>OY829327.1:30037857-30561077 GCA_963691655.1 Toxonevra muliebris | reverse complement strand
GTAGAGGATTTGCAATCACGGTAATCATGACCATTAATAGCAGCAGTGGCAGGCAGCAACAGTAGCCACACACCTACAGACACACACACAGTAGATGCGGTGTTGACGGCACTGGGTGTTGCCGGCTATAATTGTAGGCGGATGATGAAGGCGCAACCCTTGAATTTGCTCATTATTAACATGTTAAAAAGGTGTTGGAATTTTAGAAATTCACAGTTTTTTATTCTTAGTTTTATATTTTGTTTTATTTGGTAAGTAATCCACAAAAAAAAAAAATTAATTCACATTTTTAACACTTCATAATGAATTTCGAATGATGATGGAATTGTCTTAAAAATATAAAAAGAAACAAAACAGTGAAAATTTGCTAATTGCAACTTCTGTGAAATATATTTTGGAAGAGTACTTAAATTGTATTTTAACTTGTGTTTAAAAGTGGCACCAAAACAGTATCCTACATGATTTCAAAGGACACATTCGAAATAAAAGTTTGAGAACTAAATGAGTTTGTTATTTTTATGGTTTCAACTCGATATATTGGGAGTATGAATGTATAAACTCGTATTTTTTTTCATAATTTGGACATTTATTGTGAAAAAGTGATTATAAATTTATTCTTTAAAGTATTGTCCATCGTTAGCCACAACATTTCCGCATCTTTCTGGTAGCATACGAATTCCGCGTCGAAAGAACTCCTCATCTTTTGAGGCTATCCACGAATCGACCCATTTTTGTGTCATCGATCGGAACAAGTGGTAATCAGAAGGAGCAATGTCTAGAGAATACAGCGGGTGGGGTAGCACTTCCCATTTCCCAGGTTTTTACTTGCCTTGCAACATGCGTCCGAGCATTGTCGTGCTGAAGAATAACTTCGTCGTGTATATTCTCATATTCTGGCCTCTTATCCTTTAATGCTCGGCTCAAACGCTTTAATTGTAGTCGATAGCGGTCGCCAGTGATCGTTTCATTCGGTTTGAAGAGCTCATAATACACGACACCTTTTATATCCCACCAAATACACAGCATGAGCTTGGATCCATGGATGTTCGGCTTTGCCGTTGATGTTTATGCATGTCCGGGCGGTCCCCATGATTTTTTACGCTTTGGGTAATCGTAACGTATCCACTTTTCATCGCCAGTCATAATACGATGCAGAAAACTCTTTCTTTTCTGTCGTTCAATCAGTAGTTCACATGTGAAAAATCGCTGTTCGACGTCTCTCAGCTTCAATTCGTACGGCACCCAATTTCCTTGCTTTTGAATCATTTCCAATGCTTTTAATCGTTTAGAAATGGTTGATTGATCAACTCCTAAAGATTCTGCAAGTTCTTGTTGCGTTTGACATGAATCTTCTTCGAGTAATGCCTTCAATTCTTCATCTTCGAACTTTTTCGGACCGCCTGAACGTCCAATGTCTTCAACATCAAAATCAACACTTTTGAAACGGGTATAACACAGTCAGGATAAACTTCAGTGAATAAACGATGTGTTTCAGTTGCGTTTTTCTTTAAATGGAAGAAGCAAATCAAAACTTCCCGCAAATGTTGTTTTGTTGGCACGAAATTCGACATTTTCAGGTATAGTAAAACACTTTTGTAAAATTATGAAAATTATTTGACAGATCAATTCTTATAGTATTTTTGGCGCTCTTCGAGAATATCTGTCAATGTAAAACAAATGGCGCATATGATAGATATGAAGTTAGTCACAATTACGAGATTATACATTCATACTCCCAATAATATAACACAAAAATGTACAGGTATCCAAGATTGTGCACCTTAGTTAGTTTGAGGCTGCTAATATCAACTTTGAAAACTTATGAACTACGTCTGGCGATATCCTCACCTGAAAATCAAAAAACACTGTTATTGAAGTTAAAAAAGTTACCAATGAACAGGGCAACGCACAATGGGGGGAGCTAAGTACAATTTCCAATGGGTTCAAACAAGAAACAACTTAAAAAAAGGCAACCAACTTGTTATCGAATACCAATAACGAAATTGCTTGTTATTTTAAAATTTTTCGTGTACATATATGTGTGTCTTATAAAGATTTATTGTGCCACATAAACCGCCTCCCCCCCCCCATTCGGCCCCTCCTCTTTCCTCACATGTAAACAAATAATTTATCGAACTTGCGATATAGCAATTAGGAGGTTTACTTGAAAATTAGGGTCAAAAATTCTGGAATTGAGAAGAAAACGTGTCCAGACTTTCGAGATTCGAATACACACAAACTTATTGGAATAACATTTTTTTTTGTTTTATGTAGCACCAAACTTGACAAAGTAATTCATCATAAAACCATAACTAACTTTTATGCAAGTAAAATTTTGTATTAAGTATGTTTTTTGGATAAAATCTCAAAATAAATGTGGAAATATGAAGGAAAGCCACTGCCATGGAACAATAACTATATTTGCTGTTTACCAAAAAATAAAGAAAACAAAGATGTAGAATAAGAAGTTCACTTACACCAATATCAAATAACATTTTAAATTGATATAATTAATTTTCTAAAAAACATTTAAAGTTTTTACCATACCAGAACCCGATAATCTTGATTTACTAAATATTTGCCAAGAGCAGTATATTTAAACAGTAAACAGTGATTTTTGAGAAATAAAAAATATTTAGATTTTTCCAAAAAAGCCATCAGCAGTGAAAGGCATTAACTATAAATAAACGAAGAATTTTAGCAACTGGTTATTAATCGGACTACATTAAATCTACAATTTTAACGCCAGTTTATAAATGTCTTACTTTTAGAAAGCTTGTTTTGGTTTTTGGGTTGAATTTCGTACTGAATTTTAATCTAATATTTGGTATAACTTTTCCGTTTTTGTTTATTTGTGTGTCCGAATTTGGTTCTGATTTTACTGAATTTTATTTTAAATTTTGAATTCTGCTAGTATTTTGGTCCAGTTTTTGTTTGATTTTAGTTAAAGTTTTTTGGTGTGAATATTTATAAGATATTCCCACTAAATTTTGGTTTGAATTTTCAATTGCTTTAGCTCGGTATTTGGCGTCCTTTTGCCCTAAAGTTTTGTCTAACTGCTAGTCTGAGTTGTGGTCTAAATTCGGTTTTTTTTAAATTTTGGAATGAATTTTAAAAAGATTTTGGTTTGGATTCGGTCTGAATTTTGGAAATTTAGTCTGAGATTTAATCTGAATTAGATTGTAGATCCGATTCGTGGTTTGAATATTGTTTTTTTTTTAACCGGTTGTTGCCCGATACCCGAAAGTGTGTACGGATCTCGTTGAAATCTAAAATGTATTGGTTTTTTGGTCGAATTAACTAATTAATGCTTAGTTCTGGAGTTGTGAGATGGTAAACTCACCACCAGGTCGATATTAATAGTGATATCGATGCTAAGAGTGATATGAATATATATTTTGAAAATTCGTTTGAAGTACTATCCAAATCAACAGTTTTCTTAATTTAATTATTTTTTTTTCTGATTTTTGTTTTGATCAAAAATTACTGAAAATATAGAGATGTATCAAATTGTTTCAGCAACATTTTTTCTCAAAGGAAATCAAAATTTCCTTCAAATTGTTTTCTCAAAATAGATAATTTAACAGTATAGATTAAGCCAGACTAGTCATAGGTCACATATATGAAGCTATATGCTTGAACAAAGTGCTGGTAAGTGAACATAACGGCTGGGCAATGATGAGTTAATCAAAGTTTTGGTCTAAATTTGGTCTCATTTTGATCTAGATTTTCGATCTGTATTTGGTCCTTTTCTTGGTTGAACTTTGATCTGATAAAAAAATGTTTGAATTTTGGACTCAATTTTGTTCCAGTTATTTTTTAATTTTTGGCCTGTCTCTTTGGTGTGAACATTGATAAAATTTTTGGACTAGTTTTTGGTCTGGGTTATGGTCGACATTGAGTCTGATATTTATCCTTTAATTTAGTAAAATCTGGCCCCCCCAAACAAAAATTCTAGAACCGCCACTGACTCGAAATAAATTTAAATATATGTATAGGATTCATTTTTTGGACACAACATGAAATTCTACTGCGAAAACATGTGCATGGCACGTCCTTCGGTAAATTAGACTAGAATACTTTTTTTCTCTTAAAAAATGCAAGATATGTAGAAAAATTTGAAAATTCGCATATTGAAAGATAACAAAACAAGAAACATATTTTGGTTTCGATGTTATGATTACAAAAGTGCTCCCCTTGTACATTAAATAATCAGTAATTTATGTTATATCCAGAATCTTATTAATTTTTAGTTTTAATTTAATGTTTGTTAAAACTTGTACTCCCGGTATTATAATTTGAGTCAGGAAAATTCTGAATTCCGAAGAGTGTTCCAAAAGCGACATTCTTAATAGAAATACATAATATTTTGTTAAGAAAATGGACTGATCTTTCTGCGACTTATGTAAGATCAGCATACAATAAGTTAAGCTTAGAGCTTCTGCAATGTATTTCAATATGCAGTGGTTTTTGCTTTGTTTTGTGAAGGATATACATGCATATATGTATGGCCTATAGTCTTGATTATTACAGCGAGAGGCATCCATTCTCCATTTCAGGGGCGAACTAAAAAATCTGTTTGCACCAGGAACATGCATACCTAACGCTTGTATCTTTTTCAGACCAAAAACTGTATATTTCTACCAAAATTTTTTAAAAAGCAGTAAATCGATTTGAAAAAAACTGTATATTTCCCGGTATCAATTTTATTCAATGAAAATTAACAAGGGAAGCAAATTGTCCATCATCGGAATCGTCTTAGTTCTACATTTCAATTTCTTCTTCTGTAGTTGTTGTAATTGTATTTGTCCTTTGAAGAAATTTGACGAAGCGATTCGGGGTTATGTATGAGGTATTTATAGAAATCAACGCATGGATATTTCAAGTTACATTTTGCGATCGGAATCGCCTTAAAAGTTTCCACTTCTAATCGAGTTGTGTCTAACGTTTGCATGTATTTATACTCGCTACGTGCTGCCATTGTTCTCTCTGACGTTTTGCATTGCGAGTGATAAATTTGAAATTCGAAGAGTTAAAAAATAAAATTGTATATATTTTTCTTAGTATAAACGCGGTATTTTGGTGAAAAAAGCAGTATGCGGTTTTGGAGCCTAAAAAACAGTATACTATCGCGAAAAACTGTATAGATACGAGCGTTATGCACACCGAATATTAAGTTATAAAACTAATATTCAAATGAGAAAAATTTGTTATTTCTTCATTATTTAAAATTTTAAATACGTTCAAATAAATTGTAAAACTATTGCCATGTAAAACATTGAATTATTGTAATTTCTTTGGCTAAGCTTTAAAAAATTTCTTAACTAACTTTGTTGATCGAATTTGTGTGCCATTTCTATCCTATTATCATGTGACTCTGTGTGTGTGTGTGTGTGTGTGTGTAGTGGGCAGGCACGTACTATCAAAATGCCAAAAAGTACAGCTGAGCTATAAAAACACATAGAAGAGTATATGTACTTGCACAAACTTGCATTCATCATGCAATTTAAAAAAACACACACATATTCACACACATACACATACAGTAAAAATCACTTGGCATACGCGCTGCATTGCAATATCAGGCTTGTCTCCTTTTACTGCTATGTAATGCAGACAATTTTCCACTGAGACTGAGCTATTGCACATAGGGAAGAAAATTTTGTAACTTGAAATAGGCACACAATGTTTGGTGGTGGTAGTAACTTTTAAACCGAAAATGGACAGCACCGCATAATTACACAAAAAAAAAAAAACAAAAAAAACAAAAAAAAATTCTTGTGCCTTTAGGTTTTGGTGAAACTCATTGGGAATTCTTAACGATTTCGTCCTTGATTCAGTTGGCAGTGTTTATTTTGTTTGAAGTTTCTACTGGATATTAACTCGGGTTTTGAATAATTTTTGCCAAATGCAATTGAGGTTGAGTAGTGATTTTTACTACAACTAAAATGTTTTTCTTTTCGCTCTATGATTGAACTAATATACATAATTGAAAGCAGATAATGCTTATTATTTGCTGATTATTCAAATATTTTCTACAATAATATTAGTTTTCGATAATTCTAAAGAATACACATGCGAATTAGTTTCAATGGAAATGAATTTTTTATATATTCTCTTTCATAGATGGACGGTATGTAAAGAGTTTTTTAAAGAAGTACTGAAAATCTTATTAGTCTCATTCCTACAATATATTGCTGTGCAAGTGGGATATAAACGTTTTTCGAACCCTTGAGCGAGAGAAGACATTCCGCACGGAAATTTTTAGTTTTAATCAAAATCTGGTCGTAGAATTGTTCCAACTCATCAGGTCTTCCAACATGAAAAAAAAAATATAGTAATCGGTTTCTAAATAAACAAGCACCACAATATTCCGAGACATTGCCAGAATAACATTTTTCACATTAGTAATTTCTCATACATATTTTCTTCTTTTCTGTTTGTTAGTTTTTTGCTCGGGTTTTTTAGGTTAGCTCAGTTTTCTCCTTGACCATACGGGCAAACACTAGTGGCCACGTTGATGCCATTGAATTGCATAGCAAAAATTTTCTACATTCAAAATGCAGAGAAAATGTTTGCGCAGCAGACACAAATGCCTAAACGTGCGAAAAACTTCAATTTTAAATGATTGTGGTTGTGTATGTGTGTGTGGATGTGTGTAGCATGTGTACGTTTGTGTGGTATGTGTGCATGTGTTTGGCTTGAGTAATGATGCAATGCAATGCAATAGGATGCATTGCAATGCGATATTATTGCTCTTACTTCGGTTGGTCACATATATGTATGTGACCGTGTGGTAATTGCGGTGTTTTTGGTAAATTGTGTCCTTGTGAGAATGAATGACACACACACACACACAGACGCACACATACTCACAATAGTTAAATAATTCAACTAATAAAATGCACTTGGCTTTTTGGCTTCTGAATGGGAATGGCAAATGTATTTTTCATCTTAAATACAAATATTATTTTCCTGAAAATACCAAAATCGGCTAAGCAAAGATTTTCAAAATAAAAATGTAAGTACATATAACTACCTACACGTGGTATGAGTAATATTAATTTTATACCATGTGGTGGAAAAACGTCTGGTTTTTCTGTTGTTTAGAGGAGGCTCTTGTTAGTTTAGCTAGTAGCATAGTGTCATATTTTAAAATTGATAGTATAATCGACCGTTGATTTAGCGTGAAGTCGTCGGCGTAACCATAAACGCATACGACTTATTTTATTCACGTGTATCTCTTGAAAAAAAAAAGTTATCATAAGTTGGGTTATATCAAATAGGATGTTCTTGCACTTACCCTAATCTTTATTGAGCCCTACGTGGTTTAACGGACTTCTCTAAATCACTTATCTCAGCAGATTCGAAATCAGCTAGGTTGCGGATGAAGGGTTAAACCAATTTGCAGTTTTTACAAATTTCTCTAAAATTCTGATATCAGCAGATTCGAGATCAGCTAGATTGCTGGAGAAGATTTGGCCTAAAGAAACTAGTCTACGTTTGGTAATTTATATCATAAGTTATCTTCATAGATGTTTGAAGCCTGGCATTGTACTTTCGTTTATAGTCGAAAAATCATTATGGCTTCAGACACGACTATTAAGTACTTAGTTACCTACTCAAATTTACGGACGGGCGACAAACAAATTCAATGGAATAATAAACATTGAACAACAAAATTAGTTGCTCGGATTTTATTGTGAATAGTAAGGGAGTGTTCCCGGGTATGAGACGGATTTTGTTTTTAAGTCATAGATTTTCACTATTTAAACCAAGTCGGATGTTTTATTTACTGTCAGAAAGGTAATGAAAGTTCACAATTTTTATCGGGAAAAAGTATAGTGATTCCTTTGGTACGCAAAATATTATGACCAATTTTCTGAGGATGTGCATTTTTGCCAAAAAAAAATTTGTACCCGGGTATGAGACACCTACAAAAATCCACTAAAAATTGAAAAATATGAAGTAAAAACTTCATATACTTTATAAACATAACTTTATTTATTTTGTAGGCCTTCAGTGGCTAAGATAAAAAGAAATGGTAGTTTTTATTCATCATCTCCCTCGTAGTCATTGTCTTCTCTATTCAAATCGCTATCACAATGTTTGCACACTTTAAATGAACAGGCCGCTTGCATGTGATTCGTTTCATGGACGATTTTATTTTTTGGGATTGACATTGCTAAAAATACAAAAAATTGGATCAAAACACTAGTTAAGTGGTGTCTCATACACGGTGATATGCTGTGCCTCATACCCGAAAAATATTGCCATTTTGGGAATAACACGAAAAAATTGTTTCCAACCATACATTGGCGTAATCCAAAATTGGATCACAAAATATACGAGAAACACAAATGCTTTCCTTTTTCAATTCATTCATGTTTGCAGCTGATGCAAGCAATAGATCTATTCATTCCGATGTTACCACAAAAGCTGGCTCATGTTAAAAGAAAAGTTTGACAATAGTCAGATCGACAATATTGATATTGCATGATGTAAAAAATCGACTGTCTCATACCTGTTGCTGTCTCATACCCGGGTGTCACTTATTTATTAAATTTTTGTTAAGAAAATATTGATTTTCGGGGAATTTCGTATCAAAATCTCAAAATCGGAGAAATTCCCCGGATTCCTCTTCCCCCTCCTTAGCCTTAGCCAAAACTATTCAAAGGGTATCATATTTTTTAGAGGCACGCACTTTAATCTTTATATATGTATATAATCGTAGAATTTTGTGTGTATGACATCGTGTAACTTCTGAACGACTGGACCGATTGAAGTCATATTTCCAGAATATATTTTCTTAGGCGGAAGGATGAACCATAGCTATTCATAATGGCTTTTAGTAAAGTGGGCGTGGTACCTCCCATACAATCCTAATAGTTTTTTGAGTATATCCCAAGAACCGTTTATAGCACAGTACAGAAATTTGGTACAATAACGAGAATTGGCAATGTCATGCTGCAACAAAAATATAGGTGGATTAACAAAGGGGGTGTGTCACCTTCCATATAACCTGAATTTTCATTATGAGATACATATCATAAGAGCCATTTATGGTACGGTACTAAAATTTATATTCTTTCAGTTTGTTGAATTAGTGGGACCATGCTCCTTTTTCATTTTCTACTACTATTTTCTATTTATTTTAGCCTTCTTTTTTTCGATAATTTTTTCTTATTTTCTACTACTTTTTCAACCAATATTACCAATACTACTATTTTTTTTCTACTACTTTTTTAATACATTTTTTTTACAATTATTTTTATTTTGTACCACTACTTTCTGCTATTTTTTTACTACTATTTTTTGCTACAATTTTTTACTACTTTTTAACAATTTTTTCCACTACTGTTTTTTATTATTATTCTCACTCTTTGTACTCCATTTTTACTATTTTTGTACTACTACGTTTAACTATTTTTCTGCTACTTTTTTATTACTTTTTTACAACAATTTTTAATATTATTTTCTATTCTTTTTCCTACTATCTATTCTACTACTATTTTCTTCTACTTTTTTACTGCTATTTTCTACTAATTTTTCTATTCCTTTTTCTACTATTACTTCTACTACTTTATGAAATATCTTAAGATTCTGCTTCGCTATCTTAAAATCCATTGGGTGGCGCTTTTACAAATGCTACATTTATAATAAATATCAAATTGGTTCAAATTTTTAAATAATTTTTGGGTTAAATATAATTTCAATAATGCTCTTTGATATGAATATAGAGACTCCTAAAATATTGTTTCTATAATTCAACTGAATCATAATAAAATTATTCAACAAAAAAATACACTTAAAACTTATTCATTTTTAGTAAAAAATTATGTCTAACATTCTATCTAACTGTTGAACTATGACCCCGTTAGCATCAGCTGAGTTAAAAGACAGTTTATGCTAGCTGTTACTGCTTAAGAAGGAATATTTGCAGCAAACACATTAATTAAGTCGATAATACTCTGTTCATCCAAAATAACGTGAGTGCTTTTATTTACGATTGCTATTAATAACTGTACGTAAAGCGGCGTCATATGAATATTTAAGTTAACAGTTAATGGTCAATTATGCACCACAAATCAAGACGCTTGCCGAGAACTGCAATTGCTTAAAGATGACAACCATTGGGATACAACACTGTCTGATGCGGCATTTAGTTCTTCTCTACATCTTTTTCATTTATAATGAATCTCTGTTTTCAATCTACAGTCCTGCAAGTTAAATTCTTTTGAAAATGCCAAATTTCATGCTTCATTTTTAAATCCAGGATTTTTTTTCTAAATTCAATGCAAAGACCTTAAACTTGAATTGTCATTAAGAATGCTAAATTTTATACATCAAGAACCTCATTCTTCTTCATTCAAATAAAAAAAAAAATCACCGAAAAGGCAGAACGACGTCTGCCGGGTCAGCTAGTTTACCATAAATGTTGGAAAATCAGCAAATACTTTTTGCGCTATTATTTATTTTCTCCCATATATACACAAGGGAATACATTTTATTCAAAACTAGTAATATTATATTCTCAGAGCTGTAAAAGATTGCAATCATTTCGATCTTCAGTCATTGCAGTCGTTGCGAATGAATTCAATATTGTAATTCACCGTAATTATTTAATAACACTATACAACAATTTGAGGGTCAATATCTCGGGACAAAACCAATCAAACGATAGTATTTGACCTCAGTAACAAAAGATCCAATTCCTTTTTGCTCCACTAACTCACAATTTTTTTTTACAGTGGCTTGAAATTTGTATTTTTTGGTCAAAAACCGAATCAAACAATTTTCTCATTAAAAATTTTATTTAACGTGGCTCTTGTCTGCGGCGACCTATATTTAAATTTTTCGAGGAACAATTCCTTAGAACATTTTAACCCTCTAACTCCCATAAAAATGGGTCATTTTGGGCCCTTTTCTTAAAAACTCTTTGAAAGCTAGGTTTAAGGGGAGGTAAAGGGTTAAAACATTCCACAAAAATATTCTCCAGAAAATTTCACTAAGGGCCATCGAAGACACATAAAAAACGAAATTGATCTACAAATAATAGCTTAAAAAAGCTGCTATTCTTTCAGATCTTCTTACTCAGGGAGAAACATTTTTCGGATTTGGGGGGTCTGTTTAGAAATTGGTTGAAAATCGTATGAAGATTATAAATTTGGATCAAAATATATGCCACGCTACGTGTACTGCCATATTCCATAATATTTATGTGAAAAATTACAATTCTAAAGGTCTGCTAGATCGCGTAGTTTGATTGTACCAGAATTCAAATTCTTTAACTTATTACGATTATTTGTAATCAACGCCATTAAGCTATGTGTAAAACGATTTCCTATTGTCTCAAAAGAAAACTTAATAGAAACAATGTTAATCATTTAATGGTGTTATTTTTGAGTTTTTTTTTCGTTCTCATCACAGTAGATTATTTTAAAAATGTACTCTAATCATGCCACTTACTTTGGTATACTACAGGAAAAACAAAAAAAAAAATTTAATTTAATATCATTTTATTTATTTTATATATTTGTGCTATTTTTATTATCTTATTATTATTTTTGCACTGGAAAAGATTATTTATTTAATGAGTTGAATTGTTTTTAATTGAAAAACATCATTAAAATTAGTCGCTCGTATGACATTAATTAATATTATCCGAAATGAAAAATTCTTTTTGTTTACATTTATATTTAAAATTAAAATTACTGAGTATTAGAATTTTAAGAAGGTTGTGGTTAAAAAATAAAAAAATGTCACCAATTTCGGTAGTTTCAAGCAGCAAACTTGACTTAAAGATTTGGTCCAAATTCGGGCAATAATTTTACTCTGTGTTCAGCTACTGCAACTTTTCAGGGCTTTAACTTTTTGATTTTTCAACATTTGTTATCAAAATAAGCTAATTTCATAACCAATTCATAAAATAAACAGTAGTATCTTTTTATGAAATTATTGCAAATGTTGGCAAAAAAATTTCCACAAATTTTATAGGTCATTGAATATAGTAAAGAACTTAAATTTGCACACTTTAAAAAGCGATAGAATGAACAAATTATTTTACAGAAAAACTTAATTTGACTAAAAGAATCAAAAAATTAACTAAAACCATATGACCATTTCCTTGTCGCAAAGTATTATTAGTAATCAAGTTGATTTTACTTACTAGAGAGCATCGAAAGTGTCAAAAACACCGTATAGAGAACTGAAAGAGATTTTGCAATCGTCAACCCAACACCGCTCACTTTATTCAGCTTTAGTTAGGCTAAAGCTTTGCGATATCAAAAAAAAAAAAAACATTGCTCTAAAATGACCTCAAATAAATTTAAAAAATTCAGTTGAGGAGACTGAAATTATTCCAAAATCTCACCAGGGAGTGTTTAATCAGAAGATCATTGGTCACATTATAATAAAATTTGTTGCCAAAATTTTGCGTGACGCAAAAACGTGTACGTTGAGCAAAAACAGTTGAGGCTACGTTGAAATAACTAATTGATCTTTGGTTTTTCGATTTTACATTTGAACCTTATGTTGATTTATACTTAAAAAGGGATTTTTGAATTATACTCAAGCATGGCACACAAATTGCTAAACCAAGCAGTTACTTTATAAATACAGATTTATGCCCTTTTTGCACACTGTGTGATTTGTGTGTGCACGTTTTATCAAAAAAAATTCGCCCTTACCCTTAGTTTGAAAAAAAAATGCTATATTTATACAACGTAGATGACACTTGGATGCCACAAAACTTTGCTAATTCAAAGAAGATTTTAAAGCTATTGTTCAAAGCTAAAGGGGGAGAGACAGAGAGCAAACACATGCACACACACACTTTTACTTTTTTTTTTCGTTTAGTTTGTGGTCAAAATTTCTCAGTTCTACACGAAAAGAAAAACGCAAAAATAAAATGAAATTTCTGTAAAACAAAAAAAAAAAACACAAAGTGCGGCACGTACATTTTAAACTTTCATCGCAAGAAACTCCGCAAAAGTTCAACAAACGCGATGAGGGACATAATTGAGAACTTGACAAAGTTTTCTTCTTGCGTTCGCAAACTCACACACACACACATAAGCACATAACTTAAACAAATGGCCAAATGGCCAGTAGTGTTGGTATGTGTAGAACACTTTTAGCACCACTACTTACAGCTAGCCGTAGGATCAGTAGCGCGGATGGACGGGCAACACGACAAGAATGGATGAAAAAAATGAACGAAAAGGAACGAACGTATGAAATGAACGCATTATTATGACGTCTCGAGTGCATAAAGCATGTCAACTGAAAGACCAGCAGACCGTAAGTAATTGCGTAAGAAAGTTTTCACACTGATGGGACATGAATTAAGCCAAGCGTAGAAACTGATTTCGGAGAAATGTAAAGAAAATAAAAAAAACGACAAGAAAAAATGTAATAGTTGTAATAGTAGTAGTTGTTATTGTTGTAGTAGAAATAGTCTAGTTAGTATAGTTATGCGACAAAAGATTGTAGATGATTTAAGTAGAGCCAGAGCTGCAATAGCAAAAGTTATAGAGCAACAAGAAATAAAAGAACGCATGAAATGTAAAGTAAAATAGAACGAACACAAAACAAGAAGACAAAACTTCTCTGGTAATGATAATTTTTAGAGTGAAGTAGCAGCACTTATAAAAATTAAATTTAAGATTAAAATGTTTCAGCATTCAGATCTACTGAAAACAGCCTGCTGGCCTATCTGTCGGTCTATCTAGCTACTCCTTTTGCTTTGGCTCAGCAGCAGCCAGCATAAATAAATTCGTTCTTAAAATATTTCCGTTTCTCATCTTCTTTTACTTCTTCTATATTTTAACTTTTGTCTCTTCCTATTTTTGTAAAAATTTTTCTTTAGCCATTGCGGCATACAATAAGTTTTGCCACTATTTCAAAATCTTTGCTACCTCAGGTCAAAGAAAATAAATGTTCATAGAAGCGAGCGCACGTCATATAACGACAACGACAAACGGCAAAAGAAACTTTTTAACCCCAACAGAAAGGACAAAAAGAAAGAAAAAAAAATTCGTTTAAAGTATCTACGCATAGCCTTTTAAAACTATTGTTACAGCTAACAGTAACAACACCAAAAACAACAACACGTTTCAACACAGATCTACTACTATTACTAGTACAACTGCTTTGTTGTATTTGTGTATGTGTAGTGTACACATTTCACCCTCATTGTAGATCATCTTACCGTAGTGAAAGTTGCATAATAGTTTGTGGTTCTTACTGTTGCTGCCAACACTGGCAACATTCCTTGACAAACTTTTTACTTGACAACAAAAACAATTGTTAACGCATTTGTCGCACTTTCTTCTAACATTCTTATACTTTCTTCTACTCTTCTTTAAGTTTTTGTTTTTTTTTTTGCGTTGTTGTTGTTGTTGCAAAAATAAAACAATACCAGTAGTTAGAGTTTCAGTATTGACCAAAGGCATAACAAAAAAAAAAAAAAAAAAATTGTACTCGAGCATACTTGATGACGAAGACATGCTAAGAAAAAGTAACACAGACTTTTACTGCTTTTAAATTGCGTATAATGTCCACAAAAACAACAAAAGCAATAACAACAACTGGAATAGGTGTAACTGGTACTGTTTTTTATCCCACACCAACAGCTCCTACTACTGTTTTTTGCCGGTTTTTTTTTTTGCAACAACTGTTTGCATTGCAATATACGCATGGAAACACTTTGCAAGTTTGCAGCCGCAGCCAGCAACATCATTGTTGCTGTTTTTGTTGTTGTTGTTAATAAAGAACATATTAAAAAGAAAAAAACTTAATCAGTGGAAAAATTTGCAGAAAAAACGTAGCAGTATTATAAACAAAAGTTGTGCGTTTATTTGTTGTTTCTTTTTTTTTCTGCCTTTTTCTTTTTTTTTGATTGTTCACTTCACGCATGGACGCAAGGACTTTACTGCTGCTGCGACTGTGTGTGTGTGTGTGTGGTATACGAGTTTGCATCACTGTAAGTAGAACTTTTTAATTACTGCTTAATTATTTGCAACATGGTCAAAAGACATTTACTGTTGCCACGGCTGCCGTTATTATAAATGTTAATTAAAGATTACGAGTAAATTAGAAAATGTGCGCATATATTTCTGCGGGAACAAATTAAATTTAAGCTAATTTGAAGATTTTTTATATCGTCAAATCAAAAAAGTGAAATTGTTTATATTATAAAAATAAATACACGATGATAAAAACAAAACTAAATACAAAATTTTTGAAGAATAAAATCATTAAGTTAAATAGATAGTGAGGTTGCTTGCTGTGCTCTTGAATGACGGTTACATTTTATTAGTAGTTTCTAGTACAATTGATTTATATTTTACACGCGCTTCATATTTACCCACGTTTAATGTAACAAAATGAAAGATATCTAAGTTATTTTTGTATATAAGATGGTTTGAGGTATTGCTCATACAATCTGTATTTTTTATCATAATAAGTTTTATGGGTCTTCCTTATTTTTTATTAAATAAATTGTCTTTTTAATTCGTTTTTGCTGTAAATTTTTCATTGTTCCAAATGCTTTACCTTTTAAATTGACTTCTCCCTTTGATATCAAGATGAAAATCTCATTTGAAGTTAACTTAAGAGCAAGCATTTGCTTCAATTTAATAACACTGTGTAACAATTTCCGGATCATTGCTTGGGCAGTGAGAAATTCCAGTTTCGGATGAAAGTTCACGACTAGTAAAACTCTAAAACAAAACTTCGAGAGTTCGAGAGTTTGAATTTATAGGTCTTCTCATTCCACCAAGAAATGGCTTGCCAAAACTTTTAATCATATTTCCCTGTGGAGATGAATTCATTCCAAAAAAAGAAAAACACAAAAAGAATATGTTAAAAAGTAAATTTCAAATATCGGCCAAATAATGATAATAAAAAAAATATAATCAAAAAATGTTCAATTGGAACTTCAAATGAAAACAATTCAATTTGTCTTGGTATGTTTTCTAGGTGAAATTGCAAAGCAGCAGATTATTCCTTTTTATTCCAATTTATTTTTTTTGTTTTTTCTTTTTTTTTTTTTTTAATTTGGCTTATGTACCGCCTCAAAAGAAAGTCTTCACTTTTCATAGTGGCATGCTTGATGTTCATGTGCATGTTCCGAGCTTTTTCTAAGCAACATGACTGCCTCACTGGTTGACTGACTGACTTAACATGTCCCTTTTTTTGTTATCAAATTAACAAACAAAAATGCACTAAGAATGCAAAAAGAAAAAAAAAAATTAAAACGAGCAAAAGAAAGAACTTTAACTGATAACAAAAAAAAAAAAAAAAACCTTAATCAGCACAAAAAAAAAAAAAAAAACCCATGGAGATGAAAAAATTGATGAGATATCCTTGCATTTATACATGTGTTAGCCTGAATGTCTGTCTGCGTGCCTTCCTGCCTGCATGCATGCTTGTTGTAGGATGCCCATATGCCAAGATATGCTGGCGATGGCATTTGCTGAAATTGAATTGAATTGAATATTTGCTGAAAATTAAGCCAAAAATGTCGAATCGTATGAAAACATGCGAATTGCATGTTGCTGGTGGTGAAAGGATTGTAATGGACAAAACGGTGCACGTAAAATTGTTGGCAGAACATTTTGAACTGAGTAAGCAAAAGAAAATGTACAAGACAAAAATAAAAAAAAAATAAAAAAGAAGAAGAAAACTACTCGGAAACCTATACATACAACGAAATTGTAGTTGTTGATTGTCAATGCATATATATACAAACTTATATATGCACCTGAGTACATATGTATATAAATAGATAAAGAAAGTGTATGTAGGAGAAATAGCAGTGGTTGGAGTTAAAATACACGAGGAGTAGGAGTGGCAGCAATATAAATTTTCTTTTGCATCAATTGTTGTTCGAAGTAAACCAGGCGGACAAGCAAACAAGTATATATCCCCACTTGATAATTCAATTGCATTGTTTTGCTTTTGTCTTGATTTTTGTACCCTGCAGTCGAAAGTTAAGGTTATACTCACTTTGAGACAACTTGGTATATAGTTTTTTCAGAACCAGAAAAAAATCAGTATACTTCCCTATAAAGTACACGGACTGATCTAGAGATATTTTAGTATTTCACTATTAAATATAAAAATGGAAAAGCTTGTTTTTCTGTGATAAGTTGCATGATATCAACACGATCCAACAAAAATACTAAAATTATAAATTAAATATATTAAACTACTTGTTAAGAACTTAACCCTCATCGGTCCCTCAAAAAATTATTCTAATTGGTCCCTAGTGTATCATATATGATACAATTAATAAAAATGGATATGTGTTGATGTAACATATAGTGTGTAGAACTATGTGCATAGTTATTATGTTTATTATTCAAAATCAATTCACATTTTAATGTTTTTTTAATGACAAATTATAATGAAAATAAATGAAAAATGAATAGTGAAGTGTTTTAGCATCTGAGTGTATATTTTGATAGTTTTTATATGTACTTATGGGTGGGTTGGGATGGCTGTCTAGAGACACGCTTAGGCCTGAACGGCCGATTGTGATACCACATAGTTTCACCTACAGTTTAACGCCGATTCCGAACGGCGGTGTGGCAATTTTTTTAAACATTGGTGGTTTTGCCTTGCCATTTCCTACCAAGATGTGAACTTGTACACTTTCTTGTAATTCTCATACACTTCATATGGATAGAGAATATAAGAAGGTTATAAGAATTAACCAACAGACCAAGACGGGAATCGAATCCTAACCTCCCGGATGAAAATCTAGTGCACTACCACTATACTATCTAGGTCGTCATGTACATATGAAAAAACGACCTATTTTTCGTCATGGTTCCAAATGCTGTAGATTAAGATTCGAACCCAGCCTTATGTTTTCAACAATTTTACGAGCGCGCGATGATGTAGGAATTTTGGAAAGACTTTCAATTATCGGTTTTACCATCGAATCAAATGCAATTGCGGATCAATTTGAATTTTTTGAGAGACATTGTACAATTCGCATCGTCCCATAACTGCGTTACAATAAGAATGCAGAAATAAACACAGGTGTCGTTGTTAGAGTAGGCGTTCATTCTTGGACCTATAAATGTATAAATAAGACACATTCCAGCATACCATTTCAAGCACTGCATATTTTTATATTTACTGCATATAATAAAGGAAAGGAAAGAAATGGATCAAAATACATGCTTGAAACAATATCAGCACTATGTCTATATGAAACTTGAATATTTACATCAATTGACTCATAAGAATATTGAATTGTTTTATCCTTTGATAAATACGCAGTGCTTGGGTCAGCAGCCATTTCAACTCGGATATTTTGCTATCAATGTCACTTGCCTTCTCATGCTTTCTTCTTCTAAACTGCTTGTATTTAGATTAAAATCGAAAACTTCATCATCTGATGCTGATGAAAAATTACTTTCTTCACGATTTCCATAAATATGCATATACGTATCATATTGGATACACAGGTGCCGATTTGTAACTTTTCTTATACAGTGTCGCACATATATTTTTTATCGACCGTTATATTCCTCCTCAAAATTAACTACATGAGCCCTCTTTTTTTATTTGAATCGGATAATAATTATAGAAGATATTTGATTGAATATATTGAAATTGTATCATATTGAATACAGGGGACCGATGAGGGTTAATACTGCAACTCCCTATTAACGACATGGTGAATGGTATAAATAAGTCGCTAGTTTTTCTTTTGTTTTTCTAGATTGTACAAATAAACAGAGCACATTTAAGATAAATTTAAAAATAAAAAACAAAGACAAAAAACAATAACAAAATAAACTACAAAATCAGCACTTGTATTATTGTAAATGTTCATTTTCTTTTTCATTCAATTTTGTTTTGCTTTTGTTTTCACATTGTGTTTGTGACAACAATCAAAAGATATGAATCTTTACATATAGCTTACATGGCGTATGAGCAACCTGCAAATTTAATAAATAATCTCATTAAATTAAGTATTTATTTTATATTAAACCTATTTCAAAATGAAAACACACAAATACCAAACATACGTGTACATATGAATAATTATATTAATCCTTAGCAATAGCATGTAATTACATACAACAACAATAATAAATACCTTATCGTACTCCGTATACATATACGTAATATAGACATAGACACATACACACACAACGACACTATAATAATGTGATGCCAATGGCCCTTCTCAAAAATTTTCAACGAAAATCGTAATAAAATTGTCATAAATACAATTTGCCACAATATATTTTAGCCAACTAAGGCTTAATTTTCTCATTTGCATATTAACACGTGCTTCATTTTGGTGGATGTATAAAAGTACGTTTACATATTTATATGGTATAAATTTACATATATGTACATATGTATGCACATTAGAAGCGGGTGTATATGAGTATGAGTGAGAATGTTGTACGAGTAAATATGTATACCATAAATGCTTTACATTCATGATAGTTGGAGTGCGTGTTGTGTTTGGATGCCAAAAAATAACAAAATAATTACAATTAAGCAACAGCTGTAGGTACTCCTATTTGCGCTCAGTGTTGAAAGCGTATAAATTTTTATATATGCCAACAGACATATGTATGTATGTATGTGTGAGTGGGTGGTGGATGTGTGTGTTTGTGTAAACCGCAATAAAATTAAAGCGAAATAAACTAATTAGCATACGTTTTATATTCGCCTTTAATATAATATTTTTATCTAATTAATATGTCAACATTATTAATAATATTTTTGTGCATTCATTTTATTTCACTTCATTTATTTATAGATTTCGATGTATGTAATGATGTTTATGGTGTTAATATTTCTTTTTTGGTAATTAATGCCAGTGTTGATAGTTTTTTTAGTTTATCTATCAACATTTGTATTAAATTAAGTTAAATTTGTTACTCTCCTAACAAGTTGAACTAATGCTTAGTACAATGTGGGATATTTATGTACCTACAAAAAATTATCAAAACTTGTTACTTAAAATTAGACACATCTCAAACTGGAAACAGTGTTAAATATAACTCGTAGTTCTTATTGACTCTAAAGAGTTTGTGGTAACACTATGTACCGGTCGGTCTATGTGAAACAGTCGCCTCGACATCTAACTTAACCTAACGTAACTTAGATACATTTCGATGAGAGATTTAAAGGTAATTGATTCAGCTTAGTTATAGAATAATAACTATGTCAAAATACTAGACCCAAATCAAAATTTAACCGAAATTCAAACCAAAACTCAGGTAAAACTCAAACAAAACTTTAAATTTAACTCTAACTAATATTCAAAAATTAGGTGAAAATTGTAAACAAAATTTAATTAAAAAATCAAAAAAAAAAAAAAAAAAAAAATCCCCCAAAAGTTTATAGATAACTGATACTGAAATTTTAGATGCAATATTGTCCAAATGAATACAATAAATAGTCTCGCTATAAAAAAATTTTTAACAGTTATAAGCATTGTCATTTTTAGGAAGGGCTACAGTCTCCATAGCCTGCCTTTAGAACCACCACTCTGATTTATATTTAAAAATTGAAATGTATAAATTTTTATCTCTCAACAGTTAATAGATAATTCTTAACCGGAAATAGTCCCAAATTTAAATTTATTTTAAGCTTTTGTATATTTAGATGTTAAATCTATCGATACTGCAATCATATTTTATCTCAAATATTGCACGCAGATTTTTATTCTATTTTTATATTTAAATCCATCTCCAATTTCCATCTCGAATATGTTTAGAAAGTTTCCGTTAAAATATAGTGATCAAAATATCTTTAATAAAATTCAGCAATCAAATGAATGAACGCAATGACGAGATCCCAACATGCAATCTTTAAGTCTAAGACTGTTTTGATGAATAACCACTTAACCTAATCTGCAAAAATATTTGATTAAAAGAGTTAAATTTAGATGTGATCTCCTTCTACCTCAGAACACTTGGTCCAATGTTTTTCTCATAACTCAATGCCTGTCTTGAAAGATTCCGGCAGTTTCAGTTTATGGATGGGGCCAAAAACGCTTCTCAGATACGATTTTTCTAACTTGGGGAAATAGATGGAATTTGGAAGAAGCCAAAACAGGTGAATTTATGGAATTATTGAACTTTTTGAAAGTTTTCTGCACCGATCATCTGTAATGATTGTGGAAATAACAATTATAAATCAAAAAGCTAACCCTTATAACAATATCTGAACACTGCTCGAAAACCCAATTATCCATTTAAAAAAAAAAAAAAAAATCCAGAGTGATTAAACAGACCGACTTTCAATCTATATATTCTATTAATAAATTAGTAATATAGTTTGGATATATTATTGAGTTAATCTCTTGAACTACATATATATATATATATAAATTATTTCAATTAAACAAGTGGGCGAAGCACAAACTAAACACTTAAATTAACATATTTGAGGAACCATAGTAAAGAAGGCAATGAAAGTTTATGGGAGGTGAAAGTATATTGGTAGTTATTGGACAAGTGCGATGGCCACCTCTTATTCAAAGAAAATAATACTTGGAACGACGTAATTGGGGAATTCTAGTTTGGAAGGCAATGAGTGTTTTTCTGAAGAGACAATATGCTGAAAGTATATTGGATAAAATGTGGTCTTTTTTGGCAAGTGGGCACTGTACTTTCCATGTAACTCAAACGATGTTTTTGTTATATCTCCGCAATCTTTTACAGTACAGTAACCAAAACCATGCTACAGAAAAAAAGTTGGGGGGAATTGAAAAAGACGATGAAGCTTTATAACTATATAAGCTAGACTCTTATTATTGATTATCTCACAAACTATTTGTGGAGAGGTATAAAATATGGGTCGGCTTGAGTTAGTGGCCAGATAGTGGAGCCCCTCATCCAACCATTATTTTTAATATGAAGTATTTCTTAAATTACACAGGCTGACAAAAATTTGCCAAACATCCTTAACCAGAAACCAGATTATACTTTTCCGAAGGTTTTTGATGCGCTGAATCCAAATCATTTTCATTTTTGTGGATTTTCCTACATTTGAAAATATATTGAGATAAACATCAATCCTTAAATCATAAACCTTGAAATGAAAACTTTAAAATGCAACAAAGTCAACGGCGTATGAAAGAGGAAGACTTGTACTTTAAGATGCCAACTGCAATTTTTTTTAGAAAAAAAAAAACCAACGGGTATACAGGGTGACAATCGTAAAGTGGCGCACACATTTCAGCAGTTATTTTCAAAAGGACGTACTTCCATTAAGTACAATTAAGTGTTAACATTGCTGAATATATAAGCATTCATTTGAACCCCACCTCATTCAATATAACCTCCTTTAGCCTGCACACATGCCTTCAATCGATCCGGAAATCGTAGGACTGTTCGCCGCAGGACTTCCTGATCAATTTCAGTTCAGGCTTTCTCTAATGAATTTGTCAGCGACTCCAGACTGTGGTGTTGAGATACACAAGCCTTACTCTCTAAAATACTCCAAATAGAGTAGTCCATTGGATTCAAGTCTGGGGAGTATGGTGGCCATTCTTGAGATGTTATGAATCCAGAAAATTTGTCTTTTATCCATGTTTGCGTAAATTTTGCCATGTGGGAAGGTGCAGAATCTTGCTGGAAAGTCCAGTTTTCATTTCCAAATATATCTTTGGCCCAGGGAAGAACATGTTCAATTAAAATGCTCCGATAAACAACCTGGTCAATTTTAACACCCTCTTCAACGAATATTAGAGGGGTCCTATTTTGTTGCGATGATGATGTTAGCCACATTCGGTCATTTTGCGCATTGAAATGTGGTTCAACCGTGAAAATTTTTTCATCTGTAAACAAGATAATTTCAACATTTTTTAACACGGAGGAGCTTTTCGGAGCTTGTACGGCTTAAGATTAAGCTTTGATTTTGCAATGATTCGCACTGTTTCACGGTTTACTCCCACTTCCTTAGCGATTTTTCTCATTGAGCGCCTTGGATTTCGCTTGATTCGTTTACGAATTTTTTCTGTTAAATCAGTAGTGCCAACTGTTGAAAATTTTCCCCGGTCTCTATCTCCAAAACCTCCAGTTTCATTATATCGAATAATAGCTCGGTCTACCGTACGACTTGACAAATTTAAAGCCTTTGCAATTTGACGGCTACTATAATTTGCCAAATGAAATTTCATAATTTCACGACGAATATTTTCCTTGTCCATTTTTATGGAAATTTCAAAATGTAATAACAAAAATTCAAATGAAATTAAAAGCAAAGCCAATGATGAATGAATTTGCTTTTTAAATTAAAGTAACGGTAAATGGCAAAGCTTACTGCAGAGTATTCAACTTGCATCACTTTACAATTGTCACCCTGTACATAACCTCAAATTTGCAATTTTTTGAACTTTTAGGTAAAGATATCTCAAAAAACCTGACATGTAGGAGCGATTCTCAGGCCAGATTTGGATTTAGTGCATCAGAAATCTCCAGAAAAGTATGGTTCGGTTTTTGCTTCAAAGTGTAGTCTGGTTAAAAATTTTGTCGGCCTGTGTTATTTGTGATAAAGCATTGATAGTTGGCACGAGAAATTTAGGTGCCAGAGGAATCCAACAAGAAAAAAGTGAATGGGTTAAAGAAAGTAAGACAACGAAAGTTTGTGTGAACATGGTATTTTGGTAATAGTTATTGGGAGGAATGTGATTGTTTTTGGGCAAGTAGACATGCCACCTCGCAAAGGAAAATGCTTGAAACGGTTCCCTAGCAAGGAAAACAACGAAAGTTTGCTTGTGAGGGCTGTGTGTTGATAGTGAGTATTTAGTAATTGTTGAGCCATAGCATTAAAGATGATGAATATTTGTATGTTAAGATGGGATGATTATAGCATTAGCTGAGAAGAATTTTGACACGACGAGAGGGAGTGGTACTACCCATGTAAATGATATGATTGACGATTACAATAATAAGGGGCTGACACGCTCATATGGTCATTTCTTTTGCAAAAGGATTCTGTTGTTGTAATTTGTGTATTACCCAAACTTTAGTAGGACCGGACAGCGTAGCTGAGCGATCCCAAGCTATTATATCATATATTCATAATTTAGATGAAACTTTAAAAAGGAACATAATATATATTTATGGTTTATAGGTTGTTCTTTCAAAATTTTTAAAGCTGACCTCAATCAACATAATCGATTGTACACGGTGATTCAGAGCTGAGTACAAATTTTTTATCTCATATTCCTTAGCACTAGAAAAATAACAAAATATGTTTTATTGGGGATATAACCTTTGGCACTCTTACGATCGAAATCATTAAGGCACTAGCAAATTTAATATGACTCCAATGTTTTATCGAGCATGTATGTGTGCTGGAAGTTTAGCTATGGCCGCTTGCATGACCGCATTTTATTACATCAATGGTGGAAATCAAAGTTGGTCGTTCTACTTAAGTCTTATAATTTTGAACAAAAAAAACTTCTGAGTTGTGAAAATTTGCAATAATAAAATAGCTGAATTTACAAAAACTCTAATAAACTTTTTTACTCTCTTTGAGCTAAGGAATATGTGGTTAAAAAAATCTGTACGCAGTTCTGAGTGCCCCTGAATATTGTAAAAAATCTAATCACGAAAAAATTAAAAAAAATAAAAAAAAAATATGCTCATATGTATACAATTTTCGCTTTGTAAAATCCAACAGCAAGAAATAACTGATTTGTTCATTTTTTTTTTGGCATGCATATTGTTAAAAAATTTATCTGCAATACACATGAGTGCAATAAACATAAATAATCAAATCATTCTCGACAACAATTCAACTCTATGACTACGAAAGCATTATGTGCTGACAAATTTTGTGAATTTCATACTATATGTATGTATGTATGTGGTATGTTTGTGTTATGTTGTGTCTAGTCGGGTCTAGTTGGAATGAGTGCATTTATGGGCGTGTTAGTGTTTTGTATGAAAATTTAATGCAAATGACAAAAACATACAAGCTCACACATACATATATACACACACAACTACATACATAGATTCATGCAAAACTCAGGTGCACATGCGAGTATTACTCAATAATAACAAGGGAGCTACTCTAACATATAAACACATATACGGCAAATTTGTATGTATACAAATACACACAAACACAAACACACAAAGAGAGTTACTCGTTTACACATTTTGGAAAACAGGTGCTTAGCACCTAATGCAGCAGAGGATTAAATTGATGTGTTGCTGACGCCATTGTTGACAATAGTAAGGAGAAAAACAAGTATAATGGTAATTGTATGTGTGTGTGTGTGTGTGTGTGTGCGTTTGAGGACGAAATTGTTTTTTGTTAGAGTTTCTAGTATTGTGTAATTATATTATTTTGATTTTGTTGTCTGGTGCACACCAATAAATTAAAAACCTTTTTAAATCTCTACCACTAGAGGCAAATCATATACTGGAAAGTTGTTGAATATGAAAGTGTATGTAGGTATGTAAATAAATGTTCCTATCTATGCACAATTTGATACTTGTGTTCGGTTTTTAGAACCATGGCAAGAGACAATTGCGGCTACAAAAATAATTTTATTTATTCATGTGTAGAAAATTGTTTGGCAAAATATCATTTGCTTGTCAAAAGGGCGCAATGATTTGTAAATGGTTCATACGTATATATGGTATACGTGAGTATTTGCTTCCCGTTGATTAATACAAATGGAGATGATAGGACAGATCGTGGAGTTTACCCTATACACACAAATTTCAATAATATAAGGTATATGGGGCGTTCCAGCAGCGATTCACAATCCTATTTGCTTCAAGTTTTAAAGAATTCTATAATTTTAGATTTTTGTGAATTTTACAGTATACCTAAAGCTATCAACGATACTCCTTTTTTACGATCCTGATCCTTTTAGAATTCCGACCATTTTCTTGTTCCATTTTTTCGACAAGAAGATGAAATACTTTAACGAAGCCACTGCATCGTAATGTCTACACTAAACGCCTCCATTCACTAGGAACAATGGCTTCTGTTCTACATTCGCATCATATTTCGTTTGGCGCACAATAAAAACCGAAGAAAAGCTCACTGAGTGGAATGCCAAACAAGCATCCCCTGATGAATTTCGGGTGAAGATCTTCCAATATATGCACGCGACGCAAGTCTCGTACATTGAATTTTCGAAAATCGTTGTGCTTGTTATTTACTTTCTTGACACTTCAGCTCCGCTTGAATATGTGTTCGCTGAAATGAAGAAAATTTGGAAATAGGAAAGTTCTGCTCTTAAAGTGTCATAGGTGAGATCCATTTTGACTGCTAGGACCAATTTGGAATATTCCTGCATTGACTTTACTATTTGGATTAATTAGTTCAGTATTTCAATCTTTATCAAGCAATTAAAAAAAATTCATATGTAATAACCACTTACTTACTTTTCTTGATGGACTTGTTCCATAATAAACAAGTTCACAATTTTTTAACTTTAAAGGAAGACACTGAAGCGTTGAAAAAATGTTGTCAGTGTAATTTATAAAAGTGTAACAGTTACTTCACATTTTTGGAATTTTGTTTGATAAATAACGTCAACTTTATAGATACCCTGGTATGCTGGTTGTTTTTTTAGGTCAAGGTGTAAAATCTGTGGTGGTCGCTGTAGCCTAGTGGTCGCTGTAGCCTAGTGGTCGCTGTAGCCTAGTGGTCGCTGTAGCCTAGTGGTTAGTGTCTTGGACTGCTACGCAGAGGTGCCCGGGTTCATATCTCGGCACGCTCAAAAAAAAACCAAAAATTGAAAATAACAATTTTTCTATATGGCACCACCTCTTGGCTGGCAATGGCAAACCTCCAAGAGTAAAAAAATGCCTATGAAAAGCTTTTCACTTTGCCGTTCAGATTCGGCATAAAACTGTAGGTCCCTTCCATTCGTGTATAAATATAACTCACACAACATGAATGGATGTGAAAAGCTCGGCCTTGGCCCTCCATGGGCTGTTGTGCCATAATAATAGTAGTAGTAAAATCTACATAGTTTTTTAGGGAAACCTTATTTCCATAATGATATTAAGTATAACAGTAAAATTCGCAAAAATTAAAAAAAAAAAAAGTTGAAATTTTAGAATTCCTTATAATTCATTTCGCTGACTTGGCATAAAACGCGCCATACAGAAAATGATACGCTTAGTTTAACAATGACAACAAAATAATACAATAAAGTGGAATGTAAAAAATTATCTTTTTTATAGGACATTTTTTAATATGTCGGCAAAAACCTTTTTTGTAAAATTTCCATTTGCTTAATAAATATATTCACTGCTGATATATTTATTCAAATATATTTTTAATTTCAGTAGCAATTTATAATTCACTTTCAATTCCTTTATGGAGGTTGAAAACATAGCTCTCAGGTCATCTAAAAATGCGTTATTGGGTCGGTAAACACCAGCGAAAAGAGGCAATTCAGTAAACTGTTGTACTTAGCATATATTTCTCATTTTTTTTAAATCTTAAAAAAAAAAACAATAAAAGATATTTATTGGATATTTAACGGCCTCTGTTTTTATAACTGGTGAATTTTTATCGAGCTCAAGGCCAAGCAAAAATAAAGTTTTTTTTTTTAACGTTAATGTAAGTTGAGACTGATTATTTGTTTTCTTAAATATTATATGTTTGTTTTAAGTTAAATTAATTCAATTTTATTAGGTTTTTTGTAGACTATGGAAAATTAAATCTAGTTGTTGACTACTGTTCCATGTATGTGTCTCATTAAATAATGTGTAACAGGCATAAAGAACGTGTATGTGTAGTCATCACAACAACAGTGTAAACAGAGACGGGCAAATCAGACGGCCGTTTCGGAATCCGCCACGATTCCTCATCAGTGATCTTAGTGATAGTTCTTAATCATTCAATATCCTATATAAGCTACTAATATTTGAAATCATATCCGAGAATTACAGATTTGATTCCAAATATCTTCACTGTATATTTATTAGTTGTTGTGTTTGTCTCCTTACTACTAGTCCGCATAACAGTTCGTTATTTCAAAGTCTACTACATGAGAAAGAGTGTATGTGTGTTGAATCAGGCCAAATTCAATTAGTTTGTTATGTTTTTTGTAAACAATGTTGGAGAGAATAATTCTTTGCATAAAGACGTGTTTCAAAGTGCTCGTGATTTTTTTATAACTCTTATTTATATTTGTGCTAAAAATTGTTTAAATCGATTTGAATGGATTTTGTTGTGTCGTGTCTCACTACCATCATCATTTAACAAAAGATAAGTTTTATTTTAAAACAGCGTTTTCATTTTTTGTGCATTAATTTTTTCTTTTGCTATATATATATATAACTAATCACTGTTGTGTGAAAACAATCGATCTGTTTTGATCTCATTGTTAATAATTCTCTCTCTCATAAATTTCCGTTAACTTTTTTCTTTATACATAATTTGGTCTTCTTTACAGCGGTTGTTTAATTCACAGTGCTTTTTATAATTATAGTACCACTTTACCGTGCTTTTTACAATTATAGTACCATTTTTTTTTTTAACATTTTAAGTAAACTTAAATTTCTGATTTTTTAAAATTAATTATGACGTGTGTTTATCCAAATTGTGTTTTAAAGTCTGAATCTGAGCGTTTCGTCTCGTGTTGGCTATGTGACTATCTTGCCCATATAAAGTGCGCTGGTTTGTCTGGTAGGATACTTGACAACATAATTGAGGGAAAAGGGCTGCGTTGGTCTTGTTTGAAATGCAGATCAACGGAAGTTAATCTTTTCAAGTTTTTAATGACATTGGTAAAGATCTGTCTGTATTGGTTGATAAATTCAAGCATTATGAAACCCTTTTCAACAGCTTTGCTGCTCTTCAGGATCCTGCATCACCAAAGAAAAAGAGTTTAAAGATGGTTTTGCGTGGCAACAAAATGGTTGGAGATAAACCATCTACCCCAACTATTTTGATAGAGGACAACCCTATGTCTCCTGCAACCTGGGCAACTCCTGAGCCTTTGGAGGCTGAGATAATCCCTGTGGCTGGAGACATTGAGTTGTTGTCAAACACGCCTTTGGTAGTTCCTGACGTTACACCAGTGGCCGGCTTGTTGAATAAGACCCAGCTTAAAACTGTTCCTAGGAAACTTGTGGTGATTCCTCCTAAGAAATCCGTATTTGTTTCCAGATTTGCGAATGATACTACTGTGGAGGACATTAAATATTATATAGATTCGAAAATTGAATTATCCGACTTCTTCGTATATAAATTTAATTTTTCTTATGATCGAAATATTTCCTCGTTTAAAATTAATGTGCCGGATAGATATTTTGAACAAATTGTCAAAGGGGATTTTTGGCCGGAAGGAGTGATTGTTCGGGAGTTTATACAGAAACCGAAACCTGTTTCTGAAAATGTGGTACGGATTACTCGCCCTTCTGCTTCAAAAAACTGACAGAAGAACTAGCGATTCTTTACCAAAATGTTCGTGGTTTAAATTCGAAGCTTAACGATATTTATTTAAAAAGTTTTGGGTGTACGCACCAAATTTTAGTGTTCACAGAAACTTGGCTTAAACCAAGCGTTTTTAACACCGAAATACTCTGTGACACCTTCCAAATTTATAGGAAAGATCGTCTTTCTAAAATTGGTGGAGGGGTCTTAATTGCTGTGAATACTCTATATTCATCTGAACAAATTATCTTATCAGACGTTAACCACTTCGAATTTATCTGTGTTCGCATTCAGCTCGGTAATCGTTATCTTTTTATCACCTGCTCTTACATACCACCAAACTCTGACCTATATATTTACTTATGCCACGTTGCATTTATAAAATCCATTTATTCGAAAGTTCGTGAAAATGATACTATTTTAATCTGTGGTGACTTTAACCTACCACACGTTCATTGGAATTTATGTAACGATACACAAAATCTAATTCCATGTTCTAACCGCGAATACTTTGATGAATTTTTGGACTCATTTTCAGAGTTATGTTTGTTTCAATTAAATAATTTGGTAAATAAAAATGGCAAAATCTTGGATTTGATTTATGTTAATGATACTTCTAAGTTTACACTGTCGATTACTGAACCGTTTGCAAAACCTGAAGACCCTTACCACCCTACACTTATTTTACTTTATGAATTAAATAGTGTCAATAACAACAATAGATGCTCTTATAATCCACCCTTCCGGGAAAAGTTTAACTTTAAAAAAGCAAATTATTCAAAATTGTTTAAATTATTGTCGGACGCGAAATGGCCTTCTACTTTTGATGACATTGACAATAGTGTCTTGACTTTTAATAATATTTTATACGACAGTTTTAATTTATGCGTTCCTAAACTAAAATCAACTCCTGTTAATGAAAACCATCCGGTGTGGTTTAACAAAGAATTAAAAAAACTTAAAAATAAAAAGTCCCGCAGTTTTAAATTGTTTAAAAGATCTGGAAATCAAATTGATTATTATCACTATTCCTTATTACGACACAAATATCAGGTACTTTCTAAAAAATGTTACCGAGATTATATTGAAAAAGTCAAGTCGAATATTCATGTCGATGCTAAAGCTTTTTATGACTTTGTCAACACTAAACGTAAAAATGTTGGTTTCCCGTCCGCAATGAAATATAAGGACCAAGTATCTGATGATGAAACTCTTGTGGCAAATATGTTTGCAAACTTTTTTAAATCAACTTATTCATCTGAAACTTTAAATAATAATAACATATATAATTTTGATCCTGTCACGTATAACAATATTATGAATCCGGTTATTCACCCTGAAGATGTTTTAGAACATTTAAAGACTTTAAAAATCTCTTTTACTTACGGTCCAGATGAAATTCCGAATAGTATCCTAAAAACTTGTGCTGAGTTTCTGTATTTGCCTCTGTTTAAAATTTTTGATTCTTCATTACGTAAGGGATATTTTCCCAAAAGTTGGAAGCGTTCATTTATAATTCCCTTACATAAAAATGGTACGAAATCTAACGTTGAAAATTACCGTGGTATTGCTAAACTAAGTGCAATACCCAAACTGTTCGAAGCAATTATAACATCTCAAGTAACCCATTCAGTAAAATCGTTAATTTCTTCATCTCAGCATGGGTTTGTAAAGGGGAGATCAACCGTTACTAATCTTCTTGAGTTATCGACCAATGTCATAAGTGGATTTTCTAATTGCCAACAGACTGACGCAATTTATACGGACTTTAGTAAAGCTTTTGACAAAGTGAACCACGATTTACTAATTAAAAAACTTGACTTTTATGGCTTTCCTCTTTTATTATTACAATGGATAGACTCGTACTTGAGAGATAGAGAGCAAATAGTAATTTTTAAAAATGCCGTATCTAAAAGTATCAAAATACCATCTGGTGTTCCACAAGGAAGCCATCTGGGTCCTATTTTGTTTTTGTTGTTTATTAACGATCTTCCATCTGTTATCAAGCACTCTAAAATATTAATGTTCGCTGATGATGTGAAGTTGTTTAAGTCTTACAACGAAATAGAAGGTCAAAATTTACTGCCACTGTAATTTAATGTCTTTAAACCTAAAAAAATGTAAGTTCATGGTTTTTTCTAGAAGGCAACCTATTTTTTCTAGGTATGGATTAGATGATCACGAGTTGGAGCAGGTTTTTTCGTTCGTTGACCTGGGTGTCACAGTGGACACCAAATTAACTTCTAATTTACATATTAACTCAACTATTAATAAGGCTAAGGGCATCCTTGGTTTTGTTAAAAGATGGTCTAAAGAATTTAACGATCCATATGTCACGAAATCACTTTACACTGCACTTGTAAGACCAGTTCTGGAGTATGGTTCTGCTGTGTGGAGCCCTCAGTACAACTGTTATGCTGATAAGTTGGAATCTGTGCAAAAACAGTTCCTCTTGTTTGCTCTACGTTCGTTACACTGGAGTCCATCACAGCACCTCCCGCCTTATGAACAACGGTTAAAACTTATAAGCTTGCCAACTCTTCGGAGCAGAAGAGTTATGCTAAATGTGATGTTTGTGACTAAATTATTAAATGGTTATATTGATTCTCAATTTTTACTCAATGAAATCAAAATTAATGTTCCAAATTGCTGTTCTAGATATCCAATTCCTATTAAACTTGGTGCTTGTAGAACAAACTATGCCCAAAATAACCCTTTTCGTTGTATGTGTAATAATTTCAATTCTCTGCACGACATTTTTGACATTTCCGACTCTCTCCAGTATATAAAATTAAATGTATTAAATTTTCTTAATCGTTAAACAGCTGATGATTACTAATAATCTGTAGCTGTAAAGAAGACCAAATAGAGATTTATTCTCCCCAATCAGCGCTTTATCAGGGCATTCCGGAATGCATCTGAATCGGTCACCAAATCCGTACGTCATGCGGATGTGCCCCTCGTGCGGATGGGCGGGTAAGTGGGTCCGTTGGGATTCGTTCGTTAAAAATGGAAAATTAAATCTAGTTGTTAATTTTTAAAGTCTTGACTACTATTCCATGTATGTGCTTCATCAAATAATGAATTATTAGTGGGCGTATGATAGATGGAAAAACCACAAAAACCAGTTCTGGGGTTGCAGAGCGACCCCCCCAAAAAACCCCTTCTTTGGTGAAAAAAGCCTTTTTGTACTAATAACTGGTTAACCGTTGGAGATATCAAAAAATTATCTAGCACACATAAAAAGCTTAAGTGATTTTCAAAAAATAAGGTCTTAAACGATAATAAGGATTGAGATCAAAAAATCTGAACACACGTTTTACCTAATAATTTTTTTTGGGTGAAAAATTTAAAAATTTCTTTGATCTAGTTATCTTTGAAAAATATGTCAGTTGATATTTTTAATGACAAACATGTTGATTTATTGTGAGTTTGATCAAAATGAGTGAAGAAAAAGAAGTACGTCTTAAAATTATTAAAAATTTTCAAAAAAATCCAAATTGGTCCAACAAAAAATTGGCCAAAGAATTGAAGGATTGCCGTCAAACTGTTTCCAATGTTATTAAACAGTTTCAGGAGAATTTGACCATCGATAGGAAACCTGGTTCGGGAAAAAACAAGGACCACATGATATTGGGAAAGTCAAGAAAATAGAATGCACCAGTGCTCTGACTATTTGTTGCGAAAAGTTAAAACCATTGCAGGTTTGAAAACATACAAAGTCCAAAAAGTTCCAGACAGGAATGCTGCAAAAAATTTAGACGCCAAAAGTAGGGCTCGGAAATTAAAATCGAATTTCATACAAAAATATTCATGTTGTATAATGGACGACGAAACGTATGTACTGGCAGATTTTACGCAGCTTCTGGGTCAAAATTTTTATATTGCTGATGCTCGAGGAAATGTCGAAGAACAATTTAGAGTCCAAAAGCCGACAAAATTTCCTAAAAAATTCCTGGTATGGCAAGCTATATGCAGTTTGCGGCAAAAGAAGCAAGTCATTTGTTACAGTGGGCTCTATAAATACCGAAATATACATCAAAGAATGTTTGAAAAAAAGACTTCTTCCTTTCATAAGAGAGCACAATGTGTCCACATATTTTTGGCCCGATTTGGCACATGTCACTACGGCAAGAAAACTCTGGAGTGGTACCAAAGTAATAACATAGTTTTTGTACCAAGAGAAGCCAATCCTCCAAGTTGTCCGGAGCAAAGAACAGTGGATAGATATTGGGCTCTTGTGAAAAGAAACTTAAAGAGCACAAAAAAGGTGTCCCAAAATATCGAAGATTTTAAAAGGAGATGGGCAAACTGTTCCAAAAAGGTGTCTGAAACAACTATCAAATCTCTAATGGAAGGCTTACCAAAATAGGTCCACGAGCTCATAAATAGTGGTTAGAACTATAAAAGTTATATTTTTCTGTAATTTGTAAAATATTATCAATTAAATAAAAAAAATCAAAACTCTAAGATCAACCGTTTAAAAATTATTGAATTTTATATATGTTAAGATTTTTTCGATCTCACTCCTAAGTAAATAAAAAAATAAATTGAATTGAAAAGAAAAAAATAATTCAAAAATACAATTTTTTTTTTTTAATTTTGAAATTTATTTAAAAAAAATGTAAAAAAAAATTTGTGGGATTTGAACCTTAGCCACTTAGGCTGCGTGCTTGCTTGCGTACTAGACCACTAGGCTATAGCGTGAAGAATTTTGGCAGTTACTCTTTATTTTGCAGTTTTGTTTGTTTGTTTGATTGTTAATATAACAGAGCTCACTTTTGGATGGGACTTAACAGCAAAATCTGTTGGTTTAATATCCTTTCCGTTTGATATAACAGCATTTTTTGCCTCAGTGCACTGTTGTTGTGATGACTACATATATACGTTCTTTAAGGCTGTTATACATTACTTAAAATTAAAACTAAAAATATGGAACAGTAGTTGACAGTAGTAGACTTTGAAAAATTAACGCTTAGATTTAATTTTCATAGTCTACTAAAAATATATAAGAAAAAGAATAGAACTTTTGTTAGGACCTTTCTGAACAAAGTTAACGATATGCATTTTGAATATAATACTTACGACATTTTAAATGATTCCATTCCTTATTTTTTTCACATAGAAAAAGTCAGCAAAAATGAAGCACATCATTATATTGGCACTGACTAGAAGTTAACAAACCACTCCTAGTTAAATGTTATGCAAATAATTTGACTTAGTACAGCCATTTGACTCTCAGAAAAATAAAAGAATTTGTGGCTTTATTTCACTCTGTAAATCAATAGTAAATCGAACTGCCAGTTCTGTTAACTTTATATAAAATAAAATCGGATGTTTTTATGTTATGTTTACAAAGTAAAATGAACGAATGCCACAATTACACATTAAATCATTGGTTTTTATATTTTTTTTATTTATACTTTTCCATTTTGTTTAATTATTTTACTATCTTACTTTTCAGTAACAACTTCGTTTTTGTTTTGTTTGTTTTTCGTTTTAACTTTTCTTTTGCAATATTTTTTTACATTTATCCAAATTTACAATTTTTTGTTTAGCTTTTTCTTGCAGATGACGATTTGCGTTTGATTGCACAAAAGTTGAAAAGTTCATCATTTCCGTTGTACAGAAATTCAATTATTATTTCACTATAGTTATTTAAATATAAATACAGCGTTGCTTAAATTTAAACTAGTATTAAAAATTAATCATTTATTACTTAAAATATTATGCTTAATTATTTTTAAACATTTGAAATGTTAGTCTCACGAATGTACAAACACTAAAAATATTTATTTTAAATATGAAGTAGGTATCTAATTACATTAAAATTTACATTTTCTGCTTAATTTTGTTTTGCTTTTTTTATTTTGGTTTTGTTTGTTTATTTGTTTATTTCGTGTAAAGTTAATTAATAACGACATGTTTATTTTTGATAATTATTGTTTCAGCATTTAAAATATAATTAAATTTAAATATCTTTTAGCTATTTTACAGAATATCAAATCAAGAACAAAAGCTGAATAGCAAAAACAAATTTATGTAAAAATAACAAAGTAATTTTTAAAAATTTATGTTATTTACATTAATTACATTGAAAAGGTTGTTTCTGTTTTTATTATATTTTGTTACAATTGACATTTAAAAAATTGGTTATTTTGAGGAAATTCGATTTAATTTCACTAAAGAAAAATAATACTTTTGGTTTTGGAAATTTCACTACATTTCACTAAACATTTTTGATGTGATGTGGGTTCTCATCATTATCATCATCATCATCAAATAAATAACAATAAAATATTTGTTTGTTTGTGTTAATAATTTTAAATAATTTATTATGTGTAAATGACAACAAATTGGCCATATACATATACAATGTATGTACATATGTATGATGTAGGTTTCTGTTATAAAAAGTTCTTCTTTTTTTGGTTTTAAAGATATGTTGCATTTGTATTTAATATGTGTGTTCGTTTTGCTTTTTTTTGTTTTTTTTTTTTGGGATAGTAGTTGGAGTTTGAGGAAACTTACAAATGTGATTCCTGCATATTTATTCTAGATCTACGATAGTAAGGTTCCTGTTTAAAATAAATTCAAAATAATAAAAATTATTTAAAAATGCATAAAAATATTATAATATAAGGTTTTAAGTAAATTAAAGTGCAACATTTAGGAATCATGCAAAATGTTCTGGCGGAAGTTAATTGCGAGTTGTTTTTATTGAATTTTTTGTTGGAAAAGTTGCTATTATTAATTTAGTACACAAATTAAGAGTATGGTTATTTGTTGGATTTGTAACGATTTTAAATATTAAAAAAAAAAGAAACGATTCTGAGGTAAACTAAACTTTTAGGTTCAGTAAAAAAAATTGACTAATGATTTTTAAATTAAAGAATTCACTTTTTCAATACTCATTTTTTAACATAGGTAGAAAAATTGCTGAGAGCAAAAGCGGATTCAAGTTTCTATAAGTGCATAAGTGACGCAAGGAGGGTAAAATACGGTAGGAGTGGAAATGAAACTACTTAAAGTAAGAGACAAAAAATGGTTTAACAAATATTTCAGAGTATAAAAACCACAGCGGCCTAACCTACTTTTTATCGGAACGAAATTTGTTTCACTTTTACTTTGAAAAACCCTCGAGACGTTTTTTTTCATAGGGTAAATTATACTACTTTCTTCTGAGCTTATAAGTTGCATCGCTTTTACACTCAGCTACTTATTTCTTTTTTCTATAAGATCATATCGCTCTTTTACTAAAAGATTGTCATAACTAAAAAACCTGATTTTGCAGAAAACGCGTTTAAAGTTTTCAATTGATTCCCACTTTGCAGAAAAAAGAAGAAATCTTATAGTTTTTACGAGTAGAGTATACAAGATATCAATATGAAATTTTTACACAATATGAAGCGTGACATAATGAATAATTCTGCATCATTAACTCAAAAATCGTGTTTTTTGACTTATGACAGTCTTTTAGTAAATGAGCGATATAGTTTTCATTCTCTATTTTTTTGAAGTGAAACTTCTTTAGCGAGGGTAAATCGAAAATTTTGCAACGGAAGTCGGGTTGTTGTTGCACTCATACGAAACTAAAAGAAATGAAGTTATGCTGTTTTAGCGAACGAAATCAAATAAGGGGTCGGCTGCATACAATCATGCAGAGAGTCGACTTCTTGCAGTTTTATCTATGCTTTCATGTTCTTTAGTGAGAGAGTTTGATTTCACAAAACTGAATTTTCCTTTTATGTATTATATACGTGTGCTACGTCATGTTTTTGGCGATAAATGTAGAGAGTATCAACACACAAAAAAAACTTTAGAAAATAGAAAGAGTGCAAAAACTTCAACAACAACGGTCATGTGTTTTTGTTGCATTCTACGAAAACCAGTAAGAAACGAAGTTATGCAATTGTTATTCGGCTATATACAATCAAGCAGAGAGACGACTTCTCGCAGTTTTATCGCATGTGCTTTAGTGAGAGAGTCCATATAGAAGTTTCGGCTTGATTGCATATAACTGACCTTTTCTTTCATGTGTACTAAGTGGTGTTTGTGCCGATAAGTGTAGACTCCCTACAACAGAGGAAAAGCAACAACAAAATAGAGAGAAAAGGACTGTGAAAACATCAACAGAACATTTTATAAATGTTTTCTAACAATTTTCTAATAAACAACATAGTTTCACTTCCACAGCGAGTGCTTGCAGACACATAATTTTTTAAAGATCTAACAGTTTTCCTCGTAGATTTTCCAGGTTATGAGGCATAGAGAAAGTGAAATAAAAATCGCTCGTTTCTATTACGTTTCAGGAAAGTTATCTAAATTCAGTTTTAACTTTTTTTTACATTAATTAAGTTAAATTCGCAGTTCTGTCATATCTGATGGCAAGTCTCTCATTTGTTATAAATCCTTTCAAACTCTTCCATACAAAATATTGCCATATCCGCAGTATGTCACATAGCAGAAAATATTCTGAAATATTCTAAGGTCTACTGAGTTTTGAAAATTATTCAATAAATTTTGGCAAATATTTTTGTTTACTTGTTTTTCTCTCTTAACCCAATATTGTCTGCTGTATACAAAAAAGTAAATTGAAATAAAAAGCTCAACAAATAAACCTTTTGTTTGCTGTTTTGTTTTGTCTTTTTTCTGCAATCCAAGATTTCAAAATTTTTTGTAGAGTGTGGTTCTAAGCACAACACAATACTTTTACAATTACCTTCTTCCTTACCTCTTTCTATTCTAAATAAAATCTTGCCAATTTCGAAAGGATTTTTAATTAAATTTTGGAGTCACAAAGTTTTTAATCGAGTGGTATAACGAAAAACTTTAAGTTTTGGGTTAAGTCTTGGGTGAATTTTTTACTAATATGAATATGGTTGTTACAAATACCTTCAGACATCTAGTTTCTCAACGTTCTCTTACAAAAATGTTCAATTTGGCGATTCTAGCTCGAGCTGTAGTAATTACAGGGTTCGCTCTATTAGTATATCTTAAGTCTTTTAAAAATTATTGAAGTTTTGTGATTTTGGGGTAGATTATATTTCAAGCCGGATGGAGGTTACAACTTAGTTTTATCTTGAACTTGTCAAAAAACTTATTCAGTATTAGCTGGCCGAAAAAATTGTTCCATAAACTATGCTGAATACCAATACCTAATATTGGGTCATATAAAAAGTATTTTTCGTTTTTGTCACAGGTTGATGTTAATGGCCATACATCTAATACCACTGATCTGATTCTGTCAAACAAAACGTGCGTTTGAAAGGTGACATTTTAGGCTACATTTTTTTGCGAAGACAGTTTTTTAGTTCGTCATTCGAGTAAAAAGTAACATTGATTTGAAAATGAGTGAAATTTTTGAAGTAATAAGCTATGTGATGCTTTTTACTATAAAAAGGTAAAAACGCGGCGAAAAATATATGCATTAACAGAACGTACCGTCCAACTATGATTTGCTCGATTCCGTTCAAGAAATTTCGATGTTAAAGATGCACCTCGGTCTGGCCGCCCAGTCACTGAAAAAGCCGATGAAACTTTGCAACTGGTGCAGCAAAGACCGACACACAAGCTGTCAGGAGATAGCGGAGGTACTAAAAATCAACCACATGACAGTTAGGAATCATTTAAAAAAGGTTGGCTACTCAAAGAAGCTCGATGTTTGGGTGCTACATTAATTAACACAAAGAAATTTGATTGACCGAATTACCATCAGAGAAACGCTGCTGAAACGCAACAAAATTGAACCATTTTTGAAACAAATCATTACGGGCGATGAAAAATGGACTAAATACGAGAATATTAAAAAAAAAAAAATAATGGTCAAAGGCCGGTTATGTTGAGTGTTTGGTGGGATTGGAAGAGAATTGTCTATTATGAGCGGCTACAACTTGGCCAAACAGTCAATTCTGATCTCTACTGCTCACAACTTGACCGTTTGAACGAAGGGTATCAAGAAAGAGTGACCAGAATCGGCCAACAGAAAAGGTGTTGTGTTCCACCATGATAATACCAGGCCACACACATCTTTGATGACCCGCCAAAGATTGACTGCTCTTGGCTGGGAAGTTTAGATGCAGCCACCGTTTAGCCCGGACATTGTACCGTGTGAATACCAATTGTTTCGGTCTCTGTAAAGCTCTCTTGATGGAAAAAATTGGCCGACAGAAGAGCCGCCGAAAATCACTTGGCAAAGTTTTTCGCCGATAAACCATAGAAGTTTTACACTGATGGAATTAAGTACAAAGCTACCGAAAAAATGGCAAAAGATCACAGATAATAATGTCCAATATGTACTTGATTAAAATTTAATAAAGAAAATTTTTGTTCGAACATTGACAAAAAAAAACCTAAAATATTTTGTATGTGACCTTATATTAGTTCTTTTAAAATGAGCTACACATAACAAAATAGTAGTGTAAACTTTTCCATCAAATTCAATAAAAAATGTAAATAATTAGGTTAATTAAAGAAGCAATATGAATGAATGAACTATACAATACAATTTATAAGTATGGCACAATGGAATTGTTTTAATTAATATTATTTTTGTGAATTTTTGCAACAAATATGTGTACACAAAGCTAATGACAACAACAATAATTAACAATTTCAGACGAATTTTCAAACTCGTTTTTTTTAACTTTTTTGAAATCTCATTTTTATAAAGGTGAAAAATATTTTTATATGGGTTTCATTTTTTAGATAGCACGCAAAACATTAAACATTGCTGTTTAAGTGAGGATAGTGGAAATAAATTTACTTTCAATAAAATTGGGGCTTTAAATCAATAGGCAAGTTTTGAAGATATTGTCCTATGAGAGCATAATCCCTAGGAGAGCTTAATTTATGAAACTGATTTCAATAATGAAATTTCAGCCCCAATTGTTTTGGTGCTGAAAACTTTGGATTATAAAAGTATTATCAAAATACCAATAAATCTCAAATCTCAATTTCTTCCAGGCAAAAACTTGTACTGAAATTGGGGCACGTTAAAAGTAAGGCTTAACAGTTAGGAAAGAACGCTAAGAAGACAACATTGTAATAAGCAATTGCAAAAATGTAATTTATCAAGTCTGGTCCGATAACGAATTAACTTCATTGCTACTGCATACAACCCATTGGGAAGCGAGGTCTTAATAAAATTAAATAACTAAACTTGCCAAAAATTATGAATTACCGATTTCTGAGACAAAAGCAATTTGAAGCAATTGGGGTATAAAAGAAATTCTCCCTCGCACATACTAGTATTTTTATTTTCTTATTTTGTAGCTCTGATATCATTGCATAAAATTTAGAAAATATTGTAATCTTTACGAGTTCATATCCTTGCCTAAAGTTTGCCAGAGTAACTTAAGTCAATCAAAACTAATAATTAATTTAATTGTAACAAAGGCACGTAACCATAGTCAAAAATAAAGTGCGCTTTAATTAAGTTTATATTTTAACGCCACTCATTTTTTAGGCAGTGTTAAAGTTAAAGAAGATTTCAGTTTTGACCATAATTATGCGCCAACGTTATTTAAAATTAAAAATGGGCATTCCTAAATCGGATTCTTAATATCCTAAATGTATTGCTGTATCAAAGTGTGTATTTTTGGGTATATCTTTATAATTTTGTGAATTTTAATAATATTTTAATTAACACCATCGAATGTTTTGCATGAACCGAAATGAAATAGAAAATTTGAAAATATTTATAAATAGAAAAATCAAGAAATATGAAGCATAAGAAAAATTCAAAAGATATGTATGTATGTAAAGGATATGTTTGTATGTATGTATAAGGATTACATTTGTTCATATGCCATTATGCTGGGAAGTTAGATATTAGCCGTATTCACAATTTTATGAAAATGGTCTTGAATCATTGCAAATGCATATCACATATATTTGCTGTTGTGATATTAGAAATATTTTGCATTTGCGATGATGCAAGACCATGTGCACAAGATTGTAAATTACAATAATTTAAGTTTAGCAATAAATATAAAAAAATGGATATGTACAGATTTTCTAACTAGTTATCATCATTTTATATGTTTTCGTCTATTTTCATTGATTCACAGTTGGTTTTATTTTTATTTTAATTTTTGTTTTTGAATTTTTGCTTTTGTAAAATGCAGTAATTATTCACAATTATATAAAATTACTTAATTAAAAACTATATATATATTTAAATATATGTATGTATGTATGTATGTATTTTGCGTAAAAAGCCTAGTAATATACAAAAGTTATTTACAGAAGCATTTTTGTGGGTTTTTAATTTTTTTGTTGTTAAATATAGATTGGCATTTACTTATTAAATTGATATTTATATATTTATATATATTTTTATGCTTTGTTTCATTTATATAAAAATAATACATTTAATGTACAATAATTTTGCTACAAAAAAAAATATATATTTTGTTAAGTCTTTCCACACCATGCGAATCTTTTTTTTTTTTTTTCTATTCTTGTTGGTTTTATTTTGCCGTATATACTCGTATGGTAGTTAAATTTTATATGCACGTTTATGTGTATATGTTTAGGTGTAAATTTATATACAACTTTCCTGTATTCGATTCGATGTGGTCACCACCTCCGGTCGAAATCTATATTCGCTTAGTGATGATGTAACCGATGGATTGTTTGGACTGAGCAAACTTACTTCCATTGGTTGTGGGATGGTGGGATGATAAGAAGCAAGTGATGACGTTGTTGTTGCTGATGTTGTATTATAAGGTGAAACTCCTAAAGGTGGACTACATGTTGTTATGCCTTTCTTATTTAAAGTGGCATAACTCTGCATAAATATATGAAGAAATTAGCGGCGGAAGAGAAATGGTAGAAAGAAGTGAAGAAAATGTGAAATTAGAATTAAATATCGACGATTTTAAGGAATGATTTTTTCAAGTTTATAATTTAAGAGAGTGTGCCTAAAAGTATGTTATATATTATATATCACATTGACCAATATTTCATGAAGAGCACAAAAAAAAAAAAAAAAAAAAAAATAACTTTAGTTTCATTCTACTTATTCATTGCACATTCTCATTGCAAATGTTTGTCCTTAATTTTTGATAAAGTATAAAAATGGATGAAAAAAAGTTGCACACAGACATACCAAAGCATTTTTTTTTCTGTTCTTAATTCCCTGAAGCATTTTTATGATGAATGAGTTACAATGCGCACGTAAACATAAAAAAGTATGTAATATAAATATATATTTTCTTTTTGTTTTCTGTTATTAAAATGATATACTTTTGCTTTGTTTGTTAGTTATATGATACATACAACACAAACACTGACAAGGTTATTTTTTTTCTCTTTCTTTACTTGTGGTGGTTTAGTTTCAATTGTCATTTTTTTAGTTTGTTTGCAATATTTTTTTTTTTTTTTTTTTATACTTACAATTTGTTTGCTCGGCCTAAATGTGTAATGCAGCACTTCATTGCCAACGCCAATGCTACTATTGATGCCGGCGCCGATGCCGATACCTCCACCTGCACTACTACTCACTAATGAGCCAAGACTTGAAATACCATCGGTACTGCTTAACGTTGAACTATTCGTAATGCCGATAACACTCCCACTGCCACTGCCACCTAGTGTACCGATGCCTCGTTCAGCATCCGCTGTACAATAGTCACGTTGCAGAAGTCGCGCTGACGGACTCCGGAAGATGGGTGAAGCCACAAGTGTCTTCAGTGGACGTTTTTCTGTATTGAAAGAAAAAGACAATTTTGATGGTTATTGACAGGAGTTTAAATTGTTTGAGGAAAGTCAGTACAATGTGATGTTATAGTGTATAAACTGTACTGAATTATTAAAGAGGACTTGACGACCTCGATAGCCTAGTGGATAGTGCACTAGACTTTCATCTGGGAGGTTCGGGTTCGATTCCCGTCTTCGTCTGGTGGTTAATTTTCATTACTTTCTTATATTCACTATCAATATGAAGTGTATGAGAATTATAAGATAGTGTACAAGTACACACATTGGTTGGTAATGGCAAAACCACCAAGCCGATAAAAAATTGCCACACCGCCGTTCGGAATCGGCGTTAAACTGTAGGTCCAACTATGTGGTATCACAATGGGCCGTTCAGGCCTAAGTGTGTCTCTTGACAGCCACTCCAACCTAACTTATTAAAGGGGACGCTATCTACAGCCACAACAAAGCAAATGAGTCACGCAAAATTTCTTAAACAACTTAATTTCAAGAGTTGCTCAAGGCATCAACTTCGTAAAACCTTTTTTGAACGAATAGCTAATCTTTGTATGAGCAAATAAAACTGATTGCCACAAAGCCCACAGTATGTGAAGCTTTGATTTTAAACATTCTTGGCATCAAGCACTAAGAAGTCTTTATCTTCACGGATATTGGCGATTTGATTGACAGCCTATCAACTGTCAATGCATAGGTAGGAACTAAGAAGAAGACGAAAGTTGTATGCTGCCGTATTTGGCATAAATTATTCATTAATTGAAATTTACTGAGTGAGTTTACATTCACAGAAAGGTGCAATGTTTTAAAAAGTTTTAAAAAGCATAAACTTAAAAATATTTCGGAATAAACGTAAACTCTAAGTTTGTTATTTAAAATACTTTGAAACTGCGGATCTGAACATGTTCATGCTGGTACTCCAAAAATCTTTTATATTTAAATATTATTAAATGTTTTCATGCTTAATGTAAATCGGACAAAGTTTGGACAAATATGCGGTCAAGAAAACCAGCACAAAATTCAGGATAAAATTCAGCTCAAAAATCAAACAAAAATTATATCAAAATCCAGACGGTAAAAATACCAAACACATAAATTCAATTCATATTCAAGCCAATTTCGGTCCAATATCCGTAGCAGTTTCGAGCAAATATTCAGACCGAAATTCAAGCAGAAAATCAGGCCGAATTCCCACCAAAAAACAAACCTACTAATAGCGTTTTCTTTTCTTGACAAAATGTTGCGTTTTTTTTTTTGGCCTCGTGCGAAGGCAACAATGTTTTAATGTTGCCCTCAACCCTGCCAAAATGTTGCCTTTTTAGTGCAAGAAAAGAACATAAAAATGCTACCCAGTCAGAATCACCTAATTTGCAGGGCAACATTCTCACCCCGTCATTTAATTGAGTGCAAAAGTGTTACATTTTTCCCCGCTCAGAAGGCAACATTTTTAAGAAAAGAACACAATACTTTCTGAAAAGGCTGCCTCTTTTTCAGAAAAGAACACGAAATTTGACAGCCCTCGCATGGTGCAGAAAAAATGCAACATTTTATCGAGAAAAGAAAACGCTATAAGACTAAACATGAGACCACAAAATCAGATCTGATGAAGTAGACACCAATCATTCCATTCCATTATTAGGTTTTTGTGAGCGAAAAATTTCTTAAAGTTTTTGTTTCTCATCTAATTAAAATTCACAATATTTGATCTAATATTTTTGCAACGAATGATAAAAACTACTCAATTACAACTAAATTACATAAGTATTTTATAAATTATAGAATTTCTTATCGTGACATAAATAGGCAACAAATATATTTATTTATTCATATTTCTTTTCCGTTTACTATAAAAAATTTCCACAATTTTATACGCGCAGATGCGGTGATTAAATGCCGTACGTAACAACAGCCACAAAAAAAAAAAAAAAAAACATATTCCAATCATGGCAATAACCACTTTTGCAATAGCTCCCTATTGCCATTTATAACTTTCCTAATGGGAAAACATTGTCAATATTAAACAAATAAGCAAGAAAGCAAAAAATGCTAAAATTTCTTTGCCACTTGATATTAACAATAAATATTTAGTGGGAAAGTAGAAATTTGTATAATTTTTGAAAATAAATAAATAAAAAAACAAAATTTCATTTTTTGCGCTTGCTTCACCCTCTTGGGGAATAAGGAAAAAACTAGGAATATTTATTTATAGACTAAGTTTACATCTTGTGTGTGTGGCATATTTGTATAAAGCACAGCAACACTCACAATTATGCCAATTTTTTTTTATTTTTCTTTTTTACTGAAGCGTCATCGATAACATAACACAGGCAATGAAAAGTCAAGCCAACCAACGTCGTTTTGTAACTAAATAAATATGAAAATTAATGTTCGTTGACACCAATACCAAAAATGAATGAACCTTATGGCCAACAACAACAACATCAAGAAGAAAAATAAATATCTATTCGATATTACATAAATATTAAAATGTTTTTATATAGAAAATGAGGTGATACACTGTGAAGATTAGAGGCTTCGAAAATAAGGAAAGATTTTAAGAAAACTCTGACTATAAACCTCGCAATAAACATTTTTTTCAAAAGTGTATGCTGACATAAATATAAGACTTGTCCAGCATATTTATATATACTATTATTCTCAGTGTACGGCTATTTAAATGAAATACACTCTCGTATGTACAAGTTCATTTCACTCACCATATTGATTCGGTATAACATCTGGATCGGTGTCATCACCTTCCGGGGGATCGCCCATTATTTGCGGACTCAGACGATGATGACTTTGTGCCGTTGACCGCAAAGTGGACGTATCCATGCCAACCACAATACCACCCCCAGATGGAGATGTCCCACCCAAACCACCAACGCCAACGCCACCGCCGCTGCCGCCATTTGATTGCAGGAGGCTGTGATGTGGTTGATGATTGTTTTGCTCATGATGATGATGATGATGGTTGTTCGGTTGTAATGGATCCAATTGACAATCGGAGGCTATGGACAATTGCGTATGCTTCGTTGGCTTCAAATTGTTATCATTTTGGCTGTAAATTAAAAGCAGAAAAAAGAAAGAGGAAAATGTAATAAAATTGGTTTTTGTGTGTTAGTAAAATATTGAAATTGATATTCGGAGACGAGGAGCTCTGTGCGTACGTATGTACATACATACATACTAGATATCGATGACGATGATGCTCATGTACAGCCAAAAAATATGCGCAAATTACGCAAATTAGCTATAGGCGGTAGTATTTATGTGTGTACGTTGAAAGTTGCTTATTGAAATTTATATATTGCCACAACGAAATAATAGTGGGCGTTTAGACAAGAGTGGAAAATAGATTGAAAGTTTTATTTTTATTGCTTTTTTGCGCAGTTGTTTAGTTGTGGTTTTTTCTGTTTATTGATTTCTACGTTATGACCGACTTTTAGATTTTTCTGCTAATTATAAGGGGTGCATAAAATTTTCATTTATACACTTTTAAAATGTAACACTAAACGCCGCTAGCTAAACTTTAGCCACAAGTTTTATTCAAACGAACAAAAAATTACAACGGGCGGCAGTGTCGCTCAACCACTAATATTTTTCCAGCATACATAAACAAACAACAATCAACTTAATCAAGTTTGGTTTAATTAAATAAAATAGTCAGAAATGTTTGGCAACCGTGTTTCTGTATTTTACCCTGAAGCTAAAAAGAAATCTCAAGGGTGACGACTACAAAAATATTTCAGATTCGTTTCGTGCATTTAGAGAACATCGAATATTTTAATGAATGAAATACAGTGTGCCAAATTGTAATACTTTCCTCGTTTGGGGTGTAATAACCCCCATTTTTTTCAAGCACGTGCATATGCTTGAGCATATAAAATAACACCAGTACAGTGGTGTTTCATGTAATTTGCCATGTTTCTAACAAAGAAAATTGTAGGGCAAATCGCATGAGGAAGTATATTTTTTCATTTCTTTGCGAAAGCCCAATTCAATTATGATAGCTACAATTTAGATCAAGTAAAAAATAATTAAGTACAATATTTAAGTCTATTAAATGCTAAGAGTCGACACTCATACGTCTCCCATTTCGAATAAATATGGCTATAAATAATCAAGCTATCCTTCTGACAATTTAAAAATTAAGTCCTATCCCTGTAAAGACAACAATGAAAAGCGAGTTTGCTTCTTGACATGTGATCATTCATTATTCGTCAATGCCCTTTTAAAGTCTTTCTTACCGATTTGAAAAACGTCTATAAATAGCTGCTAGTATGATGCAGGATATTGCAAACAGCAGCGCACAGAATAGAGTCAATCCAGCCAGAAAGGGTGAAAGTGGCACAGTGAGACCATTCGAAGCACCTGAAAAATTTAAATAAAATGAGATATAATTAAATAGTAATTAGTAATTTTAACTATTAAAGCTTAATTTTTAATAATTATAGTAATCTCCGATGAATTGGCCTCCATTTAATTGCATTTCTTGTTCAATTTTGACACAATTGAATGCTGAATATTTATATAATATATTCCTTTAAGCCTTTCATGTGCGATGTTGTCAACAGGCAACAGTCACTAGTAATAGTATATGCATTTAGTTGCTTTTCATTTTTCTGATTGCCACACATTCGAAATTTCGTGCTTATGATATTTTTGAAGTGAAACTTCTTTTCTCTTGTCCTAGAGTAAAACCAACCGGATGTGACGTCGCGCGTAAGTTTGCAATGCGACATAATTTTGTCGAGCAATATGCATTAAGGGGCTAAATATCAATATTCCGTAACTGAATTCACGAGCAAACTATATAATAAACGATTCATAAATAGTTTTAATTCAATATAACGTTTTAATTACACACACACACACACGCCTATGGCAGAAAGAACAATGTGTAGCGTCACCATCTTATGGTTTATGACAGTTATACATTTCACATACAGATGGCGCAAATGTCCAAAGAATTAATTGTAGATGTCGCACACAAAAAGAGTTCGTCTACAATTGTCATCGAAGTTACCGGTACAGAGTTGCAATTTTTGTTCTAACATTAATCCCAAAAAAAAAAATTGGTTGTGTATTAACGAACAAAAGGCAGAAGTGAAACTTCTTGTGAACTAAACGAAACACAAGCAAATGAAATTAAAAAACATAAGCCAATGAAGTAAAAAATTTAGCGATTGAAAAATTTCATTTGCTTGTGTTTCGTTTAGTTCGCAAGAAGTTTCACTTCTGCCTTGTGTTCGTTAATTTGGGTAATCCAAACTAAAAACACAAAATAATTTTTTTAACAAATAAAAATTCTCCATATGAACCAAAACGCGGGCTGGAGCGTTTTTTTTCTCGTTTGTGCATCGTTTTTTTTTTTTGCTTATTCATCAACTTTATTTCGATGACTAACAATTTCAAAAGGTATGGCCATATGAAAACTTACTGGTACCTGATACGTTACGCATTTAGGAGAAACCCTGTTCTTGTAGCAAAGCATTCCACAATTTCTATGATATATTTTCAAGGTAAAAAAACGTGGAAATATAACAATAGGATACAATTATTCAGTTTTCGGTTTTAGATTGGTTTATAATTTATCGAGAATTAGTAGAATTTTAAGAATAATTTAAGGTCGCTGATTCCTACCCTGTATTCAAATTTCCTTTTTCCCCATCTGGGATTTTCTTTTTTTATCTGGTGAGAGTCAGAAATGTCAAAAATGCCTTGCAGAGAATTGAAATCAATACGCATAGTTTGTTCTACGAGCATCAAGCATCAACTATTAATTTTGATTTCATTGAGTAAGAATTGAGAATGAATATGGCCATTTAATAATTTGGTCACAAACATCACATTTAGCATAACTTTTCTGCTCCGAAGAGTAGGCAAGCTTATAAGTTTTAACCGTTGTTCATAAGGAGGGAGTTGCTGTGATGGACTCCAGTGTAACGAACGTAGAGCAAACAAGAGGAACTGTTTTTGCACAGATTCCAACTTATCAGCATAACAGTTATACTGAGGGCTCCACACAGCAGAACCATATTCCAGAACTGGTCTTACAAGTGCAGAGTAAAGTGACTACGTGACATATGAATCATTAAATTCTTTAGACCATCTTTTAACAAAACCAAGGCTGCCCTTAGCCTTATTAATAGTTGAGTTAATATGTAAATTAGAAGTTAATTTGGTGTCCACTGTGACACCCAGGTCAAAATATTAATATTTTAGAGTACTTGATAACAGATGGAAGATCGTTAATAAACAACAAAAACAAAATCGGGCCGAGATGGCTTCCTTGTGGAACACCACATGATATTTTGATACTTTTTAAAAATTACTTTTTGCTCCCTATCGCTCAAGTACGAGTTTATCCATTGTAATAATAAAGGAGGAAAGCCATAAAAGTCAAGTTTCTTAATAAGTAAATCGTGGTTTACCTTGTCAAAAGCTTTACTAAAGTCCATATAAATTTCTTCAGTCTGTTGGCAATTTGAAAATCCACTAATAACATTGGCCGATTATTCAAGAAGATTAGTAATGATTGATCTCTCCTTTAAAAACCCATGCTGAGATGAAGAAATTAACTGTTTTACTGAATGGGTTACTTGCGATGTTATAATTGCATCGAACAGTTTGGGTATTGCACTTAGTTTAGCAATACTACGGTAATTTTCAACGTTTGATTTAGTACCATTGTTATGTAAGGGAATTATAAATGAACGCTTCCAACTTTTGGGAAAATATCCCTTACGTAAAGAAAAATCAAAAATTTTAAGCAGAGGCAAATACAGAAACTCAGCACAAAGTTTTTAGTACACTATTCGGAATTTCATCTGGACCGTATGTAAAAGAGATTTTTAAAGTTTTCAAATGTTTTAAAATATCTTCAGGGTGAATAACTGGGAGCTTATCAAAAAATTAAGAAAAGTGTAAACATATTAGGGAGGGGTGAAACAATTTTTTGAAAGTAAAATACTTCACTAAAAGCTATAAGTAAATAAATATGTTTTTGTAAGTATTTTGTAAAAGATATTCGAAGAAAACAAATTTTGGACCTATGTGTTTTACAGTGGGACAAATATGTCCCACCACAAAAGTTACTAGCTTCGTTTGATTTTTAAGCTTCTAAAGTCCCATTGGGTCTCCGAAAAGTCGAAAATAAAGTTTGTGCATACGCCCAAAAGTCGTAGCGAAAAGATTAAAGAGAAAAAAAAACCCCAAAAAATTACAATATCTCAAAAACTGTTCTATAAGAAAAATTTCAGCTTTAATTTTTGAATTCAGAAAAGTCACCTTTCATCAAATATATATTTTTAGTTATATTACTCAAACTTTTAAAGCCTGTTAAGGGTTATTTCATGTAATTTTTGAATGAAATTTCAAGCAAAGTTTAAAAATATTTGACGTGTTACAAAAGTGCAGTTTTTACACTGGAAATTCACTGACTGAAACAGCAACACCAACAATATAAGCATCCACAGCAAAAATAACAACAGCAGCACCAGCAGAAAATAAGAAGCTTATGAATTAAACATTGCGTCCTTCTTTCTATACAAAGCATTATAAAGGCGCAGCATGAATTGAGCAATGATGTCCCTTTGCACTATCAGCAATACAGCAAACAAAAACACAATAGAAAAAACAACAGCAAATAAAAACACAAATACCAAACAAACAAAAATAGAAATGACTAAACAAAAGCGCAATAAAAGTCACGAAGAAATGGAGAAAAATTGTATTGTATAAGGCCAATTGCATTTATAACAAAACAATGAATAGTAGAAGTATTTACCTACCTAAAAACAGCCAGCTAACGGAAAGACAACACAACACAACACAGCGCAACAACAAAAATCAAAAACAGTGTTGGTAAAACGAGAAAACAAATTTTTTTCCGCTTTATTATCAGTTTGAAAAAATCTTTTGTTTTTTTCTGCTGTTGATTTTTTGAAACCGAAAAAGTTTCGTAGTTTCGTTAACAAAAAAAAAAAAAGCGCACAGCAAATATTTATCTACATACTTTTAAAGGTGTTAGTCAAAAGTTGTGAAAGGTAGGAGGTGGTAGAAATGGAAGTTACAAGGCATAAGTAACGTTAAAGCTTTGGTACCTTTCTGAGTACAAGCTTTTGCCTATAAACTATGTAAAAGTGGAAGACTTAAAATGCTCACTAGTATATAACACAATTCAACGGTGAATGCGAAGGTGTAAATATTTTTTTTTGCGTACAGCACCGGCAACAGCAATATGAAAGGACCATCGTAAAGGATACGAAAATAAGTTGTCATGAATGTATCATGAAATAAATTGAAACTGAAGTGGTACAAAAGTTAAATATAAACCACTAAATTTACATTCAATAAGATATTTATGTTTGTGTGGATATGCCCATATGCACATAGAAGCTCATTCACATACTTGTTGCATGTATGGAATGTTTTTGTACCTCAGTGTCATTAACAACTCCTTGTACTATATGAATATTGAGTTACATGTGTTAAGCACAATGCTTGCCAGCACCTGATTCTTTCAAATCCCCAATTGACTCCAAAAGACACCAAATTACTTCAATTGACTTCAAATTCCCAATTGACTACAAAAGACTTCAACTGACTCCCATTGACTTCAAAATCCCGATTGACTCCAAAAGACTCCAAGCGATTCTAATTGACTGCAAATTGCAATTGACTCCAAATGACTGCATTTGAGTTCAAGGTTACTCAAGTGACTCCAAGTGACTTCAAAGCAGTCATGATTTTGGAATCATAAGATTTGCAGTCTCATGATTTCAAGAAAAGACTGCACTCCATTGACTCAAAAAAATACTTAAAAAATACGGCGACTCCAAAAAAGACTTCCAAATGCATTTTTTATTCTGGAGTCAAATACGTTATTCATGAATTATCGGTTATTAACTGTGACTTCAAGGTATGGCAATTAAATTGATTGCATTCTTTTACAGCTCTGGTATAATCCTATATTACATGCTTGCTCTAGATCTCTTACAAAGTTAAAGTATGGTCATGAAATAATTTTTACAAAGTCAACGCTACATTATTTCTATATTTCTAAAAATGAAAAAAAAACCAACTATAAAGATTTTTTTTTTAATTTTATTTATTTTCAGATAACGTAAAAGATTTTATTCAACCAGTGGTGAATAATTTTAGCGAATTCATGCACTTTTTTTAAGATCCGCCATTACTTTTTTGACACAGTTTTTTCCAAAATTATTTGTTACTTTCTGCCACTTTTGTGAAAAGTCTGATATATTTTTTGAAGGTTTGTAATATTTTCGCAATTTTTGTTTTATTATATCCCAGTATTTTTCAATCTGCCGCAGTTCGGGGCAGTTCGGCCGATTGATTTGCTTTGGTACGAAGTTGATGTTGTTGTTTTTATACTATGCCAACGTTTCTTTAGAATAATGGCAAGTCGCCAAATCAGGCCAAAATATAGCTGGAACTGTATGTTTTTATAAAAAGGCAGCAAGACCCGATTGAGGCACATGTCAATATAAATTCTGGAACTTATGGTACCAGATGTTATAAACGGTTTTGTCTTAAGGCCACAGGAACATATAGCTTGCCACACCATACATTTTTTGGCAAATTTTTCAGTTTTTTGATGCTTAAAAATTTTCTTTACCCCTCCTTGGGTGTATGCAACATAATATTTTTTCCGGGTAATTGTGAAAAATCTGCTCTTACATAAGTTTCGTCATCAATAATGAAGCAACCTCTATAGTTGCTTAAGAGTTTATCATGCAATTTACGTGCTCTTGATTTTGCTTATTCGTTACTTAAATCATTGCGATTCGGCACTTTTTGTACTTTATACGAATGAAGATTTTGTCGGACTTTAATTTTATGTGCGAAAGATTTCGACATGTTTTTTTGCAATATCCCGTTCTGATTGGTTTGGTCGCTGTTTCCACCACTTCACTACTTTCTTCACTAAATTTGGATCTTGAAATTGAGTTTTTCTACCACCACCTTTCTTTTGTTTGATAGTCTTATCTTTTAAACATTTTAAAACTACGTTTCTAGCACTCGCTCTTGAGACATGAGCGCGTCATGCAATTTCAGCATATGAAAGTGCGTTGTTTTCCGAATAAATGTCAATTATTGATTCTCGAGTTTTTTCTTTTTTCGAAGCCATACTTGCAAGAAACACTCGTCAAGAAACAAATTTGTACTAGTGACTAGATCTACACACTTTAAACTTTTGACTGTAAGCTTTACTTAACTGAAAATTTACCGTTAGCTGAAATGCAGCACTTTGCTTTTGTAAAAATTATTTCGTGACCATGCTTTAGTTTAAACAAAATTATTATACTTTATACTGTCATTCTTCCATATTACATTCGAAAAGCATTTCCAAATTATACGTTTGAAACTTATTTCTGTCTGGACTTTGGTAAGGAAATCTGCAACAAAAGTAACTAACGTTCTTTAGGGAAAATATTCCTTATAAAAAAATAAAGAGGAGAAAAATTTCAAGTTTTTAATAATAAAAAAATTATACTATTAAACTATTGGCATTAACACAGATATGCCCATTGCCATCTATGTAGGTCACTTCAGAAATGTTTGATTTTGATTTAATGAGAATATATTCCATCAAAATAAAAACTTTTTGAAGTATACTGGATATAGGCCATTGGGCATATTTGGGTTAAAATTTTCCATTCATAATGAATGCAAACTTTTCCTAGCATTACATTATAAAATGAAATTTGTTCTTAATAACATTATTTAATGTTAATGCAAATTAATGCATTTGGTAGAATAAGCATTATTTCAAATAAGAAAAATTTGGTTTAACGCACGCACTCTAACATGAATTTATTTTTCAACTCATAATAACAGAAATGCAAGTAGCAAAAAAAAAAAAATAAAAAATAAAAGAAATGAAAAAATAAATTCAAAATGTTTCCAATATCGTAGAAAAAGCGCATGTTGCATGCAAATTTCAACTACTCTTACTACAAAAACAACAAATGCTGCGTTTGGTGCTCGATGCATGACATTGCTACAAAACGTATTGGGTGTGTGTAATGTGGTTGTGTTGGTAAAAGTAGAACTATCAATAAAAAAAATTACATTATGCAAATCAGGATATTGACTTTTCTACTTTCTTTTTTTTCAATTTTTTTATTTTTTTTTGTTGCTTTCATATTTGATTCAATGCTTCCGCTTTGTTTATATTTTGCAGCTTCAGCATTTTTATGCTCGTATATTTTTAGCATACCATGTGACAAATTCTTCAGCAGTAATACGAACACGCACTAAAGCAATAGTAGAAGCAGCAATTTGTAAAAGTGCAAAGCTTATGAATTTTTATTTAGCAACTTGTCAAACAAAAGATATCAGTTTCTTTTTCTATGATATGTATTTTTCTTCTCGTATTTCATATTAAAAATAGTTCCAAATTATTTTCTGATAATTTCATTTATTTTTATTTAATGCAATGCTGGGTATACACGTGTAGCAGATCGGTGGTAACAACGATATTATTAAAGAAGGTGGGACAAAATCGTTTTCATTGAATTCACAAGGAATTTTGAAGTTTTCTTCAGTGAAGATTTTAGAGTATTAGTGATAATATAAGTATATCAGAACTACACACAAAGCATTACAATTCTTCTTTAAGCTTGTTTTTTCATATTTATTTCAGATATCTGTTTTATTCCTAAACCGATTTTGTAACTTATAGCGTTTTCTTTTCTCGATAAAATGTTGCATGTTTTCTGCACCGTGCGAGGGCTGTCAAATTTCGTGTTCTTTTCTGAACAAGAGGCAGCCTTTTCAAAGAGTATTGTGTTCTTTTCTAAAAAATTTTGCCTTCTGAGCGGGGAAAAATGTAACACTTTTGCACTCAATTAAATGACGGGGTTAGAATGTTGCCCTGCAAATTAGGTGATTCTGACTGGGTAGCATTTTTATGTTCTTTTCTTGCACTAAAAAGGCAACATTTTGGCAGGGTTGAGGGCAAAATTAAAACATTGTTGCCTTCGCACGAGGCAAAAAAAAAAAATGCAACATTTTGTCAAGAAAAGAAAACTCTATTAGATTCTATAATGCGATTTGGAAATCATTTCAAAATATCAGCTATCATTTGTTTAAAAATAAGTAAACATTAATCAACAAAACACAATAATTGGATTGTCGTTGTCCTGGGTTAATTGTGTCGACGAAAAAGCACAATATTTTGTTCAACTTATCGGCGACCCCAGTCAGGCGGTCATCAATTAACCGGAGAGTTTTGAAAAATCTTAATGAAAAATTAAATTAAATGGGTAACACAATTAACCGGGGGTCATTTAAATGGTATTTTGTTGTACAGAGAACATAACATAATGTGTTGATGCGTCTCCTGCACATCACATAATTTTTCAAATAATTCCACCCAGCAAGTTATAAACGTTTTTCTCTTTTTTTAGTTTACCTGTAAATTTAGCAACGCCTTTAAAATTAATATCATCAATAATTGTCGGCTCTGAACGTCCTTTAGCATTTACAGCAAATATTATCATGCGATATGTTGCGCTGGGATCCAAGTTTTCAATTAAGAAACTTACAGGTGCACGCTAAAATTAAACAAAAAGAAATCACATGAAAACAATTATTATTTTATAGAAACTTCAGGGAATTCTCACGAAATCTTTTAAAATGTTTTTTTCTTTATTGTTTTTTTATTATAATTATTTGTCTTAGGAATAGAAAAATAAATGATAATGTCGTTTTTTCATGACTTAAGATTCGAGTACATTCGCGCACATGTGACATTCATAAATATGCATGTATGTACTTGCATGTATGTTGCATAGAATGAAATCGATTTTTGCTGCTGCAAACATTTTAGCACGTTTGGCCAATTTCCTTGAAAACTTTTGCTTACAGCAAATTAAGAAAATGCAACATAACACTCAAACACACATGCGCATGCACATACACATACAAAGAAAAAAAGAAAAACATTTACAAGAAATTGTTAAGGAACTAACTTTTTTCAACAAAGCAACAAAGAAGAATTTAAAACTTAGTTGGAAAGGCAGTAAGCAAGTTAGCAGCAAGTATGCTTGGCAGTTTGGTAAGGAAAAGCAGGCGAATCTACGAAAAATTATTTATATATATATATACAGCGAAGATACCTATACTTAGTTAGTGTTGTGATATGTCAAGTTAGTTACTTTGCTAGGGTATATGGTAAGATACTCAAGTCTTTAAAAATTTTTAATTTAGAACTGGAGGAGAAAGTTCTCAAATTTGACAATTTATATTGTGATGACATTCATAACATTCTTCTAATAATTTTTAATAATTTTGAATTGTTGGTTAGATGACCTGATGGAAGCATTAGCTGAGAATGAATGTTCTTCATAATAAACCAAGAGCCCTAATATATTTATCCCAATAATTGTATACAAATGATAAGGCTTAAAGACAGCTGATCACCAGAAATGTGAGTGGGATTTTTAGTTATTTAGGAGATTAAACATTTTAGAAGGTATGATTAGATTAGGGCGAGTGAGATTTGATTTCAAAGAAACGATGAACGTTCTTTTTTCAGCAAAATGCCCAAAAAATTGCTGGTTTTTGAAATTTTGATTGAAATCAGACTTTCATTAGATTTATAAACAACTGATGAATGAGATAATTTTGACTTAAGGAACGTACAGTCTTTTCAACAAGAGCGTGTTCGGCTTAATTGTACGAACCACTTTAAGTCTCAAGTTGAACTTTATTTTCAATATTCATTCATTCATTTCATTGCGAATAGCGTTGTATCACCTTTTAAACAATCGCAATTATAATTTCGTTGCTTAAGCAATTTTTCAAATCGTACTCCGTGTATGCAAAATGTTTTTAAGGTGTTATTCTTTGCTCACATTCAAAGGAATCCAAAATGTCCTAGGAAGATGCTCCTAATATTTTGAGAAGTTGAAAGCATTCGTAAAGAAATGGAACCAACTTAAGACACCAGAATGTTAACGACTTATCAAATCATTGTGCTTCTAGAGTAACATCAAAGGAGCAGGATTCTGTGATAGCATGAGTTTTTGAAGCCAATTCCACCATTACACTTGAATCAGCCCAACAAAAATCTAAATTGAATTCTGAGCTACCATAACCAAACTCTTACTGATGGCAAAACAAACAAAAAAATAGCAGGAGTGGCCTGTCGAACATGTGGATAATGATTGGAGCGATGTGGCAGACGAATTTTTTTTATTGACGGCAGATACCATAAAACGTGCATTGTCCATTAAGGGCAGTAAAATGGTTCAGAGATTAGTTAAGCGTCGAGGAACAGCTCATGTTTGGGCATGCTTTTGAAAACAGAGTTTCGAAAGGATAATCATGTTTAAGAGAAATCTGGATATCCAGTACAATATCCAATTATATCAGCATATACTCTTATCTTCTGCCAATAACTAGTTTGGGAAAATAAATCGTAATTGAGTGCTTTAAGAGGGAAGGACCCTAAACATCAGAGTCGCTTATGCAGTAAGTGAAAAGAGTAGGATTGGATAAGAATTTTGGACTGCGACTCTCAATCTTCAGATGCTAATCACATTGCAAATTTTTAAGCAATTATTAAGCTTAATTTAAGCAGAAAAATGCTAAGAGCATTGCCCAAGTGAAACGACAGATTAAGTCAAAATGGCGGTAATGATACGCCGAAAAGCTAATTAATAGTCTGACCTCGCGTTACCACGAAACTACCCAAAATTTTGGTAACTGGGCACTATATTGATATATCAGCGCATTGGACAAAGAAATGTTTAAAAATAATGTGGGATTTTTTTTTTTGATTGGAGCATTTTTTTGAAGGACTTTTGCCGTACACGCTTTTGTTGAAAAGACTGTATATAGATTTTTTGACTGTGTATAAACACGCTCAGCATAATATGATTTGGTGTGGTTATAAATTGAATAAAATATAAATTAAAACCAATCGAAAAAAATGATGACTTTTTAAAAAAAGCAAAGAGGGGGCAAAAAAAATGCCTTTATAAGGTCAATAGATCTTATGGGTATAGTGTGTCCCCAACAGTATTCAGATAGGATTTTGACTGTAAGGTGATATTGTTCAAACTATCTGGCCAGTTGTGCCACGAGTGAGTGCCTCTCAGTGTATAAGGATATGCTCCGGCGTCTCTCTCTGTTTCTTTTGGCAAAAGCGACAGTTGCTGTCTATGCTCTCCCAGTTTACAGTGCGCTGAAAGTAAATGCCGAGAGTATTCAGCGGTGGTTTTTACTTAACTTGAGGCATTTGGCCCCTTTTTTCGGAATGAAATTCCCAACTAGTAGCTTTGGTTGTCTAATCTCAGGAATGCTCTACTGATCCTTTTATTATCTCTTAGTTTTTCAGTTTTTCTTTTATTGTGTAAGACCCTAAAACCGGAAAGGTTTTAAGGACAAGTGTGATTCTTGGCCGCTGCCTCCTTTGCCAAGTAGATTTCATTCCCTTGTATTTCTGAGTTTCCAGCGGCCCATAATATAGTGAATGCAATGGTGGGGAATGCAATTCACTGAGGAATTGAACCACATTTGGAATTAAAAACGTGTAATTTTTGACACAACTTGACGAAAAACGCAATTAAGTGGACTTAAATTAACAGGGGATTACTGTATATCTGAAGAAACTGAAAAATTTGGAGTCGTTGGCACATTTACAATCGGCAATTCTATAGCTATTTATAACTATTTATAGCAAGGCATAAAATGCATATTGCATAGCCCTCCATGGGATGTTGTGCCATAATAGTAGTAGTAGTAGAATAAAGCAAAACAAAACTTTATTTTCTCATACTTTCGTTATGTGTACAGCTTGATTTATTCCGAAAGTAACTGGTAAATCTGGAAATGAATACTAAGTACAACTAAGTACCTTTTAGCCAACATTGAATATATGCACGTACATATCTGCCTGTACTTGTCTATGAGTGTGTGTGAAAAACGAAATGGAAATATATAGAAACCTTTTTTTTCTACTTTTCCGTCTCTTTATATTTGTTTTGAATTCAAAATGTTGTTATGGCGGTATACCTACACACATACATGCAGACACACATATGTATGTGAGTGTGAGTATATTCAACAATATATGACGACGACGGTGGCAATAACGACAGCAACAAATATTGACGACAAAAACTTCAACCAACTACACACACAACGGCAATTCCGTTGCACAAGCTATTTGTGTGTGTGTGTGTGTGCGGGCATGTTTGTACAGCAAGTTGGCTTTTTGGTTGATGTTGTTATTGTCCTTGTTGTTGTTGTTATTGAAATGTTTTTATGCACTTTTAAAGATATATCATATCCTTCTTGCATATCGCTAGAGATTGTCACATGAGCGCAAGCAGTTAACTTTACAGGATATTTGCACAGACATCTCCTTTTTGGGTGGGCATACATATCGTATGAGTTTCATAGAATACACGTTTAAGTTTTCCTTTTTCTTTTTCTTTCGTCTTATGTTCGTAATGCATTTTTCTTTCTTTCTTTCTTTCTATGCACATTTGAACTGCCTTAACTTTTAGTAAAAGTTTCTCTTCTTTCGTATTTAGCATGATGTTTTAACAGCAACATAAAAATAAACCAAAAACTTGTCGCTTGTTCGCTGTTGTTGGCCTACATTGCGGCGGAAGACAGACTAATGTGATTGCATTCTTAAATATGCTTTTAGGGTAATGAAGTGTTTTTCGTATTTGTGTGTGTGTGTGTGCATTTACATGTGCACGTATATGTTAATATGTATGAATGTATGCACATTGTACTTGTATATGCTCATATAATAAAGTGTATATAGAATAAATGTCATTTCACATATGTCATGTACAAGTATTTAGTAAGTTTGAATTTTTAATACATTTCCTTAAATGTTAAGCACAAGAAAATAAAGTATAAATGTACTAAAAGTATATTTTAATTTTTTTTATTTTCTTGTTGTATACGCAAAACTTTTATCAGAAATAGAATTACATACTGTGCAGAAAACTTTCTCAATTATTTCAATTGATGTTACTATTTCATTCATACATTTTATATAAATATGTACTAGGTACTAAAACTTTTTACAACTTTTACATCAAGCTCTACAACTCTTAGCATCATCTATGTAATTAATATAATAAATGTTATATATATCGAAAGTCAAAAAAGTTGTTAAAACTCGTACGTATGTGTGTGTGTGTGTGAAACTTACCATTAAACTTAGATTTCTTGCCAAACGTAAATTGGTTAATTCAACCAATTCCAACATGAAACCTTGAGGCAAACCACCGTCAAATCCTTCAATGCAGTCAACTTGTAATGAATCCGCGGATTGATTTGTGACTGTGCAGTTCTGTAAAGGAAAAGGACGGCCTGAAATAGAAAGAAAAGGATTGAAATAATGTTAAAATTTATTTGAAGATGATGAACATGCGACTAAGTAGTTGTAGTAAAACTTTTGATTTAAATTAATTTTATTTAAAATAATAAAATAACGTGTACGGACCAAATTTGTACAATTAACCCTCTAGTTCCCAAACATCGGTTATGAGTTATGATACGTATTAAGACATTAGCGACAGTCAAAGTAAAAAATTTGTGAAAAACAAGAAAATTAATTATTTTTTATTGAAATACATAAAATACTTCCCGTCATACTAGGCAGATAGAAAAAACCAGCTGTGAGTAGCTAGGAATTTGAATTTTTTATACAAAATATTTAATTACTTAACCCTTTCGGCACCGTCGAAAAACCAGAGTAGATAGCGCAAAACCGAATCCGTTAAAATTCATGACATACATTTTGTACCTCTAAAGGTTTGAACTTTCATGGGTCACCGGTGAACCAGTGGCCTTCAATGGGAATTTTTGACAAACTTTTTCTGTATATTTTTATTATATATTTTTTTGAAGATAGTTTAATTATTTAGTATTAATTTTTAGCTTAACCCTTTCTTGACCGTAAGAGAACTAGAACCGATTGAGCAAAACCGAGTCCATATTCGCATTCTTTAACCCCCATTTCATTGTAAGAAAGTTCTTAAAAAGTTTGCATTGAAGATTTTAGGGTCACCGGTGACCCATATCAAAACTTGTATTTCCAAAAAAGTAAGCAAAACTTTAAAAATCATGCTTGACTAAATAGGTTTTCTTTCAATATATTAAAAATTTTAACAAAACTTGCAAAAAAATTGTGAGCGATTGAAAATTAACAAAAAAAAAAAAAACACAATTTTTCCACTTTGATCCGAACAGCGCCGTCACCAAAAAAATATTTGCAAATTTTTTTAATTGAAATTAAAAAACCATAAATTCTCTTTCTAAAAACGCTAAATTAAAAAAAAAAAAATTGTTGGATAGTTTTTAAAAAATCACAAAAATTATTCTTGTGACACCGGTGTCACCATAGGTTGGAGTGGCTGTCGAGAGACACACTTAGGCCTGACCGACCCATTGTGATACCACATAGTTGGACCTACAGTTTAACGCCGATTCCGAACGGCGGTGTGGCAATTTTTTATCGGCTTGGTGGTTTTGCCATTACCAACCAATGTGTGTACTTGTACACTATCTTATAATTCTCATACACTTCATATTGATAGTGAATAAAAGAAAGTAATGAAAATTAACCACCAGACGAAGACGGGAATCGAACCCGAACCTCCCAGATGAAAGTCTAGTGCACTATCCACTAGGCTATCGAGGTCGTCGGTGTCACCATAAGGGTTAAAACAAATTGATAAAAAGTTTATTCAACAACAAATACTTTTAGGCATTCAACCTTTCCGGGTTCACAAAACCACGCCCATTAATTTTTTTAGGGTTTGGAGATCAGATTTATGCTTTTTACATCAAAATTTATCAATCCCAATTTTTTTAAATCAATTAAAAATTTGGTAACTAGAGGGTTAAATCATGGAAAGTTAAGTTCCGATGTGGCTAAACTTTATATGTATGTATTTCCGTACTCTATACACTAATACTGTATCGTTTTATATGGGAATTTTTAAGCCTCTTTTGCACACATATTTTTGAGAAGAAGGGCTAAGTACAAGAGCTTTGACATAATTTTTACTTTTTTTGTTTGATGTGTTAACATTTTAGCTCGTGGTAGGAGCAAAATTCAAAATTGCGTAATGCAATAAAATACTTGCGATGTTTTCCGAGTTGGTTTCCGTGCTCTTCTCTCTCAAATAACTGCCCGGTAGGAAAATGCTACCACAAATCTTAGAGCACATGAGATGGCACTGAGGCAACCGACGTCTCTGCTTCTATTGAATGTGGCCGATCACCATGCGTTAATATCAAAAAAGCCCGATTTCGATGTCGGCTGTCTGAGTGTTTGTTCATGTCCTCAATGGAACAAACAACTGCAAGGCGAGAGGCAATGTTAGAATCATACACTGAAGCAAATTTAATTTACTTCTCAGAAAATTTAAAAATATACTCGGCTTCATCCAAGAATTACTCCAATTTTTCGTACAGCGTGTGGAAAATTCATTAACTCAATGTTGGTATTCGTTAAAGAACCATAAAAATAATGTAGAAATATGTATGTTTAACCCTTAGATGCCTGAATTATAATGGCGCTTGAGAGAAAACTTTTGTTGTGAAATTATGGTTACTTAGGTCTTCCACAATAATGACACCAAATTTCTTGCTTCTACATTGATTTGTTTGTCCTTTATTAAAGGTTAAAAAATCAGAGCTATGAAGCTGTAGGCAACCACTGGATAGCTCCTGTTCTCCAGTTTTTTGATTTTCATATTCTCTTATCTTTTATAAATATAACTGATAAAAAAAAAATTTTCTATTAGTTATAATTTAATGCATTATTTAAAAAAAAAATAGTGCAAAAGATTTTACTAAAAACTTTTGAACTTAGGTTTTTTGCTGGACTTCAAAGACACAACATTAAAAAAAATTACTTAAGCAAGAAATTTCAAATATTCGGCAATTAGCAAACGTGAAGAATACCTAACAGAACCGAATACAAATAGAGTTAATAGTAATTTCTGTTAAACATTTTATTTATGCCTTATAAAAGAGAATGTTGCATATACGCAACATTGGGTATGAAAGAGTTAAGGATTTAGCAGACAACATGTTGCATAATCAAACAAAATTGCGGTTAAGAATTTTTTTATTGTTACGGGCTCTTGGATTTTAAGTGATGATATGAATATTATTGCTAGAATATAGTGCTGCTAGCTCGTTAAAAAAATTTCTATAAACACCATGAACATTTTTTTTCGAATGCTAGAATCAAAAATATGTTTTGACTTAGAACTTTTGAAGCCGAGACCAACAAATTCGTATTTCCTAAGTTATTTACATTTTATAGTTGATATGTGGATTTGCGTCAAAATCCTGCTTAGTTCCTTCCGCATAGAAATCGCACATAGTTTTTAAAAATTTCTCGTGGTTGTGTCGTGTATGTTTCAAAGTGGACTAAATACTTTGATCAAAAGCTGCATACTTAGTTAACAACTACTAATTGTGATATAAATATAAATTCGGAAGAGAGCAAATTAAGTATAAGGCATCTAAATTACAATAAAACTGAGTCGTTTGAATCAGATCTTATTATATTAAGCGATAGTAATATTACTCAATTTCATGATTAGTTTTAGTAATCTGAACAAACTGATAGTATTCATTCTCCAAGAATTGAAGTTTTAGTATAGAATTGAACTTAATTAATATCCTTTTTTAAATAATTAAATTATTTTTCAACAAACATTAACTGCTTTTATAAGACAACTTTATTCAGACAGGGACAATCGGTTATTCTTTTTTGTTATGGCCACTCATGTTTATACAATGCTTGAAATCTGGTAAGCTCTTGCGTTATTTTGATGTTAAAATAACAAGATTTATATGACAATCTATGAAAAGAAAAAAAAGGAGAGAATAAATATCGAAAGTAACGCACGAAAGACGTTGTCGCCCATCTCTCCCGCCTGCAAAATAAGTCACCCTGTCTAAATAAAGGCGTCGTATAAAAGCAGTCATACATAAATACAAAAATAGTTTTCTTACCTGCAGCTACAATTTGAAATATACATGGACTCTTTTGCATTCCAATTGAATTTCTACCCCAACAGGATATTGTGCCATAATCTAGATCAGTGCTTGGCGTATAATTCAAACGTGACATGCCCGTCTGCAATGAAATATAATAAAAAGAAAAAAGAGAAAATTATAAAGATGAATATAAAAATGTTAAAGACAAAACAAAAATAAAATGCTAACAACTCAAATTAAAATTTGCACATAAAAAAGCACGTAAGTTTTTGCTTGTGCTTTGTGTTTCCATTGCTCGCGTTTGCTACCAATGCAAATTGAAAGAAAAGTTAAAAGTAAAATGCATTTACTTCTTCTGCGTTTGCTTGTCTGTCTATCTGTCTGTCTACCTGCTTTGTGATTGTGATTGTTTTCGATGACAACTCAATTGTCATAAAGTTGTGAAGTAAAATATAATATTCTTAGTCATTCGTATCGTGTTATGTTTTTTTTGATATTATATTTTATCGTTTTATTTTTTTTTTTACCTTTGAAATCATTTGCTTTGTATTGCACGAAAATGTGATTTTATTTTCATTACACTAAAAATTTGACTATAGGGAAATATACATACTTAGTAGCAAATATACGGGCACAAGTTTATATGAATGAACTTATGTAGTATGTATTTATGGATATTACTGCTAAACTAAAAAAGCGTTGCGACAACACTGTCAGGGGAAATTTATTTTGCGATTAAAAAAGGTACAAATATTTTGTTTTAAAAATATAAAAAAAAACAGTTTTGTTGAAAGTATTCGATCGCAGCACAATTTCAAAAACCAAAAACTTTGATTGCTTTGAGAATAAATGTAGCTCCTAAAATTATGCAACTATGAATATGTAAATTTTTATGAGTTAAATTTATATGAACGGAAAAGAATCAGAACCAGAGCGATGCAGGGTTTATTGAATATACCCTATTAAGGCTCATAAATACATTAATAAATTTAATCAAATCAATAAATATTTAGCCTAACATATATTCTTTAAATTATGCACAAAAATTTAATAAGTATTCCACTATCTTCAATTTATTTTTACAAAAAAAAACAACAAAAAAAGAGAGAAATGTTTAAATTAATTTTCTCATTAGAACACAGCGTCATTGCTCTCGAAGTTACAGTCATAGTCGTTGGTCGAGGAATGACCTCACTCCACTCACGCTTGGCTAAATTGAAGCTTGTTGCAACCCAGGGCACTTCCGTTTTCCGCTTTTATTATTATTTTTCTTTGTTAGTGTGTTACCAACAAAAAACCAAAAAGGAGGTGAAAAATAACACCCAAACAAAGGAAGCTACACGCGATTTATTCATTAGCAAATCCTAACTAGAGTAGAGAAAAACGGGGAGATAAAAAACTACACCTTGCTACATAAACTCAAATTTTTTTGTTGCGGAAAGAGACGCAGGCGCCAACAAACAAAAAGCATTGAGTGAATTAAAATTATTTGGAAAATGTGCTGCAACCAGAAAGACAAAACTGTCTAAAACTTTTTTTTTTTTTGCTTTTTTTATTTTAATAAAGAGAGTTGCTATGAAGTTAGCACCGTTTTGGGGGGAAGAAAGGTTGATTTAATAAATAAAACTTACCTCACTCGAGTGCAATCGCGCGGGCAATTCCGTTTGTTCACCGGATGAGTTAAATGTCCAATGAAATGCATCCGCAGGCGGTGATGCATCCACTTCACATTTTAGCGCTAAAGTTTCATGCTTGAGGGCGCCCAGCAGCTCTTCATGATCGGTGGCACAAATGGGTGCATCTGGAATATGTATAGAGCGAGCAAAAAAAAAAAATTTTAGTTTTTGTAAAAGGAATTTGAAAAAGTTATATTTTGATACGAAAAAATTATATAATTCTTTAAGAGCAGTTACAGTTATAATTCAATGAATGAAAACATTGCATTCGTGCCTGTAGTTGTGTGTGACTAGTACCTTTTTTTTTGCGCACAACTACATACATACATATATTCAGAAATATACTGCTCATTACTTATGCCTAACGCTATCTTTGGTTTTATGTGCCTTATTCCTCTCCTTTCTTTTTGTGTAACCTTTTCTGAGTGTAATTAGCCTAAAAGAAGAGATGTCGTCCTGGTTTAAAATTGCAATTAGGCATGAAGTCTGAGTGTGACATATATATATGTATATATATATACATACTTATGCCTTTTACCACACCATTATTTGTTGTTGGGAGCTTCAAATATTGGCAAAAAGATTTTTGAATTTAAGTCTATGAATATGGGAAGCTACATGAGAGTTATGATTTGGTATTAATTGAACAAATTAACTATAACTACATTGTATATGGGTCAATCCATGTCAGATTTACAACTAAAATTTTAATGTCAACCAAATTTTCTTGCATTCTTGAGAAGAAATTGATCGACACGTATTTTTTTATTTCAACGGAACGTTTTTCAATCCCTGATTACTCAAAAACTAACCGTTGTAGGAAAAAATTTCCAACTAATAAAAGTTCAAATATCGCACAAACTTATCGAAAAAATATGAACAAAAAATTGTTTTTGTTATTCAACCTATGAATTCAAGAAATTTTATAAACAAATCGAATTTTTCCAATCATGGAAATTTTTTTTTAAATTGTTTTGGTCTGCAAATATTTATTAATGTGTTAGAAAAATTGTATAAAAATTTCAGTGTGGGATGAGATATAGTTTTCGAGATATTATTCAAATCATAAGAAAACAACTACTACTAAAGTCGCCTGGCTGCGAGCGGTGCGCACATGAACTTAATTTGAGTAATTAGGGATTGAAAAACGTTCCATTTTTACAACTCCAAGACTTTAAAATATCGTAACTTGAAACATCACATTGAAATAAAGAAATACGTGTCGATTAATTTCTTCTCAAGAATGCAAGAAAAAATTTTGGTTGAAATTAAAATTTTAGTTGTAAATCTGAGAAATAGTTGAAGAATGTTTTTAATCAGCAAGTATTTTATGGCAAATAAATAAGGCAATTTTGCAACATGCGAATATATCTAATAATAACGATTTATATATCGGGTAAAAAAAATCTTTGTTTCTTATTTTAAATATTACATTTTTGGTGCCTGTGAAAACTGTAACACTTTCTCCTCATGTTTAGGTTTATTTGATAAGCGAAAATCGATAAATCCAATTTTTTTTTTTAATTAAGTTTCGATTTTGGTTTTCTTTGGATCTACAATAAAAATTTTCCAAAACAAAAAATCTAAAATTTAGGAGAAAACCGATAAATCCCAGTAAACCCACAATGAAATAAAATGAAAGATGGCGGGCTACTGAATACTGAATAGTATTTGTTTTGGGTCCTGCTGAAAGTTCCACTTTTGTATTCTCAATTTATGAAGAAATTTGTTGGTGTTAATTTTGAATCAAGATTTGAAAAGATAAAAATTCTGCATTGTTTCAAAAGTTAACAATTTTGAAAATACGAAAACTGAAAATTGACGAATTTTGGCAGGGAGAATATAGAAAATATGTGAAAAAAGTTCCTGATTTTTTTCACAAATTTTAGAAAAGATATTTTTTTTATCGGAATGTGCGAAAACATCCTCCGCTTTCTTCCGCTTTTGGTAAATAATTAAATTAAAAAATACGTCTGAACATGATTTTTTTAACAAAAACTTGAACAAAATTTTGTTTGTTAACCCTAAAAGTAAGCAATCATGCTAAAAAATGACTAAAAGTGTAAAAATTCATTCAACATATGGCGAAAATTGAAACTTTAAGCTTAGTTTGAGGCGAAATCTAAACATGCTGATTAAAACTGACTTCAGATTTGAGTTTAGAGACCCAAAAATTTAATATCACACGAAATTTGATTAAAACTGACTTCAGATTTGAGTTTAGAGACCCAAAATTTAATATCACACGAAATTTCATTAAAATCAGAGCGCTCCTTTTAATTTTATCCCGTCGTTGTATGGGATCAAATCACTGTGTGTGGTTCTAAAAAAAATGTACTTTTAAAGAATTCAAAGTTCGGTTTTATGCAGGCCGATTATATCTTGCGTGCGTCTGTATCCAGGGCACCTCCACGCGGTGATGGTGAGCAGCAGAGCAATTCTGTGATCCGGCAAAGTTCTTGGATCGTGGACCCCATGCCGTCATGGCGGACACACGTAGTAAGTCTGTTACGATGCAGAGACTCAGAACCCCAGTATCGGCTGGTCAGGGTAAGAAAGTGACCAGCAGGTGTCGTCATCATGTAACCGCAGCTCTGTAATACAGTTGTATATTGAGTTACGGGGTTATCGGGTTAAGTGGGTTATACTGTTATGGGGCTTAAGAGCTTGGTCTTTCAGATTACAACTTCATTCTTAGGGTTATGTGCATTTAAAAACTTAAATTACTGTTTTTTGAGGTTATGGTGTTAATAGGGTGTAGTATGCCTCGGATTCGGATTAAGCGACCCATAAAAAGTGTAGTAAAAATAGTCAGACCCTCAGATCAGAAAAAGCTTCTTTTTTTGTGTGGCTGTGTATTCTACGACCCACAAACATATCAATTCAGTTGTTAATATTTAGTGGATAAATTGTTTGTAAATATCTCAAAAACATCAACTCTTCTCACCAAAATGAGAATTAAAGAAGCGCTTTAGATAAACTATTGGGTTATTGATCACCAGAGCTTGATAGTCATGAACCCACTGGGAATTAAAATTCTACCTCCATGCCAATTCCTAGAAATTGTAGTTAGCATTTTTGTTTTTTAAATCCCTAGGTAAAGGAATCGGAAAAGTTTTAAAAAATGAAATTCCGTTACAAGGAATTGTAATGGAAAATTGGTGATTTTCAAATTCTCTGATAATGGAATTTATGTTTTTTAGTAAATATCATTTGATTCTGAAATTAAAATTCAAAGAAGCTTTTGGTTTATATATGTAAATATGAAGTTTTACTTGCATCCGCAAGATTTACATAACCATCACTGAATAAAAGTAAAGTAGTATAAATAAATCAACTAAACCACAATTAACTTTTCTACTTTTAAAATTTATACATTCATATTCTCTAGTAAACTAAATTTCATTTCTTGTACATAAAAGTGCTCATTGCGATTTTTCCCAGTGTAATATACCGCCAAAAAGTGCAACAACAAACAGCGTGCAAAAATGCAACTGCAATGTTTTTAAATTACAAATTAGATTAGAACAATAAATGCCAAAAGTTGGAGGCAACCTCAAAAAAAGCGAGAACAAAAAAAGGACTGAAAGAAGAGGAGAAAGAAAATGATAAACTTTCTACACCAACGGCCAAATACAATAACAAAATCAGCAAAAAAGAAAAATTAAAGCATCGCAGTGTCTGATTCAGCCAACAAGCAGCAAGCGAGCAGGCAACCTCTGCCATTTATAGACTACCAAACGAAATGAAGTGTAACGACGGCATGGATTTAAAGTTATATAAATTTGAAAGGAACAAGCATAAGAACAGCCAGCCAGCCATCGAGCTAAACAACAAAAGGAAGATCACAACAAAAAACGAAGGGCGAAAAAGAAGAGGAGCAGAGCAGAGTGAAAGAAAAGTATTTTAATCTAATGAATATTTTTCAGCGACTTAAAGCTTGGCACAGCAATGCCAGCTGTGAAAGCAAAAACGAAAAGGCGGGGGCAAAAAAAAAAGAAGAAGAAAACAGAAAGAAAACAAAGTAGCATTACTGAAAAAATTTTGAAAAGCAGAAGGATGTTTTTCTTGCTCTTCTTACCCTCTTCTCCATAGTACACCACTATTTTTCTTATGTACTTTTTTGCATTTGTAAGTAGCATTTAGTTAGCAACGCAGCAGCAGCAGCACAGCGAAAGACGATGAGGCGAAAAGAAAAAATATGGTTCGCAGCAGCAAAAGTTGAAGAAAAAAATTGCGAAAATAACAAATGCGAAATACAAATGCAAAATGCAGATTAAGCGTAAAAGTTTCTTAAGATTTTTCATTTGGACGCAGATATTTTTTACGCTTAAAAAAGTAATGCAAAGAATTACACAGAAAACAAATAAAATTTATTCGAAAATGCAAAAAAATAAAAGAAGGGAAAATAGTAAGAGTACAAAAAATGAAGACACACGCGCTTAGCTTTGCACAAAATGAATACAGGATAAACGCATAAAAGGATATGCGCGCAGCATTTTGGCTTATTTTCTTGAAAAAATACTAATGCAAGAGCAAGAGCAGTCAGTCAGCGACAACATCAATGTCGACGAAGGAAGCTTCCAAGCTTCGTGATGAATGCGATGAGAAAAAGTGGCAGACGGTCGAGATGATGTTGCTGAGTTTTTTCTTTGTTTAACATTGTTATTGTGAGCTATTTACCGAAAAAAAAAAATATTAAATATAAACAAAAATAATAATAATCAAAAGAGAAAGAAGAAAGAAAAAAGTAAGTGAGAGTAGAAAAACAAAACATTGCAAAAATATAAACAACTTAAGCAAAATAAATTAAATGAAAAATATTTTTCTTTTTCGCAGTTTTTCTTGTTTGTAAAAAAATTTATAAAACAAATAAGGGAAATATACTTCGTAATTTGATCATTTTGAACTTGTTATGGAGATAAGAAATAATAAAAAAATAAAAAATGTTGCTTTAACATCGCTATAGATGATTATACCTAGATCTAATGTAAAAAGCGATGTTTTAATTTTAATAACGCCGTAATTTCCAGGTTTTCAATCCCACGAAACAGCCGGAAAATGCTCGATTGAATACTAAACGGAGATAAACTCTTTCTCATGGACATTAAACGCAATTGAAGACGGAAAATATGGCAATTTGAAACATATGTCAATGCTGAGTGAGTAGACAAAATTATACACGTAATAAAGCTGAAATTGTGTGAAAATGTGATACAAAATTTCCTCAAAAGAATAAATGCCAGTAAAAACAGCCGAGATAACCATTAAGAAGATATTTTATTGCATTATTAATCCTAGAACGATCTAAGGACTTACATAGAAAATAAGTTCTTAAATAAATATAATGGTTAGATATTCTAATAAAATACTTGGAGTGCTTTGAAAAAGGTTGAGTTTTTCAAAAGATAAGTATAAAATCGATTTTTTACCTTTTTTTTACATTTTCACCATTGGCTTAAAAAAGAAAGAACCATTCAAAGAGGCTCCTGAGCTTAATCAAAATTTCTGAATATATGTTTTACTTAGGTGGAGTGTTTAGCTCTTTGAATCCGTACTACAATGATCCAACTCTTTTCTAAAGAAAGATTTGTTTTCAGCGACGGAATTAAAAATTTTTCTAGTTTTTGCTTCTTTCAGGTCGGGCTTGTTGTGATGGTTGGTTAATTTGTTGGTTAAAGTGGCTGACTCACAGCAGACCTACTCCGAGCCACTTCCTCACAGAACTAGAATTACTGCTGCGCTCTTACTAAGCCCACCCCGTGGAGTTTAGGCATCCTAGAAGGTTCTTTGGACTGACTGCCGAGCAATCGGACAAGTTATCGAGGGAATACTTTTCCAGGAGCCTCTATCCTGCCCTCGCCAAGTCTGGGCATTCATAAAGAAAGTGGGAGATTGTTTCTTTTTCTTCTAAGTTTCCGCAACTTTTGCAGTGGACATACATATACACTAGGGGCTGGTGTAGGCTGCCGTTAACCTGGCAGTATCGGCACTATCCTTGGTTAAAAAATCGCAAGATCAACCCTCATGTCGCACGCCAGGTAATACAGGATGTTAGTGTCTTCCAACTCCGATTAGCCAATTGAAGACAGTGCTGGTGCATGCCTCTCTTGACGACTCCCAAGTGGACTAATTCCTATGAGCGTGCTAATTCATCAGGTTTCCCATTCCCTTCACTGTCCCTATTGCCGGAAACCCAGATGAGAGTGATGTCTGCATAATGATTTAGCTCGGTCAGTACCTCCTTGCACTACTTAATTAGCTTTGATTTTATGGTAGTGCATTGAAGCGATTTTATTGTTGCCTGACCGTCCATAAAAATAGTGACCTTACACCTATTTGTGATATGAAGCTTTATTAGTCGACAAGTCTCTCTAATAGCGAGAACTTCAGCTTAAAAAACTGAGGCTTCATTAGGCAAATGTAAGGATTGGTTCATTTCCACATGCGGAGAGTGCACCCCCGCACCCATCCCGTAGGTCATTTTTGAACCATCTGTAAAAATGGGAATGCCGTATTCGGTTAAAAAGCGATTTTCTTTCCACTCTGCCCTGGTAGGAAATTTGACCGTAAAATCACTTTAGAAACACAATTGTAGTATAATGTAATCTATAGTACCTAAAATGGTATGGTATGAGTAGTACCTAAAACTTTACTGAGCCCATAAGTATGTTCGCCCAATAACCGGTTGTCTTAAGCCTTACCACGCTATTGAAGCGAATATTTTTTATTTGAAGGTCAATAGGAAGGAGTTATAGCATTACGCTCAGAGTAACATATGCTGTTCTCTGAACTCTCTTATCTAGGGCTAGCCACCAAACTATTGCACTCTAAGTTAGTATCGGACGCACTATTGCTATAAACAGTCTGTGAGGCCGCAAGCTCCATCTTTTGCCAAACAACCTGTTGCTGGAATAATAGACCACACAGACTTTCCTCACCCGTTACTCTATTTTGGATTTCCAATTTAGTTTTGCGTCCAACAAAACCCCCAAGTATTTGGCATCAACTGATAGTGTCAGTTGTTGTCTTGTTCTGATGTTTTTGCCCGGTTTTGTTTTGGAGTCATATCACTGTAAATAATGAGAAAATATATATTCTTCCAGAGTTGAAGGTTTAATGTTTGAGGCAAAAATATTCCTTCTGATTAGGGAAGACTGGGATATTGTGGATCGCATTTTAGCTAAAAACTCGCAAAGATATAACTTTTTCTGAAAATTTCAAAGCTTGAATTTGTAGTACGAGAAATAACTTCTTTTTGGGTCGCTGCAGTTTGATCAAATTGTATTAAGTTATACAAGTTATATCAGTGGGAGCAAAAATAGTGTTTTTGCGATTTTTAAAAACCTCGAGGAATTACGGACTACTTTTTTATTCGATTAAAAAAGGAAAAATCTGGGAGAAAAACTTTGTTTTTGATTCAAAATGACAGAAGAGGGAATAAAGTAAAATTGAAAAGAAATAAAGTAAAATTAAGTGAAAAATGCCAATAAAAATCAGCCAGAAACGCAATGTTCACAAATTCAGTAACTTGCAGTTATTCCGGCGCATGCTAAGTGAACAGCTCGATCGCAAACGTTGCAACGGCATAGTGCCGAAAAACAAATGCCGTGTTGAAATTTTGGGTGAAAATCACTTAAGCTGTGGTTATATTGGGATTATGCTCGGTGAACACCATGAAATTGTTGTTGCACCGAACACGAAGAGAGAGTCTTTACTCACTCTCACACGGAACACGATATGCTCGGTGTATTGTCCACCGAGCACGCCGAGTATTCAGGGTGGTAATGAGTTATTTTACAAAACAGTATCATAACATACAAAATAGTATTAAATAAACGAGTATATTTTGACAAAAGGCAACTCTGCAACGAGCTGAATATAGCCACCTCGATCGAGCACGGGAGAAAATGTTTTGTGTTTGTCGAACACCGAGCAACAATATAACCAGGCACTTATGGTCCGTAATCCCCTGAATGCAATTTTTTACAATATGGCAGCACATGAGTAACACAATGCAAACTTCATGCAAAATTTCTTGTCGGCGTCGAAGTCTTAAGGTTCCGCGAATATTATGAACATATTTACCTCAGCTGGTCCTCGAAAAATGTGGTCAAATTAAACGAAACAGCAAATTAAAAAAAAATATCAAAGTATTACATTTCTTTTTGCTATCGAAGCGAGGTAGAAATGCGTGTACACAAGTCGAGTACTGAAGGGAAAATGAGCTTAACATGAGACGAGCTGATAACAGTGATTTACAGCTATCAACCACTACTAGAGGAAAAAATATGACACTGGTCCGCAATTGCCTGTGGTCCACAATACCCCGGTTTCCCCTATACAAAAATTGTTTGATTTTATATCAACTTCTTTCCCATTATCCCTATTTTTGGGGATTTTCAGTAAGTTTTATAAAACCTATTTGCTAAATTGCCATTTTGGATAAAGTATTGAAAATTGGGTTGTATAAAATTTACAAAAAATCTCTAGAAACGAGGTTAAGGCGAGGAGATGGAGAGTTAACACATTAACAAAAAATTTTTACCTTTGCATCAAGAATAATTTTGTTGAACTTTTTTTTATTACAAAATTATGTTATTATGAAGGCCTACTAAAAATTTATCCGACAAATCGAGAACCGTTTACTTGCCAAACAGAAATTTGATACACTTTTATTAGACATACAGTTTCAGGAGAAATCTTTTTTTTCTTTGTGAGTTCTAATTCGATAACTTCCCTTAAACATTTCACAAGAATCATTTAGAGATTTTAATTATTTTAATTTTTGCAAAGCTTAAATTATTACACAATTTTTAGCAACGATACAGCACAAACGAAGTAAATACAGCTTGACATTTTTCATTATTGAATTGTTGCTTAAGTGAAAATTAATTGCAATGCTTTGCTCAGTATTTAAACCTGAAAACAAAGAGGTCACACAAACAACAGGACAGGAAAAAGTACAAAGCAGCATAAAAAAAATAGATGATACCACCATAATCCGGATGCATGAATGGATGAGAACGTTCTCTGTATTCCGAATACGACGAATACGAATGCAAACGTTGCCAAATAAAAACGAACGAATGTAAAGAAAAAAGTTTGTGAGTTTATGTAACAGAAAAACTCAATTCATTTACAGCAATTGCAACAACTAACATCCCATCTGCAAAAATGTCCAGTTTTCTATACGTCCATACACACACATACACTCGCACAAGCATATGTACGCTCCTATAAACATGATTGTTGAATAGCTTTGGTAATAGAGAGAAAGCGGGAAAGATAGAAAGAGAGAGAGAGAGAGGGAGAAGGAGGCCGTTCAACTTTTGCCAGAAAGCTGCATTACAGTTTCAAATTAAATTGCAGATTTCAGCAAATTTTCCCTCATACAAAAAAAAAAAAAAAAAAACAAAACGCAATAGTACAGAGGAAAAAAAAGAAGAAAATTTGTAATTATTTTGCAACTAAAGGTAAAACTTGTTACACATCCATACATACATATATGTGTGTGTGTTTGTGTGTGCAGGCCCACAAATGTATGTAGTATCTAGGAATTGAAATTGATTTCAAATAGCGCCAACTATTAGCAAAATTATGAGCAACTTGAAAGAAAAATTAATTACAATTACTAACTTTTTTTCTACCGTTTCATCGTTCATTCTAGCTTAAAAATAATACCAATGTCAGTGCTTGTCAAACTATCAACAACGAGAGAGCGACTGCTACTGTTTACGTATACATACATACATACTAAAAAGAAAAGGATTCTTAAGCTAAAAAGATTTCTATTTCATCTGTTTTTCACTTTAACAAGAACTTACATAATCCGACTTTTCAAGCGCTATATGCTCATTTTCAAAAGCATTGCAAGCCAGTGACTGGGTAAATATTTCCTTGCCGACCCCGCACTTGCTCTGCTTTTCTTCTTACTGTCTCCTTTTTAGTAAATGTAATGTTATTTCTTGCTTTTATTTATCTTTTTTTTTTGTTTTTAAAGAAGCTGATAATTTTGGTTTGCTTTTTATTTTCTGATCAAGTATTATAAGGTAGAAAATTGCTTTGCTCCATTGAAATTAGTGTGAATTGAGTAGCTGCAAAAGGAAATGAACGCACGTAAAACACGTTTTGTTTCAATTAGAGCGCACAACACTGGTTAGTTTTCGTTCTATGTACCTACATATTTTTATTGGGAGGAATTGTGTTGTACGTTAGAAACAGAAAACACAACATGAAACGTGTTTCTTGAAATGAAAATGCTGCCAGCTTGAAATGTGCATAGCAAATTTGTATTTTATCGATAAAATTGGTGAAGAGAGTAATGGAATATTTGGGATAGTTTTAGAAAAAAAATGTACTTGTATTAACAAGGGCAGGCAGACATTAAGAAGCATTAATTACATATTTCTCATTTGGTTCATTGATATATTTATCTTCGTAATAGCGAAATATCGAGTTTACTGAATTTATTTTTTTAAAAACTATCCAAAGACAAGATTTAGAACCTTCGAAAATACGAAACATGTAAAGCTCCAAATACAATGGAGGAGACAGCAACATGGGAACAATTGCCAACATCGAAAATATATTGATATTTTCTTGATTTGTAGTCAAAATTTAGTGAATTTTGAAATTTCATGAATTTTCAAATGAAATTATTTTAAGTGAGGCTTTTATCATAACAGACAGAAAGGATCATCTATGGTTTCCTGGTTATTTTTTTTCTTATAACAAGGTAAAAATTTCATTAACAAATAACTAATTATGGGGTATAGACGCTTGTGCTCGAGAAAATAGGGCATTTTTTTTAAAAAAACTGAACGTCTATTGTTATGTTATGTCATAAGTTCTTTCATGAAAAAGGAAAATATTTATAACAATCACTACAGCCATTGTGGCAAAACACAATTTTGCCGACATCTCTCGCGTTGGGCATGATAAATAAGGAACTGCTTATCGAAATAAAAAAAAGCAAAAAAAAAAAAAAACAAAAAAAATTTAGTTTGTACCTTCACGCTCTGAGTGAACAAAGAATTTTGCAGAATTAACTTTTTTACAAAAATGGTGATTAATGAACAAATGTAGTCATCACAACAACAATGCATATAGAGACGGGCAAATCAGACGGCCGTTTTGGAATCCGCCACAATTCCTCATCAGTGATCTTAGTGGTAGTTCTTAATTCCGAAACGGACGTCTGATTTGCCCGACTCTATATACATTGTTGTTGCGATGACTACATTTGTTCATTAACCTGTTTATATATAACTTCAAATAACGAAATTGACATGAACTTAAGTCATGACTTTGAAAATTAACATCTAGATTTAATTTTCATAGTCTCCTAAAAAAAAAAACTATCAAAAAATGGTGATTGTTTTTCTTAAAAGTTTTATTTTCGAATGTCGTATGAGTTTTCGGTTTTTACAGCAAGAAAAAAAAGTTGTAATTGAAATTAAAAATCCGTCGTTCTATTATTGTTATAAATAAGCCTGCCAAAGTTCAGACTGATTGGGTTAACGGTTTTGGAGAAACTGTGCTCACCGCAACCGCACTTTTTGAAAATAAAAAGATTCGAGATAATCGGGTTTAAATTTTCGGCACCATGTCGGAGGTAGTTGGAGGTAGCGCGCTGTTGGCAGCTGTAACTTTGATTCTAGTGCTCAAATTTCTATGAAATTTGAAAATATTTTTTCCATTCGGCCAACACAAGTGTATATAACCCCTTAAGGAGTGAAGAGACGGCGGATCACTTTCTTAGTGTCTGCCCTGCTTTCTGGAAGATCAGAGTAAGCATACTTGGTACTGGAGTGTTGGGAGACGAACACCTGAGCTCTCTAACACCGCAGGATCTACTATGATTTATTAATAAATATGGTAAATTTAAAGAATAGCAAAAGGGAACACGGGATATAGTAAAATGGACGTAAAACTTGTCTGAGTGAAGTATTCTTGAATACTTCTTTTGTCTGTTCCAACAAAAAAAAAAAAAAAGAAAAAAAAGACCCCTTTAGGATATAGTCTTGTGCTCGAGTTTCAAAAAATGGATTTTTTTTATTATGTATTTCAAAAGTGCAATATATTAAAAGTATACTGTTAAAAAAAAGAGACCAAAATTCAAAATTTTAACGAAGTTATAGCAAATAGGCGAGAGCGCCTGTTGGTTAAACGTTTTTTTGATCGGCCCAGGAGTTTGAAGAAGTTTTATAAAGCCGATTGAGCTGAAATTTTAATAGGTTATTTAAAACACCAATGGCAGGTAGTAGAATTTTTTACTTTCAACCATTATTTCCTATTTGTTTAAGGCTATTTTCAACAAAAAAAAACGCGATTTTTGAACATTTTTTTTTAGAAGTGTGCCATTTTGTTATTTTTGAATAAAAACGTTTACCTACCAGAATGGCAAGTCTACAGAACGATATTCTATTTAAATTTTTTTGTCTCAGATGACTTCAAGTGTCGGCATCACCCGAGCCAGCCACACACCTTTTTCTTTAGGTGTCCACTTTGGGCTTAAAAAACACTAAAAAAAAAATAAAGTAAAATAAACTCCAAACATTTTTTTTTGTACAGTTAAAGATGTCAGTAATAACATATATATAAAAAAATTGAGATGACTGTATTTTATTTTGTTATAATAAAAAATTGCCCAAAAAAACCTTGAAACTTTGGCCGGACTTTGAGACGACCTCGATAGTCTAGTGGATAATGCACTAGACTTTCATCTGGGAGGTTCGATTCTCGTTTTTGTCTGGTGGTTATTTTTCATTACTTTCTTATATTCACTATCAATATGAGGTGCATGAGAATTATAAGATAGTGTACAAGTACACACATTGGTTGGTAATGGTAAAACTACCAAACTGATAAAAAATTGCCACACCGCCGTTCGGAATCGGCGTTAAACTGTAGGTCCAACTATGTGGTATCACAATGAGCCATTCAGGCCTAAGTGTGTCTCTCGACAGTCACTCCAACCTAACCTAACCTTGGCCGGAAAACCAGACTACATCCTTAATTAGTCAAATGGCCAGAATACTGTTATTCAAAATTTTTACTTCAAGCCTGAGTTTAAAACTTAAGCTTTGTACTAAGTTAAGTTTTAGCTTGAGTTGTAAAGAGACTTATAAACTTGCCAGTGCTCAGAGGAATATCTATACAGTTTTCCATATAGAGAGAAGTACCTCGAAGTTACGATGAATAATAAGCTTTTTTGTAGCGATCTCATGTTGAGCAAAAAGTAATCATATAAATATTAGAATCATTTTCCTCACAAACACACACACTCTCTCATGTACTAGACTTTCAAATAACGAGCTGTTATGCAGACTAGGTACAATGGGAAAAAAACAACAACATAAGTATATAGAACGGTAGTGGTAGATTCTTTCAATATCTCTATTCAGTGAAGATATTTGGAATCAAATCCGTAATTCTGGGTTATGATTTCAAATATTAGTAGCTTATACATATAGGATATTGAAAGATTAAGAACCATCACTAAGATCACTGATGACGGCCGTCTGATTTGCCCGTCTCCATATGCATTGTTGTTGTGATGACTACATTTGTTCATTAACCTGCTTATATATATTACTTTAATCATATAATTGTCAGTTTTTTGCTAATGTTTTACAATTTTTGGCAAACTATGGAATGCCTTTCTTAGTAAGTTTTAATGTTTTTTTAAAGCTTTTTAGTGTGGTGAACCAGGCTTAACGTTGACAGCGTTAAAAATGCTCTTGCTAGATTTCAAAGAACTGAGGGTGTTTGTTACATGAGAGCCTTTTAGCTGACACCTGACCCAGTAGTTGTATGGACCTAACAGTTCTATCAATGTCATCTGATGCAAAGCTATATTGATTCCAGTATTAATATACCTACAATAAATTAAATATACAATACAAATTCCATAAGCACAAACTTGGCTCTTGCTCTTCAAAAGGGAGTAAACATGAAGCATACCTACTTCTTTTGGTGTTCCAAAAAAAAAAAAAGAGCTGGTTACTTTTATGTGTCCTCCATTTCATATATTTAAATAATCTTCAATGAAGCATAAAAATTAGGATTTTAGATGACAAAAAAGTGGAAAAAAAAAATAGGGATGAGGAAAGGGAGGAGGTCGTAGATAGTGGCTAATAAGTCTTCAAACCTCTAGCTTTGCATAGCAGGGATACATATGCAACATTTTTTTGTGTGGTACGCGAAATGTGATCAATTTTGAAACTTAAATATTTATTTATTTTTTGGATTTCGAGATGTTGCATAATAGCAACTGCTAGCCTCTTCGGTCTAAACAGTGGCAAACATTACTGTTAGTTTCGAATGTGTTTTCAATTAGTTTGTTTTCAATACAACAAGCAAGGAATTTTAAAGTTTAATAATAATATAATATATTTACTTTTGCCGTACATATCTTTTCAACCTGTTAACTTCACACACAACCATTCTATGACAGTTGTGCGCTGCAGTAATAGAAATGTTTTTAAGATCTTTTATCTTCTTTTGATGTTTCTATAGTGATGAAATTTCAATTTATCCTTTAACTATCATCAAGAAAAAATAAGCACCAGTAACAGTTGTAATTGAAAAGCTCTAAGCTCTGTTCACACAAAGCTAGCCATTTACTTTCTTGATTTTATGCGATTTCTTGCTTACAACGGCTACTACTATTGCTAACACTAATATCTACTACATACTCCTTTTTTATATCATCTAAATAAATAAGCAACACACTTTTCGCCTTTCGCACGTGCAATACTCTTCTATTCTTTATTTCCTTCATTTCTTTTATTTTTCTTTTATTATAGTAAGCAACTTCTATGCTGTTAACCAACTATGTTGGTAGTTGGTGGCACTTGCTATTGCTATTGTTACTTTTCTTGTAGTTTATTTCGTTGTTGCAATTGTTTGGTTCATTGAAAGCGTAATCACTAGTATCCTTTGCAGCTTTAAAGTATTCGATGTGTGAGTGCGTGCGCGACTTATTGCATTGATGGCAATTCTTATAGCTTCAGGTATTTTCATTTTTTTCTACAATTTTTTTCATATTATCAAAGAAGTTTTTAGTTTTTTTAATCATTTTGATGGTTCATGTTCCAACAACATTTTTTTATATTGCATTTCAAAGAATGGAAACATTTGATATTATTGGCAACTAAGAATGATACAAAAATAAATATTAAATAAAAATTCTATATTCCATTCTGATCAGCTTTGCTGAAGAAAGTATGACAAAAAAATGGAGTCTACCCCACCGTAAAATTCGTAGAAGTTACAGTAATATTAAATGTAACTATTGATTTTTATTCAAAAAACTACATTACGTAGTACTGAAACTTCTACGAATTTTACGGTGGGGGTAGGATCCATTAATTTGCCATACTTTCTTCGGCAAAGTTGATCACAATCGAATATAGAATTTTTCTGCCAGAATACTTTTCGAACAACAAACATTGGTACGCCCTATTAAATATACATATATATTATATAATCCATAACAACGGCATTTTTTTTTCTTTTTTTGAATCTTGAATCTTGTATATGAATGTAGCTTCGTTTACAGAGCTTCTTATTGATTATGTTAAGACGCACAAATATTTTACAGCATTTTCGTATACATATGCACCTTCATGTATATATAATTTTTAAATGAAATAGTTTTTTATACTTACAGCGAATTCGTAATGTAACCGGATTACTTGTGCCCTTCCCTTCAGAATTCACGGCAAGGCATGTGTAATCACCTGCTGATGCCCGAGAAACGCTTTGCAGGACAAGTGATTGATCTGAAAGGATGATGCCAGCTGAGATGTTGTGATGTAATTCCTTGCCCTGTTTTTCATTGTTGTTGGTATAGTGTGTTGAAGATTGTTGTCGGTATGTTGCAATTTTAAAGCAATGCCACCACAAAAAATAAAACGTAGAGAAGCGTATATTTCAGAAATGTGAAATAAACGGATCAGCAGGATCAACAACAGAACGAACGTGAAAGAAATAGAAAAGAAAAGAAAAATGAAAAAAAAAATAATAATAATTGTAAAATGTTGACAGCAATGATGATGGCAGCAATGATGATGGCCGCGTTGACAGCAATGTACAAGGAGCAATATAACAGCAGCCGCATCAAGGCGCATTAAATATAAAAAGAGAAAACGGAAAAAGGGAAAAATTGTATAAACATTCATATGCATGTATATTAAGGGTGGCCCTTAGCAATAGGATTATTTTTCAAAAGTAAAAAGGTTGTTACTCCCTTGCGCTAATCTGGTTCCAATCAAGAAAAAACAGGGCTGTTCAAAACTTCAGCTACATCGAACAACTTCTAAGCGACCCTCAAACGCCTTAAAGTTGAAACATAGTATACGCAACTATTAACTCCGTTTTCTTATTTTTTCTTAGAGAAATTTATTTAGGCAGGAAATTGTGTGAAAACCTTATGAATTTTTTAAAAGTAAAATTGCACAATTCTTAAAACAACATAAAAAATATAAGCGTCCTCAACTTCTATAGGAGAAACATATTTTTATTTACAAGAATAATAACTATAGAATCAGTTGTGAATTTTACCGGAATTTCAACGAAATTTACTTGAAATGCAGAAAGTAACTCAGTAACTCTCAAGCACATGGTTGTAGAAAACACGGCAAATATGATATATTTTTTTGTGGCATTTTGTATTTTGCTTTCATAACAGTTGCTCTTGCAATATTTCTGCGTGAAAAACAGCATAACTGGAGTTAAAATATATATCGTTTTAAGAATGATCTTTAATTTGAAGATAAAGCCGTTTGAAACAATAGCTGCGTTTTATTCGCCACTTGCTTCTAGTTATGTATAACTAACAGCGATAATTGTATGGGAAAACAAAAAAAGCCGCAGAGATAACACGTTTAATTATAGCACACTAAAATTCTTCTTCTTCTCCAAACTTATGAAGTTAAAAACGAAATTCGATTCTCAATGAAGTCCCTTTTTTGTCGTGTGTCCACTTAAATCTGAAATTCAAAATTTCAAGGAAATTCACTTTCGTGTATCCGCACTATAAGAGAGAGTTTAGTTGGGTATTTTTTTGGTCTTCGGCAACGATTTGTAAAACAAATTGTTTCTCAATTTAATTTTTTGTGAAAATGTTATTGTATTTCTGAATAAGTTTCACATTTTTGTCTGCATCGACAACTTTTTTTTCCAAGTTTTTCAATTCCATTTTTGTAACCTGGATCATCTTTACATGTTGAAAGTTCTTTGGTGAAGAAATCGGTGCTGATAGAAAACTTCGCGAAGAAAATTTTTGTACCAGGAGTTACAAAAAACGTAAACTCGATGTTTATAAACAAAGAAAAATGATTTTTTTGTAGCCTGCTTTAAGAATAATTTAAGCTTTATTTGCCTTAGCCGCTGTTGGAACATTTTCATCAAATAATGGTAGAGCCACAGTTTGGGGAGCTAAGTACTCAAGGTGGGTGACAAATTTGTCCGTAGCAGCTTTTGATTTTTCGATCAATATCCTGATAATTTAGCTATGTATGCATAAACAAAAAGTAATGATAAGGTGCTTTAATTCCATCTGGTTACAGCAATCGAACGTACACCGAACGAGATAACTGAAACTGGTCTTGAGAAAGGTTTATCTTGAACGCATAAACCATTTTTAATTCTAACAGTTCGGGCTAATCATTTCAGAGTTGTTTCTTCATGGAAAGGTTTTGTTCAAGAAATCCAAGAACAAAAAATTGATTTATCTGAAAAAATGACTTTCCGGGTGACAATGTACAACTTTATGGTCGATGAGGGTCGCCTCGCAGTTGACCGATTAAGCTACAATTTTGCACAGATTGTTTCTTTCTTGACTGAAACAAGTTAAAGGTCTGGGAGCTACACTTTTTGAAAGCTGAAATATAAGGACCACCCTAATGTATATATGAGGTACCTACATACGGATGAGAGAAAAGTGTGAAATAATATTTTTCCTTTTTTTTTTTTGTTTCTATTTTTAACAGTTGAAAGGAAAAAATTTGTTACTTTTGAAGGACAAGAGAGATTTTCGTATAATGCAAGTGGAAAATTACGTTTGCAGTGCTAAGTATGTGAGCGTGTGCGTCTTCAAGTCTAATGAATAATACACACACATATACATGCACATATGTATGTCATTCACATTATGCTTCCAACATAATACTCCACAAGGACCAACAAACGAGCACAACTACTTCATGTTTGCATGTATTTGTGTGTAAAGACAGATGAAAAAAAAAAAAAATTGGATAACGAGAGAAAATTACACTAAAGATAAAGGAGTTAAATAACGGATTACCACATCACTTTAAAAGACACTGACTGAGTGACAGACAGACAGACAGTTTTTGTTTTTTTTTTTTTTTTTTTTTTTGTTCATGTGTTGGTTTTTTATTCTGTTTGCATTACTTCGGCTTGTTAAGTATAATTGTAACGTACCGAACTAACGAAATGCTAAGCTCCAACTCTAAAAGTACGGACATTTAGACAGAGAAAATGACAGCTGCAGACAGACAGATGGATGGACAGACGGAATAGTGCAGACAAATAAGAAGACGCACTGGCAAATTAATTTTTAAAAACATTACACATTCACTATCGTACATTAGGCATATGTAGTAGTTGGGCGGTGGATGTGGTTTAATGCGTCTAAAAATGTGCAAGTGAATAGCTTTTTTTTTATTTTTTCCCAGTTGACTAATTTAAATAGTTTTCACATTTTTTAGAATTTAAAAGTCTGTTTGCTTCAAAGCTTTTGCGCTAAACATTTAAATAATACTCACATTATGAAACCAAGACATTTTATACGGCTTTGGATTTGACTGAATAACACACTCAAAGTAGACATCATCGCCTTCTTTAATGTCGTCTGGATTCAGTGAAGAACCCATTTTCAAATGTGCGGTGGGTTGATCTGAAAGAAAATAAAAAAATGTAAATAAATTATTTGAATATTTTATGTTTAGCTAAGATTTATGTTTAGATAAGAGTGTATTTTAAGTATTATTATAAGAAATAAAAAATATTCAGTTTTTAAGATATGCTTATACAGTATATGACAAATTAAACTTCCAAACTTTAGCGCCAAAAATCTTTTCAATGAAATATTGTATTGTATTAGAGGTTTATGTCGTTGTACCGTGACCTATAAGATCTATTGTACGTCCCTCTTCTCTATCTAGTCTAATTTGCCTAGACTGCCTCATGCAGTCCAGTCTCCCCCAAGAATTTGGTTACTGCGCCCGGATCTATGGATGCTAGTTCTGTACTGGGCACTTGGTACACTCAGACATTTCATTCCTTTGTGGATCAGTGGTCCACCCTGAGCTAAAATATGTTTTGATTTTTATAGTATTTAAAATCTACATAGAATGTTATTGAAATAACAATAATATTATGTGGAAAGAAAAAACGGTTCAGATTTTTCTTTTTATAACTTTAATATTACTAAGTGACAGTACGAAAAGACAAAACTGAGTTTTCAAAAACTTTAATATTAAAAATTGCCAGATTTCTACATCGAACTATTATTCACCAATTTTGCTTATTCCTCGGTATTTTGGAAAGTGTTCTCTAAGCACTCATTTTCAATCTGCTCCTTCATTACCATTTGATGTAGAGAGGTTTATTTTTAAAGTGGTACAACAAAAATGTCTTTTTGATGATGTATTATTGTATTAAAAAGCGAATAAAATTTAAAGTATTTCCGCTTTTTGAAATTTAATTCTTCTAATACTTTCTGCTTGTGAATTTTTAAATAATAAACTTTGATTTCAGAAGCAAAATTTTTTTATTTTGTGATCACAATTTGGGGGAGATAAAATTTTTTATTTACGCTATGCTGCCAATTTAGAATCAATGCGGTTGGTGCTTCCAATCAATTGTCATATATCAAAAATTCAATATTATTTGGGAAATATCTTTTTAACGATATATTTTCCTACACGTTCTTGTGCAATGACCGTACTCATACATAAACACCTAGATGCAGATACACACACACACACACCAATACATTGCATGCATATGAATGTTTGAAACACATGTTCATAGTAAACAGCAAACAGCAAAGGCCAAAATGTCATATGCGAATGTGACTGAGAGATTTCAATTATTTATGCGAAATGCATTTTGTATGTTGCCATTATAAATTTTTTTTCTGTTTCTTTTTTTTTTTGCATGGTTGCAGTTTTTCACATATGAATGAAAAATTGATGGTTGTTGGACAACAGCTGCTACCGCTGGAAGGGTGGTAAAAACACAATATGCATACATGCAAAGGGGTATATTTTTGTATATGTATATTGAGGTATAGTGCAATACTTTCAAACTTTGATACTGCCGCTTGTGGCGACATCATATGAGTATGAATGATTTGGTGAAAAATAAAAAGTATAAACAATTGTACAGAAATATGTACATATGTAATTGCTACATATAAATATACGGACATACATATGTAAAAATATATATTTTTATTAGCACGGTGTATGTATATTTAATGTATATGTGTCAATTTCTCTTTCATAAAAAGTTATAAATCATTTAAATAATTTTAATGAATGTGATGAATTGATATTCTCATAATACTTACATAGTTATAATAGAGGTTTGCTAGTGACAGCTAACTGGAAATGCTTTAAGACTTTTTAAACTTTCAGTTAAAATTCTTCTACAGATATCTTTGTGGATAAGCCTAGTATCCAAAAAGTTTATAATGACCCACTTTTCTCTATGAAAATGAGTTATGGCCATATATATTGTGATTGAAAAGTAAATATTTTGTCAAATTCACCCAGATTACGATATTAAAGAAATTAAATTACTATTGTAAAAAAAAATTACCAAAAGTACTTACCGCAAACAGTTGATTCTATATTCTGGCTACTTTTGCAAAAAAAAAAATGCTCTACTTTTTTGCCTTTACAAATACATTTCAAATAAAATTCCATAAATTTTTTCTTGCCACAATTTTTGGGTAGTTTTTTGTGTTTTTGTACAATTAAACTTTATGTTCTTTATACTTTTTTCACCATATTTTTTCGATTTTCTTATTTGCATCGTTTTTTTTTTTGTTTTTTGCACTTAAACTTCCTTTTAGTGCCTACTTTTTTTTGATTTTATTTTCTCTGCTCTGCACTCCCTCAAGAATAACAACCAATTAAGAGTTAACAGCGTGTGTGTTTGTGCACATATAAATGCAAATTGTGCTTGAAATTTCATTAGAACAAAAACAAAAGAAAAAACGAAAAGGAGGAAGAAAGAAAAGGTACAAGTCCACATTGAGATCCGTTTGGGAGTTGTAATGGATGTGCATAAAATTCGGGTAAAATTTGTGCCGCCAACAAAGCGAAAGCAAAAAAAAAAAAGAAAAAATATCGAAAAATTAATGGTTTGCTTAGAAGTTTGGCAGTTTTCAGAAAAGTTAATTGAGAGAAAGTTTTCATTTTATATGTCTGTATGTATGTACTATATGAGGCACTAAAAACAGAGGGTTCACAATCGAGCGCACCGAAACATTTCCATTGAGAATATATTGTACATACACTTACAATTGGAGAGTTTTATAAATTGAACGTGAATTTTGTGGAAATAAAGTCTATATTTTTATTTATAGGAAACTTAACACAGTTCAACAGCATTTTTACAACAGAATAGCTATCCTATAATCTTGATAGGGTATGTTGTATAGACTATTTTTGTAAAATAAACTTATAGTCTAGCATGTCTCAGTTTTTCTTTATAGTGCGCCAAAGTTTTCATTTTTTGGTCAAAAGATGCTGAATACTAAGTGCAAAAAGTGCTATAAATTGATATCTGAGAAAAATCTTATCGGCGAAGTTGTACAGTAGAATTTTACGAGGGTCGTTTCTGTTGAACATTTTAACCTTTTATTTCCTTTTTTTATAGGACAATTTGACCCCGTTTTTGATGCAAACCCGAAAAGTCCTTTCAAAAGTGACATTTAAGGATTAAAACATTTCACAAAAATATTTGCCAGAAAATTTCACTAGGGGTCACCGAAGACATAAAAGTCATATATATATCGGTTAACGGCTGATAAAAGGAAATAGTTTTTTACTTCTATTACAATTGTAATTTACGCAGAACTAACACGCGCTTGGTTTATGATCTGCTGGTTCAATCCAAGTCATGGGCGTAGAAAATGCGAGTACTGCATAACCAAACATGCCCTATGTATCTCTTAGATTTCCCTCTCCTACAACGTTTATGAAAATTAGAAAAATCGGCGCTGGACACCTGGGGACGTCCCCTTGCTAGTCAAAATTAATGTTACAGTTATCTTAATTAATCACAATGCTGAATTCTTAATACAGTATATTTTATTTCTGTGGGTAGGCGGCTATTTCCTTTTAATAACCGTTAGTCGTTATATACTATATATGACTTTTATGTCTTTGGTGACCTCTAGTGAAATTTCCTGACAAAAATTAATGGGGAATATTTTAATCCTTAAATGTCTCTTTTGAAAGGACTTTTTAGGTTTTCATCAACACCGGGGTCAAATTGTACTATAAAAAGAGGAACTAAAGGGTTAATATGTTCTACAGAAACGACCCTCGTAAAATTCTACTGTACAACTTCGCCGATAAGATTTTTCTCAGACATCAACTATGACCAAAATTTTGACCCACCGTAAAAAAAAACTGAAATGTGCTGGACTATAAGTTTATTCTACTAAAATGGTCTATACAAAATGCCCTTTCAGGATTATACAGTGGCTATTCTGTTGCAGCCAAAATGTCTTAATTAGTTGGACTGTGTAATTAGTTAGAAAACATATAGAAGTGGAGCATTGAGTACTTCCTAAAAATACATACGAAATATTTTGCACCCAGTTACTTATTCATTTTTTCCCTGAATAATATTTGCGAAAAAGGGTAAAATTTAATTTGTTCAACATTTTTGAGATCACTAGTGGAACCAAAATGGGGAGGGGGATTTGTATATAAAACTTCCACTTTTTGATAAATATCTCAAATAGATCAAGGTTAGTTAAATCTCGTCTCAAAGAAGGCAAGAAATTTGCAGATGAAATATGCTGCAGATTTAGCATCTTCAAAATATGACCACTTCAGAAATTCGGTGATTATAACAAACCATGTAAAAATTTCTACCATGGATCTTAAGTCACCCTTCGCAGAGTTAACAGATACATAAGTCTGTCTTGTCTTGGAGAGACAAAAAACTCAACTGCACTCAATAGCAGACTGCAGTCCAGTAAAAATAATTATTCATCCTTTCTGGCCAGCATGCCCCCATTTCGTTACCTAAGGCAGTTTTGTGTGTGACTATGCAATAAATACACTACAAGTTTTTGTTCAAGCACTAGACACATCGAAAATGAAAAACAGCAATACTGATGAACATAAAAAAACCCGATAAAAACTGACAAGCCGTGATAAAATGTAGGTAACAAATTAATTATGTATTAATACAATGAAATATTGATTCAATGGCTGTGGTGACAGGAGCGCTCGTTTCAATTAATGCATAAAACAATGTACAAGAAATTCTCCATCCAGCATTCTTCCCCGCTCTCATTCTTTCTCTGTCTTTCTGATAAAATAAAATTAACATACTTCTTGGCGTAAAGTTTTGTTGCAAAGCCCTGAACGAACTTCCAGCAAAATGACCCCATAGAAACCAATAAAATCACATTAAAGGTACTGAAAGAATTACCGTGCATATGAAATTAGAATTTCACTCAACACTAAGGTGATATTAAAATAAATTGTCAACACAGGACAACAATGAAAGGCGCAGTGTGGAAGTGAAGAGTGAAGAGTGTGAGAAAGGGAGGAATTGAGATGACGGAAGAGAATGCGAGGTAGGAAGATGGTTTCTGTGAAAAACCAATTCAGTAAAAGAGGAAAATATTCAATGTTGAATTATAAACAAAAGGGCAAACAGTTTTACTCCGGTTATTTTATGTGCATGTATACAGTAACAACAATTACAACAACCACAGAAACAAAAACAACAATAACCACTTTCACCCACAAACACACACAAACACTCACCCACAAACGACCGCACAATGCAAAAGTGTAATTTATTTTTATTACAAACTTGGCCAATTTTATTTCTAATCACAACCAAAAACAAAAACGAAACACAGTAGAAAAGTACAGAGCTGAACAGAACAGAAACCGAAATAAAACAAAGCAAACGCAAATGCAAAAGCATAAACGAAACGCAAAAAGAAACAGAAAAATGTGTCATTAAAGCATTTACACAGCTTCGCAATTGAATTAAATTGAATATTAGTGTCAAAGGACATTCTGAATGTTGGTGTATTTGTGGTTATATTTTTGTACTGGTAAGTGTGTGTGGGTGTGTGTGTGTGTTGGTGTATCTGTTTGTTTTATGTATTTGTGAGTGTATTTATTTAAATTAGCTTTCCGTTACTTCTGCACTTATACCTACACACCACATTGACACATTTATGTATATTTTGTTTGTGTGTCTCTCATAAAAGGTCTCCACAGTGATTGCGTGGCCGGCTGTGTGTTTGTATTATATAATATTGTTCCATGATTTACTTACAGTGTACCACCATTCGCCATTTGTCCTCTATGGAGCTGTCCTCGATAAATTGATTTTCAGCTCTGCAAGTCAAATATTTGCCATCATCTTCGCGGGTGGGCGTGAAAGTTAATATACTTAAAGATTGATTGTCGGGTTCGTTAAACTGGAATGAAAATAAGCGGAAGAAAAAACAAACAAATGAATGAAAATGTGTTGAAATGAGGATGTAATTAAATATCATTAAAATAATCTCTAAAAACTGGTAGTTATTTAGAAGAGCAGTAGATATATGCCACCGCGTCTTTTAAATAATGTTTAGAAAAAAAATATAAGTTTTATTGCATTATTGGGGAAATTGTAATTTGAAATCAATATATTTAATTAGTTTACGTAAAATGAAAATAAAAACAAAAATCTATTTGAAATTGCTAAGTTTTAAAGTTTTTTACTTTACAAATTTCTCAAAATTCAATTAGTTTCAGCATTATTTATAAGAAGAATTATATTGTCCATGAAAGTACTGAATCACCTATACTGACACTGAATATTGCATGCTAATTTTCTTTCATACATCTTTCTGTAGTGCAATTATTTATAACATAAAAACTTGTTTCACCTTATACATATTTATCAGAGCTGTAAAAGAGTGCAATCAATTGAGGATATAAGTCACAAATGAATAATAATTTTTGATTGCAGTTATTGAATAATATATTTGACTCCAGAATAAAAATAGCAGTTGGAAGTCAAGGGAATGAAATTTTTCTTCATGAGACTCCAAATCTTATGACTCCAAAATCATGACTGCTTTGAAGTCATTTGGAGTCACTTGGAGTCACTTGAAGTCACTTGAGTCACTTAAATACCTTGAACTTAAATGCAGCCATTTGGAGTCAATTGCAATTTGCTGTCAATTGGAGTCACTTAAAATCTTTTGGAGTCAATTGGGATTTTGAAGTCAATTGGAGTCAGTTGAAGCCATTTGGAGTCAATTGGGAAATTGAAGTCAATTGGAGTCACTTAAAATCTTTTGGAGTCAATTGGGGATTTGAAGTCAATTGGAATCACTTGAAGTCTTTTGGAGTCAATTGGGATTAGAAGTCAATTTTAATATATGTGTTATTTAATATTTAATTTATATCCTCTCTCATAAATACTCAGGTCTCTCAAACTGATTCTTTCATAAATACTCAGTTTTCCATAAAACAAACGCTACAAATAATATAACAATATCACAAATTATTCACTTCAAAAAGGTTTGCACTTAATTCCATGCAACTCGCGTTTCAATATAATAATTAATACTTTTTACTAATTTATTTAATTTTAAAAAGAAAATGTTTTAACAATAATTTCTGCGAAACTGACATTCGAGTATTGTAAATGAAATAACAAGGTGTATTACCCTAAAAATGTATTAACAATACCTAAACTATAACTCGTAAAAACAGTGACTCCAATTGACTTCAAGTCCCCCATTGACTCCAAAAGACTCCAAGTGACTCAAATTGACTTCAAATTCCCAATTGACTCCAAAAGACTTCAACTGACTCCCATTGACTTCAAAATCCCAATTGACTCCAAAAGACTCCAAGTGACTCCAATTGACTGCAAATTGCAATTGACTCCAAATGACTGCATTTGAGTTCAAGGTTACTTACGTGACTCCAAGTGGCTTCAAAGCAGTCATGATTTTGGAGTCATAAGATTTGCAGTCTCATGATTTCGAAAAAAGACTGCACTCCCTTGACTCTAAAAAAGACTTTTCTAAATGAATAGCCAATCGGCGTCTCCAAAAAAGACGTCAAACTTCATTTTTTATTGCAGTTGGAAGGTATATTAGGTATTGCAATTAAATTGATGGCATTCTTTTATAGCTCTGATATTTATAAGTCTTACTTTTGGAGGGCTTGATAATGGGTTTTGGTCTACTTTTTTATCTGATTTTCTGGTTTGATTTCTAGTCTTGCATTGTATGATTTTTCTGAATTCTGGTTTTAATTTTGAATTGATTTTTGTTGGTCTTTAATTTTGGTCCCAATTTTGACCTAAATTTTGATCTGGCTTTGGACAGAACTCGGTATGAGTTTTGGTTTGAATTATAGTCTTTCTTTTATTTAAATTTAATTCTGAACTTTAGACTAAAATTCGGTTTGAGTTTTGGTCTGTTTTTGGTTTGAATTTGGCCACATTTTGTACTGAGTTTTGGTCTGTATTTCTTTTGGGTTTTAGTCATATTTTCGATCTGATTTTTGTTTCGAATTGGATCTAAATTTGGTCTTCATTTTGGCCTGAGTATTGATCTGAATTTTTGGCCTGAACTTCTAATAATTTAATCTAAATTTTAGTCTGATATTTAGTTTGAATTAGTTTTGATTTTTAGTCAGATTTTTTAACTGGTTTTTTATGTTTGAATCTAGGTTTTGGTCGAAATATCTGTCTGAGTTTTAATATAATTATTGGTTTGGATTTGATCTATATTTTAGTATAGAAATTGGTCTCCTATAATTTCCTATAATTCAGCAAATACAGTCCAAATCTCAGATTTGCCACTGACTCTGCACATATTCTAGTTTAATCGAAGATGTTTCTCATCCATGGGGAATTTTTTATTACCAGGATATGGAAGATAGATTGGTGTCTATTTTTTTTTCTTTGACCAAAGCAACTTAAAGAAACAATAAAATACAGTCTAAATTTAAATTCAACCTAAACTTAAACTTAAAATATTTCTGCCATGACATACTTACATTTTTGGTAAATTTTTTCAATTGCTTATTGCTTTTCCACCACGTTATTACAGATGGTGGTTTCGAACCAGAAGATTTACATTCTACATCATATTTGCGATCAGCAGAAATGAATCTGTCTTTTGTCATGATATGAACAGCAATAGGTTTTACTGAAAAGAATAGTAGTAACAACAACAAATTTAAAATCCACTTATATATACCATACATGCATATACAAATTAAAATAAAACAATTACAATAAGAAACGAAAACAAATGATAACAACCTAAATACTTGGTAGGTTAGATAAAGTGTCATCATAGACTAATAAAACCAAAAATGCAACAATAAACTATAGCAAAGTCGATTCAGTATGATATAACTATGAGAACAAAAGAAACTCTTTCTGCAAGCTAAGTGGCATGGCGAAACATGAAATGGGGAATAGAAGTTATAATAAATAAAGTAGTTATTTCTAAAGCATAGTTATCTGAGGGCTTTCTGTTTTATTTTTTGAAAAAGTGTTGAACAAAAAATGATTTATAGCATTTTTTTGTAAAAAGTCTTACTGAATGTGTGCACTTTAACTATGTGTGGGAGGGGTGGGCGCAAATTGAGTTTGAATCATATATAGCTATTATCATCATGCTTGTGTCTTTCCTTATCATCATCGTTGTCATCGTCATCACAATGGGAAAAGTGTCACAGGAAAGGAAAATTGACATCAGGTGGTCAATGTGTTGATGCATAGCAAGTAATGACTTAATGGATTTGGGCTTTTATACTCATATAGTACATAGAAGAGAATGTAAAATATTTTCATATATAGGGCAACTGAGAGTATCTAGTGTTTATACAGACCGAAAAGGTTATATACACTTGCATATACAAAATTATGTATGCTTGTATGTATGTATGTGTGTAACTACTGCTGTGTGTTGCAAAATGAACAATGATAAGAAATTTACTTGTTTGTTTTTTTTGTTTTTGTTTTCTTTGTATAAATATTTTAGAAAGTTTTATCGCAAATAAGAGAGAGCATGACCAGCATCTGCCTGCCAGCTCTTCTTCTTTATAATTTGCAATTTATTCCTTTTTATAAGAGTACATACATTATGCTATACATTCATGTACAGTATGTGTATGTATGCATGCATGTGTTCCACCTATATCTAAATATTTGTCATCAAATAAAATTTCCAAAATTAAAAAGTTATCCATGAGTTGAATCTCGAAAACGTTAGTTATAGTTATAGTTAGTTATATGTAGATGTGCAGATAGATAGATCGAGATACTTACAATTGACATCCAGTATGACCACTTTGTTGTTGGGTGGTGTCAAATTCGTATTGCTCGCCACACAAACTAATCTCGCATTCAAATGTTGTCGTCCAATATTTGGATATGACAAGTGGTTAACTGTCTTGTCATCCGGACGATGCTCGAACGATTCATCAATCACGGTATTATCCAAATACCATGTTACATTCGGACGTGGACGTCCTGTTAACAACATAGGGCATAGTAGAGCAGCAAAACAAATACGAATATATACAAAATAATTGCAACCAGTAGTAGAAGCAGTAGCAGCAGCAGCAGCGGCAACAGTAACAGCAACATGAAATATCAACATGAAATATATATATATACAAAAAAAAAGGACCAAAAACATACAAAACGTTATAAGAAAAGGAAAAAGAAATGAAAAAATTGGAGATTGCAAAACAACAAAAAATATATATTTTTTTCCAGTTCATCATTGTCAGTTAAGTTGAGCAGTTTAGTATAGCCATTAGTTAGTTTTGTTGATGTTTTTTGGTTTTTTATTTTTTCATTTGGGTTTTTGTTATATCGTCGAAGTTGTTTATATTTTGGTTAAATTGCCAAAAAAAAAAAGAAGAAAGCAAAAATAAGACAAAAAAAGTTGTTTGGAAGAAATGCATGAGTTCATTCAATTCACATCCATCGTATTTTCATAGAATCATGGGATTGCATATTGTAGAGTAGAACATGGAATATAAAGAAAAGAGAGAAAGAGAAAGATATATATTATATTAGTAATTCTTTTGGTGTATGTATAACTATATCAAAAATATATTTCGTATGAAAGTAATATATTATCTACATGTACTACTGAACAGTACTTCCAACCTGTTTGTACTATGCATATTCATTCACAAAAAAAAAAAAAACAGTTGATTGGCAGTTGCCCTAACTGTACTTGGTTCGCTTTTATTTCGTTAAACATCAATTAAATTTTAAATCAATTTATTCTTTAGAATAATCAAATGTACTTCAGTATTTCAAACTAATTTCGGAATATTCCAATTGCAATTCAGATTAATTAAATGCAACGATGGATCTGAGGGGGACAAGAAAAAAGGAACTTATTTCAAAATATAAGTATTCAAAAATGCACAGCAACAAGGGGACAAGAAAGAAGGAACTTATTTCAAAATATAAGTATTCAAAAATGCACAGCAACATTTGTTTGCTCTGGGAAGGGGCAACTGATGTTTTTCTCATAATGTAATTAGCGTAGACTTTCGTGGATCCCTCCACTGTACTTTTTTAGATCTGCCATTGGTCACATGCAAAATTCACATTTTAAAAAAACTCTAATGCCCGGTTTCATACTCCATGCTTAAGTTATGATTAAGTTAAATCAGTGAAAAAGTGTTTTACAGTTCATACTTAAGTTATACTTAAGCACTGAAAGTTGGAGACTTAGTTATCGCTTAAGTAACAGCTGATGTTTGACAAAAGTGAAAAAAATAAAATAAATAATAATTAGTTTGAGCTAAAAAACAATTGAGCCAGAATACGATAAACTGTGGAATGCCACATTATAATCCAACGAACATTCTTTAAAATGTATGATGAAAAAGATTTCCGAAGAATGAAGAAACCGCGTGAAACGTGCTCAGTTGTATTCGAGCTGAAATGGAGCATTAAACCAAATGGTAAATGTTATATACTTAGTTTTATATCTTTTAGCAATAGTGCTCTATCGCTAGAAGAAATGCTTTTGCTTACGCTGTGGGTGTGATGAATTTGGGTGCTCATTTTGTATTTTGTTCCATTAAGCTTTTTAAATTTCAAAAATTTTTCAAACTAGTCAAATATTATTCAAGCAAATATTTTCAGCAATGACATTTATCAAACACAAGTTACCATATTTTTGAATAAAATTTTACGCAACTTAAGCATCGACTATGAAACGCAAACGTATGCTCAGACTCAAATGTTGGTCAGCTAAGATTTTATTTAAGTAAAACTTAAGCATGGAGTGTGGGGGACGGGGCATAAATTTCTTTCGTGTTTTAAAAAATTTAAAATGTACTTCAGAAAATTCCAAATGAAATTAATGAAATTTTTAAAGTAAAGCGAGGTTCACGCCAAATTGGCACGCTTTATTGTGGTCACCACGTCGCTCCTAGTCATAAGAACAACAAATTTTTTACTGGGATTTGTTTACAATACCGTTACCGTTACCGTTAGTTGATGCATTTTTTATATTAATTGATTGCAAGTTGGTGATTGTGTGCACAATGGAAGCTGCAAATAGAAAATTGATTGTGAACAAATTTATTGAAAATTCGTAGTGGTCTGGTTCAAAGATTGCGAAAGTGTTAAATATCTCCAAAAGTACGGTATGTAGAGTTATAAAACGATATAAAGAAACTCTTAGTGTTGAAAGAGCTAAAAAAGTTGTGAACAAAACGGGAACCACCAACCTAAAATTAAAGGTAAAGATCTTGTGGTCCATCAAAAGCAATCCCGGACTATCGGATAGCGATCGTGCCAAAAAATTCAATACCATCAAAAGTACTGCTAGACGAATACGCATAAAAGCTGGGCTAAAGTGCTATCGTGCTATAAAATATCCAAATAGAACAGACAAACAGAATTTGCTGGCCAAAAAACGTGCTCGTCTTCTTTATAATAATGTTTTGACCAAATTCAATGGATGCATTATTGTGGATGACGAATCATAGGTAAAATTTAATCTTAAACAGCTTCCAGGTCAAAAATGTTATATGGCAACGAATCGTGGTAATGTACCCTCAAAATTCAAGTACATAAAAATGGATAAATTTGCAAAGAAAGCAATGGTTTGGCAGGCTATTTGCAGCTGTGGTCTCAAATCCAAGGCATTGTGACATCCTCTTCTATGACGTCTGATATTTATATCAAAGAGTGCCTTTCGACGCGACTATTGCCATTTGTTCGTCACCACCATTCGCCAGTGAAGTTTTGACCTGATTTAACCAGTTGCCACTACTCTAAGAAAACCATGGATTGGTATCAGACAAATAAAGTAGATGTAGTGCCCAAATATATGAATCCACCCAATTGCCCCTAGCTTCGACCGATCGAAAAATACTGGGCTATTACAAAATATAAGTTGAAGAAAAATGCAGGTATTGTCAAAAATGTGAGTTCAATGTTACTAAAATGGAACCAAATAGCCGCAAAAGTATCCAGAGCGGATGTTCAAAGGTTGATGGGGTCCATTAAAAGGAATACCCGGAACTTTTTGCACAACAAAGAAATTTTACTCTTTTAATATTATAGTATTAAAACACAATATTAAACTTATCATTTAAAGCATTATTTGTTATTCTGAGTGTTCTGGTTAAAAATATACAGCAACTTTCCTGCGTGCCAATTTTGCGTGAACCGCGCTTTACATTTAGAATTTTCAAGAGTACATTTTAAATTTCCTAAAGTATAAATGAAATATGAAGTTCAAATGAAATATTCTGAAGTAGATTTGAAGTAATCTGATGTGCATTTTGTTATTCTGAAGTACCATATTGAAATATGGTATTCTGAAAGTGATTTGAGATAATTTGAAATCGAATTAAAATTTTCTATACCTTTTTTAAAAAAAAGTTTAAAAATGAATGGAAAAACTCGATCCTGCATAAAAATATCACTGCAGCGGCAATGAAGTAGCAAAGAAGAACAGAAAAATTTTTACTAATCTTTTATCAGATTAGAGACAAACTATGTTTTTTAAAAAACACTCAATGGATTTAATGGCATACTAATAAGAATAAGAACTATCATTAACCCTCTAGTTCCCAAATTTTTGATTGATAAAAAAAATCGGAATTGATTAATATTAGCGTAAACATCATAAACTGATTTGAAAACCAAAAAAAAAAAAAAAACTAATGGGCGTGGTTTTATGAAGTGGGACGCCTAAAATTATTTGTTGTTGAATGAGCTTTTTATCAATTTGTTTTAAGTAATTAAATATTTTATATAAAAAAATTCCAATTCTCAGCTATCCATAGCTAGTTTTTTTACCTGAATAGTATGACGGAAAGTATTTTATTAATTTTTTTTATTTTTTTCACTTTTATCTCAAATACAATCAAAATAATTAATTATCCTATTTTTCACAAATTTTCTACTTGGGCTGTTGCTAACTTCTATAATAAGCATCATAGCACATAATTGATGCATTTTTTTAAAAGCTTGGGCAATTCCCCAAACGATATAATAAAATGTAGCAACAGAAAACTGTTATGGTGGCAATTCCTTTCCTTTTGGTGAAGGCCGTCTAGGGGCGGGATTGGGCACTAGAGGGTTAAGATCATGACGATTCCGTTTTCACTTCGACAAAAAAAAGCTCATTAAGCTTGTTAAGTATCAGTCAAACAAATAAACACATTGCCATTTTTTATAATTTACTATTATTTCTGGTGATTTAGATTTTTTACACTTTAGCCAGATTACTTTCTCTTGATGGTGAATAACAATATAGTTTCTTAATTGCTATGACTAGGGAGCGGAAAAAACGCTAAATAAAAATTCCGATCTATAGTTAGAATTGATTTTGAAATTTCTAATTTTAGATTTTCGTATTTATGCTTTTATTGCTTTTAAGAAAGAAAAAGAAATGGAAAATAATTGAAATATCGGTGAATACTATAGATCAGGGTTTCTCAAACTGTGGTATGGTCTCCAAAGGTGGTACGCTAGCAGACAATAGACGGCAAACGAAATAAGTGATTGGCGAATTTTATTAAAAATCTCTATTTTCGTTTTTTACTACATAACCAAAATTATGATATGATTTAAAAAAACTTCAACTTGAGATTCACATTTTTTACATTTAAAATCTATGGCAGGTATTTCTTATTACGCTAAAGTTTTTGATTTTCTGTGGTACGCGTTATATCTACTTTATACATTGATGGTACGCGAAAAAATAGCTTGAGAACCGCTGCTATAGATTATAAATTTTGTTTTGCTTTTTTTTCTGCTCTCTAGCCTTAGTATTTTATAAAATTGCATAAATGTTAAACATTTGCATTTATTACATAATATTATCGTCATGAATTGTATGAAAGTATTCACTTACCACCTGACACTTCACACGCTAGCACAATATCTGTGCCTTCATTGAAGGATTCCACATTGTTAGCCTTATCATGACGATTAGGACCATAAATAATGGGTCGATCGGGAGGCACTGTAATGAAAAGAAGAACACCAACAATTAAAAAATTATGAAAATATATTCATAAACATTGTTATTAGATAAATATTATTAGTTTATGTAATAATAATAATAATAAATAAAAAAATAAAACACTTTATTGCAATTAACAATTACAGCGATTGAGATTTCAATCGTGAATCTGCAAACGCAAACGTAATTTGTGTGAGCAGAAAAATATGCGGAATGATTTTCACTAACAAACGCAGATAAAATCATCCCAGTAAGAAAAAATAGTTGATATATTATTCAAATACAATGGAACAGGTTAGCAACTCTAATAAAGATTCATGATTACTTATAGGTAGTAATCAATTGTCTCACTACATCAATGACTTTGAATCAGTTAAGAGCACACTCAATATAATATTTGAACCATTTTTTTAACTATAGTAAAATCAACTTCGGAAGTAAAACGACTATGGATTCCACACTGGGACGAATGCATATTTCCCTATGTCAGCAGCAGCGAGTTGCGTGCTTATTGCTGCTAAATTAAAATATCTAATTACAATTTAATGGAACAATGAACATTGTTATAATTGCTTCGTAATGTTCAAAGAGCGAAGAGAACAAAAAATTTTAATCCAACAGCAATAAAATTCTGGGCATGTGTATGAGAATAGAGTTAAAAACGTGTTGAACGTTTCAAACAGCAGCAACAACAACAACACAAACTACAACAACTGTAAATAATTCGTGACAAATTATTGTTGTCGATTTTCTGATTATTGATAAATGCTCACCGCAACAGCAGCAACAATAACATCAACAACAACCGCTATATTTGTTACATTAAATAAGCAGCCACTGCATAATAGCAGCAACAACGAGAACAGCGCCAACTGTAACACAAACAACAACAAGCAACTACAGAAGCAACAACTGCAAGAGCAATGCAATACCAATTAAATAACAAAGTAAACTAAAGTATACCGCTTACCTCAGCATGCAGTAAATGTAGTACCCCATTTTCATAGGCTCAAATGCAATAAAAAAAAAATTCAACAGTTACAGTAACAGCAAGTGCAATAAAAAGGAGTCTACGTACACACAGCTTTGCAACAATTGCGCTCAAAAAAAAATAAAACAAAAATAAAAATAGTAACAAATTACGGCAAATAAAATGTTGTTTTATTGACAAAGTACTTGGTACACTTTTATTCTATTTATTTGTTTCCAGCATTGGAGACCACAAACAGTTTAGTTTTTTGAAATCAGTTAATGCCAATTTGGTAAATGGTCGGTCATAGGTACGGGTACCCTCAAGTAAATATTTTACATTCATCTAACTTTCGTCCTCTCTCTCATTTTCTCTCCCTCTCTCTTTCACTTGAACTAATCAACGTAAAATGTAAACAAAATAACTAAATTATTGTCACGCGGCATTTTCTGCACATTGAACTTTGCATGTTTCTGTTATTTTAGTACTAATTCTAAATACTCGTACATGTGTACGTACATAAATTAATAGTAGGTAGTATTGGATAGCTACCTAAGTGGCATGCAACCATGCAAACGAGTCGCGTATAGTTGAGCTGAGATCTGATGTTTAATAGTAAGTAAGTATGTAAGTAAGTAAATGGAAAGTGCACAAGCTTTTCATTTTATTTTTAAAGTCGCTATATTTGCCACCACCTATTTTCATTTTGTTACCTTTTTTTTTTGAAGTGGCAGTTTGTTGTAAAAATAAAATTAAACTTTTTTTTCTCTAAAATGGTAATTGTGCCAATTTTGGTGAACACGCATTTACTTTAAGCTAACTTGAAAGAAGAAAAAATAAAAAAAAACTATGGAAGAAAATCAATAAAAATGCAATTTTCTTTTATGGCACAATGTTTATTTTAAAAACAATTGCATATTTTTAGTATAAGGTCAGCGTGCTTAGATTTGCATGAGGTCCAACTGAGAGTGGCCAAATAAATAGTATACCAATTTAAAATATCATATAGCAAATAAAGATTCGTATATTTTGATAGTGTTATACCAGGTTGTTTTAAGTTTGAAGTGCACTGTGTAGTACTCATTAAATTTAGTTTATAACTATTAGTATTGCGTATTTTTAGAACAACGTATATGTGTTGGTTATGCATTTAAATTTTGAATTGGTGTATCTAATAAAATATATAAATAAATAAAATTGAATTGTCTGTAGTCTGTCTGGAACCAATTGTCTTCATATTTGGTATAGGGATAGTTCTTAATGCCGTGCAAAATATAAGCTTTATTTCATTTTTGAAATTCATTGCTAGAGGGCACCTCTCCCATATAGATTAGAAAAAAAATTCCATAGCTTACTATAAGGATTGTTCTTCGCTTATTTGAAATCGTAGGTTATATAAAAATTTTAAATTTTACCCCTAGAAGCCGTCTCATTTGAAAGCAGAATGGTAGCCATTTTGGCGAAATGCCCCATTTTTACTTTAAGGAGATGATAGAATTGACGTGTGATGAAATTGTGTGACAGTAGGTCGATGAATCCTCGGCCAACCCTAGGAATTAAATCACGTGAGGGGTATGAAAAAGAATCATTCAATGGGTGGCCTACATCGGCAAACCCCCTAGGTTAGGTTATAGACTTTTAGGTCCTTAGCGATACTAGATAGGAGTCCTATAGGGATCATTTAGCGAGTGTATATCTAGCGAGTGTACACATCATTTAAGATGCGAGCTTGTTTGGCGACCTCGTTCAGACCCTCAAACTGTAGAGCTCCTAAGTACATTAATCGCATAAGGCATCAGTACTTCGCTGATTTGATCTTCAGGCAAATTAGCTCTATTTTTCGCGATTTTGTCGACGATTTCATTTCCATCTATACCTTTGTGACTAGGTACCAAATGGATACACAACCCACGCTTGGTAGTCAGTTTCTTCATTACTGCCCTGCACTGAAGAACAATTTTGGATGATGCCCAGTGTGTATAGCTAGCTGTATGTATAGCTCTCATAAGTGACCTGAGAGTATTTAGACATCTACCTGTTATTATTACAGCAATGTCGTCCGCATATGCTACTAATTTTGGGGCAAACCCCCTCAAAAATAAATAAAATTTGTTAAACTGAAATAAATATATTTCAAGAAAAAACAAAAAAGCTTTAAAAAGTCGTCAGTTATTGTTGTTTTTAAGAATTATTCAGAAAGTGTTTGTTTGAAGAACTCTTCTTCTGACCTCTTTCAGATGATATTTACCACACTTTTTCGTTTTTGGAGTCTTTATTCATAAATTCCTTATGCATATCAGAAATAATTTCAACCTCAAACTTAAAAAATCTTCAGTTACTACCTAATTTACTTTGAAAATAAAATGAAGTACTTGGTGATAAAATTAACGTAATGAAATTTATGTTTTACCACAATAAAAGTAACCAACACTGAGTTTTCTAACTTTGTATTTATTTTATTCGCAAAACTACCACAACGGTAACAGAAACTGTTGTTGTTAATTTTTGTTGCCCACGCAAAATATAGAAAATGGTAATTTGTCAAAACTAAATAAGCATAGCTCACTGATAGATAGGCAGATACAGACATACAAATATCATATTGGCTGCTATTGCAATTGCAACGCAGCCGGTAGTAGTGGTACGTAAACAAAAAATAAATAAAAAATACGATAAAAGTAAAAATTTTAACTCATTGCCAGAACGCACGAAATAGTTATGCAAACATTTTAAAATCATATAAATAAAAGAAAATAAACAGTAAATATTATTGTAGGTAGAATTTCTGTGAAAATTTAAGTAAACTACTGGCTATTGTACGACGCGAAATGAGTAAACGAGCGAGCGAGCGAACGAGTGAACACCGCAATGTAAATTATTGCACCGCGTTGAATGAACAAAACATTATTTGTGGTTTTCCGACTTTTCCCATCAGGCAGGCAGACGACCGGGTAGTCGTAGATACCAAACGAACCGAAGCAACTAACGAGCATGACGATGAGCAGGAGTAGGTAACACAGTAGGTGCTTTAGTTAGTTCTGTTGATGGGGTGGTAAGCGGGCAAAGGAAGTAATCCAGCCAACGCGGCGGAATTTATTACTATAAAACGCAACAGCAACAAGCAAGAACAACAAATGAAACGACGAGTACAATTGCATTCTAGGACTTAACTGCAATAATTCGGCCGAAGCAATAAAGCCTTTAAATTGCTTTGCCAATTCAACGCTTTGCGATTTACATGCGGCAATTGCGCCGTTGCCTTCGTCGAAGTTTCTGTTGTTATTGCATGCTGGCATTCTGGCATTGCCAACACCACCACTATACCAGTGCCACTTCACTACCATTTTTATTGAAGCATTATTTTTTTCTTCTCTTCTATTTTGTTGCTACAATATCCTAATGGCAATAAAATGAATGCCACTGCACTGGCAATGTGCAACTGAATGCGGAAACGGAAGTACGCCTGGCATGTTCTTGCATATTTTCAAAGTGCTATTGTAAACACACATACAGACGCACAATATATACTGGCATAAAAAATTACATTTATGTATGTATGTATGCATATATATGATATATACATATACATACATAGATATATCTGAGTTACATCGGCACCGCTGAAGTCATCTTTGATATGTGAGCATATTCCATTATTAACGCTTTAATAATTGCAAACCAAGCTCACACACTCTCTCTCTCTTCTCTCTCTTTGTATCTCTCTTCCTCACTGACAAATGAAATACATCGAGACACAATAGCGTATGGCAACAGATGGTCAAATACTCAGTTTTGCTATTTGGTTAAACGTTTACATTGCGTTGCATTGCAATATTTTCTTTTATGCTACTCGTGCTACTGTAGCATATGTATAAGCTTTTGCACTTTGACCTTAATTCATTGTTTTGATTATAACTTACCGATAACTGTGAGATTAATTTTTAGATTCCTTGTTGGCGAATTACGAAAATCCACTCGACAACGATAGACGCCTTCATCTTGAATGCGTACATTATCGATTTTCAATTGTGCTGGATGTGATGTGCTGCTGAAATAGGCGCGTGTGCCGAATGCTAACGGTGATGACCATAGTCGCGCTTGCCCAAATTGACGTCCTCGTACATCGAAACTGAGAAAGAAAAATAATATTTATAAACAAAAACAACGAATTTTATAATGGCTTAGTGCAGATTGGGGAATGAGTTGATTATATGGAAGTGAATGAAGTGGGTGATTGTTCGGAACATTTGAATGGATTGGGAAAAACACATTATACTCTGGGCTTCAATGTCATTTATTATAACTCTTCTTCAGACAGAGGAGCTCACTTTAACCCTTAGCAGCACGGAGGTCAGTACTACTGGCCACCTTTTTTGCTTGACAGTTCAGATAGAAAACATTTTATTTGATTATTTAAACAAGTTTTTTTTCGAATGTATTGCCTCAAATACTATGAAAAATAAATTATTAAATGGTAATTCAGATGAGCAGGCGCTTGAAGTCGCTGATTGAAAAACTGTGATAAAAGTTAAGAAATTCCAAATGAATGATCCAAAATAGACCTTTTTTTACGTTTTTAACATTGCATGTCATTGGAAAAAAGCACTCCGTTTACGCTCCTTTTAGAGTGCTTTGAAAGTCCTCTCGCGAGATCTTTGCGTCAGCAGTTCGTTCGCTTTTTTCTTCAGCTGTGCTCTACAATATTCTTCTTCTTCTTCTTTCGAAATGCTTCAAAAAACCTCTCACGAAATCTTAGCGTCAGCAGCTTTGTTATTTTAAATTACGATGATATTGTCGTCGTTTGATTCGGAAACGATTGCTTTTCGGCAGCAAGTGTTCGTTAACAAAACAAAAAAAAACAACAAGTGCTGACCTTATACTCCTCAGGCGAGCTGCTGACTATCCGGCCCGTTGGGTTGTAAGTGTGTATTTTTAAGGACCACATACATACAATATATTTTTTTGCCGTCATCTTTAGAGGTTATAATGAAGGAACTTGGACACAAGAATCTTTAACTTTCTTTAGCTTAAATAAAACTACTACCCATAAGAGTTTTTACTCGTCATGTCTTCTATACCGACGGATCCAAAACCTCAAACGGTACTGGATCCGGTTGGTACTTGGATGATGACACCAAGTACTCTTTTTCCACTGGAAAGATGGCGTCATTCTTCCTAACGGAGGTTTTCGCTATCCTAGACGTGGTCAGCTGGATAATTAAGAAGAGATAGCATGGAAAGAGCATAGGTATCTGCAGGAATAGCCAAGCTGCACTGAAGGCCCTTGCTAACCCTGTCAGCTCTTCAAAATTGGTCAGCGAGTGTATAGCAAAACTAAACAGTGTTGCAAAACACTACAAGTTATTCCTTATATGGGTTCCAGGACACTGTGGTATTGCAGGGAATGAACTAGCTGATAAACTAGCTAATGAAGGTTCTGCAATTTCACCATAGGGTCCGGAACATTTTCTTGGCGTAAGTTCTGGGGAGATCATGCGTTGGATCAACGATTTTGTGGATTCTATCCATAGAGAAAGATGGTCCGAGCTTGACTCCTGCGGAACCGCAAAGTGCTTCGTGAGACAACCTAACAGGAAATCAGCGGAATTTCTTCTCAAACTAAGAAGAAAGGACCTGAGATTACTGGTGGGTGTCATCACAGGGCACAACACATGTGGTCAGCATATGACTAACATGGGCGTCATCACCGATCCAATTTGCGAATAGTGTCTTGAAGACGACGATACTACGGAGCATTATCTTTATAGCTGTCCGGCGTTCGCGAGAGTCAGTGTTGGGTAGTGATTTCTTGAGTATGAATAATGTCCATACTTTCCCTCTTCCTGAGCTTCTAAGGTTCATCAGTGAAACATTGAAGTTCGAGGTTGAGAGACCCTAGACCTTTCTTCTTCCCATTTATCCCCACATAATTTTCCTGTCTCTCTATTCTCTTCTACTGGTTCTATCCTTGGGTATAGCACAATGGTCCACGTTGACTGAGTGCGTTGGTTAAGTCCAGTTCATCCACAACTCTAAACTCTAAACTTAAAAAGAGATCAATCTCCTATCTTTCTCTTTCGCATTAGCCAGGGATGGAAAATAAATTTCCTCCCCCTCCCCCCTCCTGTTTCGGTTGGAAAACCAGTTCCTTTGCATCTTTGAACAGCGTGTTCAGTTTAAAGAAAATTATCGAATTTGGTTGAATTTTCTTCAGAATTTCCTGTGAACAAAATGCTTGAAATGCAGAATGCAATAGTTTGTGTACTGGACTGCTACGCAGGGTGCCCGATTTCAATACTCGACACAGACAAAAATCAAAAATTGAAAATACGTATAATAACGGAAGATATTGGGGCAACATGCTTCAGAGAGATGTTCAATGGGAAATTTTAATACAAGTCGTTGAACATTTAATCGATTTTAGATGGAAAACTAGCCATAAATCTTGGCTAAGTTTTATTGTATAAAAATAGTAAATGCTTGGTAAGCTTTAACCCTGCGTAAAATATGAATCCAATTTCAAAATTTTATTTTTGTTGACAAAATGAAATTTGTTTGGAGGGCGCGCTCTGAAAAGTTACACGAGAGGGTGCGCTGCGGCAATTTAGCCGCAAGGTAAATTTCATAGTATCGACTGCAATTTTTCTTATTTTAAGCAAAAACAATTGATTGATTTCTAGTGATATTGAACTATATTTTTAACATATTTTTTGAAATGTTTATTTGTCAGCATTTTGACTTTGAAAAATTCTCATCAAGCTATCCTTGAATTTTTTTGTTTGCGCACCGCGGCAAATTAGCCGCAAAAGCGAGATACCAATTTTCAAACACAAATAGCAGCTAAACGATGTAACGCAGAAACCAACGGCTAACGGTAAACCACGTTGCATCTCAAAACTTATAGAGTCACTTGAGTGGCAGCGGTCGGCTTCTATGATTTGTATTTTAAAAATACAAAATAAACAATTTGCGGCTAATTTGCCGCAGCGCGCCCTCCGAAGGGTTAACACGTTCGCGGACACTCAAAATTGTATCGAGGTGCAAAAAGAGACTCACGGCGGCTCTCTTAAAGTAATCGTAATATTTTAATTTTGATTATACACGTTTTTTCTAAGTTCTAACAATATCACATTTTTTAGTTATATACACTGATTAGTTCAGTTGCGGATTATGTGGACGCTATATAGAATTGAATGTTGAAATTTTTATTATTGACTTGAATGCTATAGCATTCATGTCATATTGTGACACCATGAAAATTGATGTTATAGCATTCACTTCCGCGAACGTGTTAAGCTAAATTAATTAAAATTTAAAGTTATATTTTCAGTTCTAATCACCTATTTATTTTTTTTTTTTTATATAAACAAATTAAGTTGCCCATTTCTAATATGTGTTGGCAGGAAATAATGAAAGCACCGGCTAAATTCTTTTTCATTACCACAGTTACCGCATCTACTTGTAAATATAGGTATACTTATGTGTACACGCTCACGTCAAATCCCGAACATGCATAAACGTGTACTTGTGTATTTAAGTTGCATAGATTAAAAGCTTTTAATGGCGCTTAATCTATGCAACTGTTAGATACAGGTTAAAATAGAGTCTAACCATGCACTGGCTACCTATGCAAAATTCAGCAAGCGGAACATGTGCAAACGCTTTTTACAAAGTAAGTACTATGCATTGCAGCACGTACTTACATATATTTATATGTATGCACACAGTTTGGGCAGCATATTAGTTTTGGTTGTGGTTTGAAATTTTTGGTTTTAATTTAAATTTGATACAAAAAATATGAAATTAAGTGGACTTTACTATTTTAAGCGCATGTAAATGTAAAAATATCATAGCAGGATAAACTTTTTTAACAAAATAGTGGGGGAGAGAGTTTGAAGACATATCACGAAAAGCTTTTCGTATTGAAATTAAGTTTAAAAACATTGAGGGTGTTTTTTATTTAGAAGACTTAGTGTAACTATAAATATGTAGATTTTGTATATTAATATATGTATGTGTATATATATGAACTTACTTGTAAATAGGTTCACCGTCACCCTCACGAAACCACAGCACCATATAGACAGCATCATCTCGTTCCATTGGTGAAATATCACATGGCAGCATCGCTTGTCGTCCCAGAACGCCCTGTACTGAGGTAAGCGGAACTAAAAAGAATAAAAAAAAAATAAATGCAAAAAACATGAGAAAATAAAGATACAAGTAACGGTAAAGAAAAATAAATGCAAATTGACAGTTGTTTATGGATGAAATTTTTGCAAGAAAAAACAAAAAAAAAAAATAGCAAAAATATATCCAGAAAATACAGAATAAAATTGAATAGAAAATAGTCACGTGTACATGTATATATGCAGTAAATATACATATGCACATATCTATTCATATATGGATGTGTAAATGTATGTAGAAACAATTGGTTTCATCACATCAGCACATCAGTAACATCACCAGCCAGAACAAGCAAATGAACGTACATCAGCAGCATCGGCGTCGACGTCATCATCATCATCATTATCATTATCGTTCCACAGCAGTTGTCGTTGCTGTTTAGTAAATGATGATGAATTGTTGAAAATATGGAGAAGAATAATACTTCTCTCCCCCCCCCCCCCCCAATGGCTCTGTCATAAGCAATTGGTGTGAGGTAATGCAGAAGGGGAAGCAAATTATTTTTTTCTTTTTTCATTTCTTTTGTAAAATAATCAATTTTTCTCCTGTAGCAGCGGAGGGTAATAGGAGGTAAATATTATTGTTAAATAAGCAAATGAATGAAATGCAAAAATGAGAGCAACCAAAAGAACAACATACGTGTAATTTTTATACTTTTTGGCAAGATTTATTATGGAAATGTCAGAAAAATATATATCAAAATATATATATACTTGCATATATATTTGTACAATTTACATATGTACATAGGTGAAAAAATATTTTGCTTATGAATTTCTTATTATTCTCGTAATTAAACTATTCGAAAAAGTTGTGGATTTTTCTTTTTTTTATGATGCCAATTAATTTGATCTTTTATGTTTCTGAATTACGAAGGTGTTCGAGATATTGATTAGAAATTCAATAAATAGTTTTGCACAGTATAGTAATTGGCACTGGGGGCTGATAAAAAAACTAGGCAGTCGATATGGAGTTCAATTCTGAACAATATAAGACATTCCGATTTCGCTGATTACATATAGAAAACATATAGCATTTTTAACACTAACGACGTTTCAACTGTCATCTTTCGTGAAGCTCTATTTCGATGGCAACCAAGCTACCATCAAGTGAGCTAGTGTAAGTTATAAATCGCACTTTGAGCTTTCTGCATAGTTGCCTAATTTTAGACCCAGTGACAGATTTAGTATTGTTGGGTGTGGATATTTAAAATTTTCTTAAATTATGGGATAATAACTAGACCGAAATCCAGACCAATGACCAGCCCAAGCTCAAACCAAAAGCAGACCAAAATTTGATCTAAGATCAGACAAAAAACTAGTCCAGAAATCAGAACAAAATACAGACTGAAAATCACATTAAAAACCTGTCCAAAAATTACAAAAAAATTTCAGACCAAAACTAACTGACTAAATTTCAAATGAAAAGCAAAACAAAAATCAGTATAAATTCAGGCCAAAGGTCCCATCAAATTCAAAGCATGAATCCAAAAAAATGTCAGGTTAAATTCAAACTAAAACCAGATCAAAGTTCAGACAAAAATTTAGACCTAAGGTCAAATAAAAAAAGGAGTCCAGAAATCAGTTAAAAAATCAATTCCTTGTCTAGTTTCAGTTCTAAGAAATGCTGTCTTTTCTTACCCTTTGTACCAGGGATGTCAACTCATTTTTTCTTTCTCCCCGATAGCCTTCGAGAAATTCCCCGATTGTCAATCAAATTCCCCGCATCGGTATATTTTCATATTATAACAGCGCGACACGCACTTGCCATATAAACATTTTACAAAAACGAAAAATATCTTAAAATTAATCTTGGTACGTGTTATTTTAGGGCGACCCTGAACTTTCTCGGTACAAAACTTAACCAATTTTTAAAGGACTCATAGATTAATAGAAATTAACTTTCTGAATCCGGAATTTTTTGACAAATGGGAGATTTCATTTCAAGGGAATCCACTCTTAAAATCGATTGGGTTCAAACTTGCACAAAATTTAGTCATATTGGATAGTAGTTACCACAACAAATTTGAACGAGATGAGGTGTGTCGAGTTACTAGACGTTCATTTTAATAGATAAACAAGCCTAAGCCCACTTTTGGACATAAAAAATATCAAAGGAGAAGACATGGGCTTTCTTTTGACTTAAATAAAAAAGGGCAAAAATCTTGTTTTGATAAAAAAGGGTTCAAAGTTTTGACTGTCGGTTTTCAACAGATAAAATATAGTTTTTCTTCTTTATGATGGCTGACCTTAAATTATAAGTTTACAGATTAGTTAGCAGCAGTGGCCAACTTGATGAACTGCGATAGTGTGAATGCTTGTGTGTATTCTATATAATCCACATTTAATTTTTTATTAGTACATATACGAGCTATTAAAAAACAGGGTAATACAAATAAAACATTTTAAAAGAAAATTATTCTTTCAGTTAAAACAAGGGTAGTAATTTTGTAAGTATGTGTAAGTATTCACATTTTCAGTTACCAATTCTTAGGCAAGCCCGGCTTTTGGGCTTATATGGACGTACCGCCACTGGTTAGCAGAGTTATTAATCAGGAGGTGTTGGACGAAGACATAGCTAAGCCTTTCTGAACGGCCTAGGGAAGTCGAAACACCACGCGACTGTTTTGGCCTGACTGACACTCGACGCTATAATCATCTATATCTACGAAATCATCATGAGTTTCTCTCTGATATTTTTACAAAATATTTTCGAAACATAATACTTTCAAACAGCACATTTCAGCCCACTTAAGAAAAGATGAAGATTTTAAGATCCAAAATATTAAATAATAAGTAAACCGTTTTACATTACATAAAATTTGACAAAAAAAAAACTGAACGACGTCAGATACCCCGCAAAACACAGCTCATTCCCCGCTCTAAGTCAAATTCCCAGCGGATCGGGGAATTCCCCGCAAGTTGGCATAGCTGCTTTGTACTGAAGCCAACAAATAACCGTCGTTGGCTCAAATGAGATTTTTTGTGGTACCGAATAAAACAAACATTTCGGAGTTAAAATATGATAAGTATTTTGAAAACAAGTGAATTAAATGCGATGTCGACATGGGAGAAAGTGTCAATACAGATAGAAAAGGTTTTTATAATTACATGAATAGTTTATGTAATTATAAAAACCTTTTAGTAAAAGATAAACTAAAAATTGATTCACTACGTTTAAAGTACGTTAAATTAAGTAAAAGCAAATAATATTAAAAAATAATCCTATATAAAGCTTATTTCACTTAGTTTTTTATTAAGTCTGTTATGTATTTACTTCGCTAAAGTCTAAACATAAAATTCTTCTAATCTTTTCCATGATATCGAAAAAGGTTTCACGAAAAATACAGTAAGCTATAAACAACCCATATTCTTTTGTTAAAATTGTTATTAGAATAATTTTGCAGTATTAAAAAAGGATAAGCATCCAATTTCCCACTAAATAGCTTAAAGCACTAACAACAACAAAAACTAAGGAAATTATTACCAACACTAGCTCCATTATACACAAATAAAGAACCCCACCGATTTAATCCTTTTTAACACATACATATCAGCACACAAACATATACAAAAAAAAGAAAAACAAAATCAACGCAAAAACTCTACATTGAAAGTGTACTAAAGGCTTTGGCAATTTCATATGCTCACGTGTGAATAAACAAAAGATGCCACAGATACAAATACATGCAATATACATATTGCAACAACCACACCCACAAACTCATAATAAGTATACAAGAAAAAAAAATTAAAATAAAACACAGAACTATATGAGACAACTATTACTAACTGCTTGTGTGTAAGTGTGTGTGTGTGTGCTAAAAAGTTTGAAAAGAAAAGAAAATTTTCTTCAACATTATGCAGTAAATGGAGGAGGAGAAACAGAGATATGTAGAGTGTATGTATCTTTATTTATAATCAGCAGTAATTATGCTATCTTAGCATTCATGTTTACCACCTAATATCTCACTTAAGATAAAGAGCATAAAGTAGCAGCGGCAGCAGCACCATTGTGGTGTTGTACAAAAAATATGAGGCGTAGCGCCTGACAGTAGGCTACATACCTGCATATATACGTATGTATGTGTGTGTATAAATTGTACACAAACATATATGCATTTTAGTATGAAATTAAGCACTTTTTTTTTTTTTTTTGGAAAATATACACACTTCACACTCATACGAACATATCAAGAAGCAAGATATGAGCAGATGCAAAATATACTTCCTAAGTGGAAAACTTAAATGTTGCATAGCCAATTCAAAGAAACTGAATAGTGTGTGTAGAAAAAGAAAAATAAAAGAAGAGTTTGCTGCAAAAAACAAAAATCAAGCAAGCAAAGCTAAAATCAGATTGCTTGCATAATAGTACGACTACACACAAGGTGTGGCATATGGTAAACTATGCTGGAATGAATTTTTGTTTTTTTTTTTGAATTTTCTTTTGTATACATACAACATATTTTTAGACGGTAAAAAAGTTTTGGGCATGCTGACCAATAATGCACAGAAAAAGATAGTTAGTTGAGTTGAGTTCGTTTGCATTGAGCATCTCTCACTCTCTTTAATGATACGCCTTAAGTCTATAAAACACAGTATTAGACATGCAACATCTTGTGAATGAGCTAGAGCCAAAACCAGAGCCATGGCAGTAAGCATAGAGCACATACAAACATACATACGTACATATATATATACATCTACGTCTGTCTGGGCAACTGCTAAGCTCAGCGCTAACAATAATAACAAAACGGTAAGAAAGACTGCAATTATCTGCTGGAACATAAATTTCAGACATGCAAAATTCACTGAATTACATACATTCACACACATCACATAAACACACATACAAAATACATGAAAATGAAGATGCTGCAGGAAAAATGTTGAAAAGAAGAAGTTGAAGATGGGAGCCGCACGAAACGAGATGCAAAGTGTAGCATATTAAGATGCTGTCGGTTTTTTCTTGCATGCTATTTTACTTCTTTTCTTTTTAAGGTACTAGTAGATGATTTGGTATGGAGAATTAGCTCAAACTAAAAAGAAAGATGTTGTTGCTGTAGCTGCTGCAACGATTGCTATGCTAGAGTGATGGCGTGGTTGGTGGCAGCAGCGGCAGTGTTGGAGTTTGTGGTGTTGGCAGCAGCAGCAGCAGCGTCAGTCTCAGTGTTTTAGCGGCAGCAGTATTACCAGATGAATGAATTAAGATAAATTACCCTTTTTGACAGAGTAGCGTGTTTGTGTGTGAACATTTGTCGGACAAGCCGGTGAAAAATGTTTCAAGTTGATGGTTTTAGGTTTATTTGGATGGTGGTGAGCAGTAAAGTAAAAGAAAAATTGGAAATGAAGATTAAGTTGAAAACAATGAAGTAAATTATAGTAAATTCGCAAAATGCTATTTTTTTTTTTTCAAAAATTTTTAATGAAAGTTGAAATTAATAAAATTAAAAACATTATAACAGTTTTTGAGGTTAAAGCGTTGTAATTTATGTTAGTATGTCAAAGTGGCAGTAATTTCCCTTATTAGAAAACATCACTAGTACAAAAGTTTTGCTTGAATCAAACGCTTGAGCACACTTGAACTAAAAGATACATAAGTGAAATGTCAGAACTATGGCAGCAATAGAGTTTAAAAAAATTTGTTTGCATTTCATAAATCTGTTCCGTTGTTCCGTTGTTTGCTGAAATTTTTTTACAGCTATCAAATCTTTTTGATCAGATTTCAGTTTGTTCAACAATGAACTTAGTTAAAGTATAATATTTTGTGAAAGCATTTCCCAGGAATATGTTTTTTCAATTTCAAAATATTCAAAAAAAAAAAAATAAATAATAATCGTGACTTTATCATAGTTCAGCAATTACTCAAGTTTATCAATGCCACCATCTTCATCATCATCATCAGCAGCAACATAATTTTCATTTCATACAACCAAAAAGAATACGATTTTTTCCTACAATTTGGTAATCCCGTATACAACAACAATAACGTAAACTATGCTGCCATGTTAAGACATCAATAATCATCGCTCAGAAATGGCAAATTCTAAACACAACAAAAACAATCTACAGTATTACACCAAAGAAAAACCACTCACACACAAACTAAAACGTGAACAATTTTGTATAGCTATAAATTGTTCATAAGTAGAATCGGAAGAAAAAAACTTAACAACAAGTAGACCAAAATAAAAATCTGTACAAAAAGAAAGGACAAAACAAAATATGTATAATACAAAAAGAAAACGTGTGAGCGAAGACTAAACTTAGCAGCAACAGTAATAATAACAAAAAAAAAAAATAACAACAACCATAAAGAAAACATAACCTAACAATAACGTGTATTTTGTAATGTCGCCTTATAAAATAAACGCAACCATAAAAATTGATTTATATGCCCCAAGAGATTTTATCACCCATGAAAATGTGCCTTAAAGTACCAGCACACTCAATGCAATGTTGGCTGGTGTTGGTGTTGGTGTTGCTTTTGTTTCTACCTGCTTCCTCCTGTTCTATTTATTCTGGTTCTTCTTCTGCTTCGTTATATTCTTGTTGTTTTGGTGTTGGTTCAAAGCTTCTTTTTTGAACTTTTGTATTGTTGTTGATGTTGATGTTGATTTTGTTGCCGTGTAATATAGTTGAAAGTCTATCATATACCCATATGACCACATACTCATAGATACTTTTCACCTTCTTCACTTTTGAGGGTACTTTATTATTAAAAAAAAAAAGTAAGTAGACGAAGAAGAAGTATGAGAGTGTGTTTTTTTTTTCATTTTGCTTTGGTGTTGATGATATCTTTGGGTCATTTATTGATTGCATGTGCCAGATTAATATCTCCATTGTTATGGTATTATGCAGTTTATTTATTTTTTGCTTCTTTTTTTTTGTAAAAAGGTTATGTTAAATGGATTTTGCAGCTATTAATTTTTTTTTTTTTTGATAATTTACTTTGTTTGTGTGTGTGTAGAAGCAATGCATGTGTGTATATGAATAATGTTTATGAGCTTGTGTGCGTAAGGGAGAATGCTTTATCTCTCAGATGACCTTTGGTATATAATCGGAAATAGTTCAAGTAGAACTTACATATGTCCATATATTAACCATTTGAAAAACTACTAACAAATATTACATTGGTTGCATTATTATCATGATTATATATGAGTGACTGCAAGAGAATCTAAGTAGTAATAATATATGTAATATGAATGTGCGCACATAGTTTGCAATATTGCTGCTGGCATTCACTTACAGATGAGCTAGAATTATCTGTCATTTCAGCACTAAAGAGTCACGTTATGAAAGCATTAGTGTGCTGAAAATTAATGTAATTTGAAGATATTTTTGTATGAGAAAAATGTTAAGCCATGGGTTCGACAAACGTTTATGGCTAAGTTAAGTTTAGAAGATATGCATGGTTATAGATTCTTGAAGAAGTTCTTGGCTAAAAATGTATGAAATCATAGAAAAATTACGTTTTACAGAAATTTCCTAAAACGTGCATAGGTGGATATCGTGGGTATTCCTTGTTGAGAGTAAAATTAGCAATTCTGACCCCCCCCCCCCCTCCCTCGAAATGTGGAAAGTTTCTTCTATTTTTTGATATTCATTGAACAGTTTTTAAATATTTGTTACTTCCATCGGTTTCTTTCTAAAAAGTCAAATATAAAAAAATAAACTTGAAATCTTAGTTACACTATACGACCAGATCCGATTTGTTTTCTTTGACATGAGGTTTGACTTTGGATACAAAAAGAGAAGGTGATGCTGAGCAACTCTGCATTTATAGTTTTTCTAGATCAGTAACTGTTTTTGATCTACAGTTTTGGGTTTAAGGCTCGTTTGGAAGGGCATGATTCAGCCTATAATTTCTGGATTTTGAAGTTTGTAGCACGCCAGTGTTCAGCTCTTCAATTTAAAAAATGGCCAAAAATTCTATTTTGGGGTTTTCCATTCCATTTTTTCTAAAACATGGCGTGATGGGAAATTTTTGAACTCAGATTCGTGTTCAGTATAAAAAATTCATTCACAAACACTAGGAACCATTTTATTCGCAAAGCCCATGAAGGGCAGTAGTAATGGATTCGCTCCAAAGTTCTAGGAAACAATCTTAAAATATAATTAATACTTTAACCCATTGTTGCTCAGAGCACCCTGACTCGGAAGACCTCTTTCAGTAACTACACGAATTTCGGGAATATAAGCCAACCTCATCCGGATTCCTTACCATGGCCCGAATTCCCACTGATAGTCATTTGAAAAATATGAGCCTCTGACTATTTTTAGTATTTTTGGTAATTGTTTTGAGGTCGGGCTCATCATCAGTAATGGCAAGTCAATGTCAATTTTCTTCGAATGGAAAACCCCCCCGAAAAAAAATCTTGGTTACGGCCCTAAAGCTGAAATTGAACATTCATAAAATTTCTCTTAAAGTCACTCCACTTTGAGTAGTTTTAGCACCAACAGCAGATATTTGACGGAGTGGATTTTTTGGCTTCTTCTTAGTAGAAATATTACCTGTAAAGGGCATAGCCAGGTTTCCATGTCAATAACGCCCTCAAACCGAATCAAGTTTCGCATGGACCCCTTTGAAGTACTTAATTTAAGAATAAAAGGGCGATAAAACAGAAACAATTGAGAAAACTATTATTCTGTTTTCGGAGAAAATGTTTCTGCACTTGCACTGCGTAGTGAATGTGATATGCCATAATCAACTTGGGTGACAAAAAAATTTTTAGTATGTTTTGAGAAGCCTGGGGCAAAGGCACCCCAAAATCGGTACCCTTGTATATTGGCCATGATTTCTTAATGGCTGCGCAGGTGGCAATTCTCTTTTATTTGCTATCTGTATGTTTGCCTTTTTCCATGCTTTTAACCTTTCCTCTACACTCAGATAATAGCGAATGTTTGAAACAAGGTATAGACGAAAGGTTAGTGCTCATGTGATCTAGAACTTAGACTAGGCCATTGTCAAGCTTACGACTTTGAGAATCGAGCAGCTTTCTACATAAGTAGTTCAACTTATTTCGGGGATATCAAGTCTAAGTCAATAGATTTGATTTAAAGGTGCTTGCGAAAATTGATATCTTAGCCTTATTAGTGATTTACAGACTTTTCTCATTGCCAGAAGTACGGCTTGGGAAATACCTGCTTTTTGTGGGAATGAAAGTGAATATTGAGGTGTTCTGAGTAGACACCCGCACCGACCTTGTAGTCCATTTTTCACCCGTCAGAGTAGAGTTGAATCTCGAAGCTCGCTCTCATAAAATTTCTTCTGCAGTTGGCTTTTGCTGGGAACAATGTACCGAAGACATTGGTTTAATTCAATTTGGGTATTAGGTAGTCAGTGCCCAGTTTTTCTGAATCTGACTGTACTTGAGGCTGCAATTCCATTAGTGCGTAGTTTCAATGTAGCATATAAAATAGGTAAATTAGAAGGTCCATTCGACATGAACGGATAGACCCTGCAATACTCTTACATTAAAGACTAATGCAGTTAGTTAAACGTATTATCAAGAACATATTCAAAGTTATGATACCGAATTTAATCTCAGTATTCTGATACATTTAAACCCAAAAGTAAAAGTACGTATAAGTACAACAACTTTTATTAAGATCTCTTTTCACAATTTACTTATTTCTAATAAATTAATTTTTGTAATATTGGAGCAAAAATAATTGAACTGGAAGAAATTACCATAATTCTCATATGTAAAATTGCAAAAATTAAATGTTTTTTTTTTTTTCATGGAGATGCTAAGTTGATCAAGATCGATTGAAATAATCTGAATTTTATTTAAATAAACTATTCATTTAAACAATTGAAAATATTTTCCATTTGAAATACAAATGTGTGTGTTTTAATTGCGGCTAATTTTGAATGAAATAAAAGCATTACATTTACTATTTATCTTTAAGGGAATACCAACCACACTTCTGCAGAAGGTTTCTCTTGATAATTCTTCTTCTTCTTTTTCACAAAATCTACTCAACTGAATATTTAATTAAAACCGAATCGTTAAACGGTCCAATGAACTGCAAATATACTTGTTTAATCATGGCAGCTTAATATGGAAAAATGAATGTGAGAAATTACCATAAGAAAACTATACGCACATACATACACTTACATCTACTTACATATACATAAATACAAGAAAGTATGTGAGTATTGAACATACAATCAAAAATGAAGACAAAAGAAAATTATTTCGAAATTCGTTTGCCAGGATGTAGATGTAAAAGCAGCAAATTGAAGAGAAAAAAAGAAAGAAAATGAAGTGAAAATAGAAAATAAACAATAGTTTTGCTTCTTGAGTTGTTGGTAAATGGTAAGACAAACTTAAGCTTCTTATAGCAACAAATTGCATGAAATTTAATTGTTTTTACGAAATCGCTCACACACACACACACCATACCCACTGCCAAAGGAATACATACATATATAAATATATATTTGTATATTTATAGTTATAATGAAATTGTAAGAGAAAAACCAGATGCCAGAAAGAAGAAGAAAAGATTTTTGCATTTTCTTAATATTATGCAATAAGAAACTTAAATGTGCGAAATAAATTTTGGACAAAATTGTTGTTGTTTTTTTCTTCAATTTACCATAGTTTCAGTTTTCATATATAGAATAATGTTAGAGTCAATAGCGGATCCAGAAATTATCTAATGGGGGTTTTTCATTTTTTTCGTTCCTTTCAATTTTTTTGAACATGGCTAACAAACAATATTTATAAGATTATCAACTGTAACGGCGGGGTTTTAACCCCAAAATCCCCCTTTTGGTCCGCTGGTCGTTAGAGTATGGAGATGCATGAATGCTTTCTAATAATAACTATACTACACGCTTAAATGAGATTGTTATTGTTTTCTTACTAATTGTAAGTTACGTTTCTCATTTTCTTTATCGCATTGTCTCGCTCTAAGTTGTTGATAGTTTTGCACATAATTTGAGTGTATTCTAGCGAAAACAATAAAAATTAAATGTGATTTTATCGTAGGGGTTGGTGAGAAGGCTGAAGAATACCGTTTAAATCTCAAAGTTGGACAAATGAAAAGGAAAGTAATGGGAATGTGGATGTATGTGTGGGCGTTGGAGTTATGCGTAATATTTCTCTCTGGAAAATATATGTACTTTATAACTGTTACAACTTAATTCTAATCACCAATTGAGTTTAATTACCATTCAGCAATAATGAAAGTTTTCAATGCCAGTGATATTCAGTTTTCATTAGCATTACATTTTTCAATTTATGCATTTCAATGGAAATGAAAAACAATTAGTAATGTTTCTGTACCCTTGCCTAAGGATAAGTAACCATGCCTCACGTTTAGTTTATACATACGATATGTAATACATATATTGTATGATTTTTCAACCACAAATGCACAGACAAAGGCAATAAATTAATCATATTGTCTGTCATGCTAATCGTATTTCGAAGGATTTGTGCGTCTACCTCCACTTTCATTTCCTATCTTCCTTATTCATACTCTTTTATACCCTTCGATAATTTACTTGAAAGAGAATCACATGACTTATCTTAATTTATTTGGTAAGCAAAGCAAAAATAAAAAGATGAAGGTGAAAAAGCTTAACTAAAAATAACTTAATTAGAAGAAAATTATAATGGAAAGCAACAAACAGACAGAAATGCGCGTATACACACCAATATACATACGAATACAGTAATACACGGTTAAGTAAGCTTTGGTTAAATCGGGTTAAAAGAATAACTTTCTTAGTTCAAAATGTGGTCGAATTTCTGGGGATTACTGTACCTACATGCATAACCATGTTGAATATACATTCATACATACACACATACACATATATAAAAGTCAATGTATGTAAGTATGTATGTATTAAATTACAAAAGGCAAAGGATAATGTATAAAGAAAACACAATACAATATCAGAAACGTAACTCGCTCACAAAAATTTTTGCGGAAAAACTGAAAGAAAAGAAAAGCAAAGATAAGAAGGAAAAAGTAAACGATTCTTTTGATAGGAAATTCTCGAGTTCAAGTTCCTTTTTTGCTTGCTTGTAAGCAGCTCAGTTAAATCTACAACTTCAAACAAAAATGTTAATTACCCAACAGCAACAGCAACGTAAACGTAATCATTCATTGTGATATTGCGCGAAACAAGAAAGAAAAGGCAGGAGAAAAGCAAAGAAAAACCAACTTACACCGAAAAAACACAAATTTGCAAAAGAAATGTACTATGTAAAGTATAAAAGCAAACCCTATCAGCATTAAAATTACCAAACGTGAATGCTGGAAGAATATAAATCCCGATGTGATTAATTACAGCAATCGACAACGCAAACGCGCAGCAGCGCACCAATCTACACGACTACAGATGCGAATATGAATCGAAATACTATGCAAAACAAAAGAAAAAAAAAGCAAAAAATAAGAGACCAGGATACATCGCTTTTTGCCCTCCTTTTGCTCCTTTCATCAGTGCGCGACAGGAAAATAAATCGATTTTGCTTTCTCTCTTATTATTAAAATGAATGTAAGTAAAAAAAATTGAATGGAATAAAATGAAAAAATAATAATAATAAAAGAGAAAATACAATGCAAACAAAATAAAAATCCATTATCCTTGCGCTGAGTGCAAAGAAGGAAGAATCCAATAAGTATAATAAGCGTGCGAAATGAAATTAAACATTTTATCTCATACCACCAGAAGTAAGTGGTATGAATGTAGTGGTACCCTACTAAAATCTACCTACCTATATTACACTCCCACTCCGACCTTTACAAACTGACAATGACATGGTATGTAATGCTAGTAGTGACAGCGGAGAGAGTAAAGTAATGCATTCACAAACTGCTGTCGAACAGGCAAACAATCGAGCAGCCAGGTGGTGAACAAACAGAAAGCCAGATAGTCGGAGAAACTGCCAGTCAACCATTAAACCAGTCAGCCAGGCGCAAAAATAAAGTTTCGTTTCAATTGGATGTGGTGAATAGGTGACGGAAGGCAAAACAAAAAACAAAAAACAAAAAAAAAAAAAAAAAAAGATGAAGAAGTTCTTTCCATTACGTTTCATTACGTTAAGTTTCGTATAACGAAAACATTGGCATTATTTCATAACCCGCTAAGAGCAATAATTAGTTTTAGTAACATTCGAAGGTGGCAATTTTCTAATTTGATTATATTGAGAGTTTTTTCGTTTGTTTGTTTATTTATGCGCCACTGCCACCTGATGATAATGAAAACTTTAATTTTCGCACGAAATCGTAATTATAAAATTGTTGTAAGTTTTGGATTTATTTGGAAAACGAAAAAAGACCAGCTATTGTTGTAAATATATGTGATTTAAAGAAAAAGAATAATTATATTCAAGTGGGGATGGACTTAAATAAGAGGTAATGATTTATTGTATTATTAGATATGAGAAATGCTCATAGCTTGCAGTCAAGCCCCTTTCTTCCATTTAGCAGTTTGCAAATTATAATTTTTATTCGTTTTTTGGCAAAAACTTAATTTAATTCCTGCAAAGTACATCCCGTCAAAGACTTTTAATATATTTATTTTTGTATTAGCTGACTCGGCAGACGTTGTTCTGCCCTTTCTACGAAGAAGCGGGAAAATTTAAGTTTGTTTCAATGAAGAAGAATTAAGTTTCTTGGTGTTTAAAATTGGACATTGCTAATGACAATTCAAGCTTAAAGGACGTACATTGAATTTGGTAAAAATTCTAGATTCAAAAATGAGGCATCAAAATTGGCATTTATAAAACTATTTAATTTGCAGAAAAATATCTAAAACCGTTCAAGAAGTTATATCTAATTCCAAAAACTATTTAAAAATATTAGGATCAATTTTATTATGGTTCAGTTGAATTATAGAAACAATATTTCAGGACGCTCTAGATTCATATCAAAGACCATCCTTGAAATTATTTACAAATTTGAACCAATTGAATATTTATTATAAATATAGAATTTGTTACAGCGCCACCTATCGGATTTTAAGATAGCTAGGCAGGGTCTTAAGATATTTCATAAAGTAGTAGAAATAATAGTAGAAAAAGGAATGTAAAAAGTAGTAGAAAATAGCAGCAAAAAAGTAGAAGGAAATAGTAGTAGAAAAGGTAGTAGGAAAAAGAATAGAAAATAGTATTACAAATTGTTGTAAAGAATATAGTACAAAAATATTAAAAATTAAGTAGAAAGAGTGGTAGAAATAATACTAGAAAAAACTGCAGAAAAGTAGTAAAAAATAGTAGTAGTGAAAAATAGTAGGAAGTAGTAGTCGAAAATAAGAAAAAGTGTATTAAAAAGGTGGTAGAGAAAAAGTATTAAAATAGTAGTAGAAAATATTGGTTGAAAAAGTAGTAGAAAATAAGAAAAATTTGCAGAAATAAAGAAATTTAAAAGTAGCAGGAAATAGTAGTAGAAAAGGTAGTAGGAAAAAGAATAGAAAATAGTATTAAAAATTGTTGTAAAGAATATTGTACAAAAATACTAAAAATTAAGTAGAAAGAGTGGTAGAAATAATAGTAAAAATAGTAGTAGAAAAACTGCAGAAAAGTAGTAAAAAATAGTAGTAATGAAAAATAGTAGAAAGTAGTAGTCGAAAATAAGAAAAAGTGTATTAAAAAGGTGGTAGAGAAAAAGTACTAAAATAGTAGTAGAAAATATTGGTTGAAAAAGTAGTAGAAAATAAGAAAAATTTGAGAAATAAAGAAATTTAAAAGTAGCAGGAAATAGTAGTAGAAAAGGTAGTAGGAAAAATAATAGAAAATAGTATTAAAAATTGTTGTAAAGAATATAGTACAAAAATATTAAAAATCAAGTAGAAAGAGTGGTAGAAATAATAGTATAAATAGTAGTAGAAAAAACTGCAGAAAAGTAGTAAAAAATAGTAGTAATGAAAAATAGTAGAAAGTAGTAGTCGAAAATAAGAAAAAGTGTATTAAAAAGGTGGTAGAGAAAAAGTACTAAAATAGTAGTAGAAAATATTGGTTGAAAAAGTAGTAGAAAATAAGAAAAATTTGCAGAAATAAAGAAATTTAAAAGTAGCAGGAAATAGTAGTAGAATTAGTAGTAGAAATAGTAGTAGATAATAAAATTGAAGCATGGTGCCATACCGACTAATTCAACAAACTCAAAGAATTTAAATTTTAGTACCTTACCATAAATGCCTCTTAAAATATTTTATAATGGGAGTTCAGGTTATATGGAAGGTGCCACACTCATTTTGTCAATCCCTCCCATATTTTTGTTTTAACATGGCATTCTCGTTAATGTATCAAATTTCTGTACTGTGCTATAAATGGTTTTTGAGATATACCCAAAAAACTATTGAGATTGTATGAGAGGTGCCACGCCCACTTTCCTAGTGACAGGTATTTAATTTTAGTGTTAGGGTCATTATAACCTACTTTTTGAAATATTCGCCTTTCTTGTCGTTTTAACCGAACTTTTTGTGTAGCCAAATGTAGCTCTTTAAACAATGTAGCTTTAAAGAGCACTTGCACAGATTCGGACATGAGAATAACCCCATACTGTCCAACTTGTCCGAATGAATGTGAAACCCCAAAAGACGTGCTATACCATTGCGCACTCTTCGAAAACGAAAGAGAAGAGCTGAAGCAAGCTTTTGCCAGCAACCGACACTGCTAAGCTCACACTGCAGATGTGCGAATCTGTTGAAAAATGTAAAACGACATGTGCGGTGTATCATGATTGCATTACGCGTCGCTGAAAGAATAAGGAGGAGAACAAAAATGTAGAAACATATTGAGAACTGAACTTCTAGATCCAGGATTTTAAAACACAAAAATCATGTTCTCTTCCTTTCAGAAGTTATTCAGAGTCTTTCTCTAGTCTCTAAAATTAAGGGAGTTGCTATTAAATACAGTGAAATCTGTTTATAATGATCTCTGATTATGTTGATCACGCCTGCAATAAGATTTTTTTTAATAACAAATTTAAAGTTTAGATTCCTTCAGTCTTTTATTCAATAGCCACGAAATTTGAGAATATCAGCTATATATATATATATATATATATATATATATTGTTGTTTTGGTCAAACTTAGCATTTCTTTCATAACACACAAGTCTACTACAAATAGTCACAGACTTTTTACTCCACTACATTTTGTTTTATATAGTACACACTCTATATACAACTTTAGTTTAGTTGAAATTATATAGTTACCTCTGCTGTTCTAAAAAAAATAAAAAACAAAAGAAAAGTAACAGAAAAAAAAATCGATAACCTAAAATTGCTGAAATTGTATTTTCATTGTCCTGCTGCTTTTTGTTTTTGCATAACGACAGCAGCAACACACTTAGCCGAACTATAACAATTTTTAGAAGATTATATTGCTTTCACTTCCTTTTCTTCTTCTTTTTCTATTTTTTACACGGTACACACGTACTCAACGTAACGAACGTAAGGCACAGACAACGAACGTAACGTAACCAACACATGCATAAACTAAAAGAAAGTGACTTTAAGAGGGCATTTACATAAAATAACACTTTGCAGCTAGTTAGATAAATCTAAAGAAGGATTAAAACAATCCTTTTGCAATAGCATTCAACCAACTTCGTTTCTGTTTTTGATTCTTTTTTTAAGTCCTTCATTTTTTGAATGACAAACAACGAAAAGAAAAATACCAAATTCTCTAAAAATTACAAAAAAAAAAAAAAAACTTAAAAATGTGCATAGAAAAATATGAATGAAAGAATTTTCTCGTTTTCGCCATCAAAAGGACAGTTTTATATTAAAGTTTTTTTTTTGTTGTTTTTATTAAAGAGACAGCCACATATAAATGACCCAGAAAAGTTGAAGAGAGAAAAAAATTATTTTGCAACAATACAGCAAAAAACAAAACGAAATAAAAGAAGAATTATAAGCAGATTTTATCCTAGCAAATAGCAAATCCTTAGTTCTACATATATAGCACACGTATATGTATATATATTTGGGTAAATATACATATACAGTGGTATACAGTAAAGGTTTGGGAGGGGGCCTATGGGAGCTTAAGTTTTTCAGAACAGCAGCAAAAATTTGTTTTCCACTATTTATGTAAGCACAATAGTAGAAAATTTTTCTCCCAATTAATTATGGTCAGATCAGGCCTCTGGAGTACTAGAATCCCAGATCCGCTACTGCTTGTTTATATAAAGAAAAACAAAAATATGTAAATTGCTTTGGATTTAACATGTTTTTGTGTTGTTTTTTGCTTTTGTTGTACAAATTCGTATTTTTATTTTTGTACTGAATATAGATGAAGCATTTTTCTCAAAATTTGTTAGAAATCGTATTTTCTTTTAGTTATATTTGCAGCATAAAATGTTGTTTCATAATGCACAGTGGGCTAGTGTCATAAATTATACTCTATACTATCAATCAATCTCAGTAAATAATACAGTATTTTTCACTTCATGAGTTCTTTAAGAGACTGGCAAAAATGATTCATTATAAATGAAGTTTGCGTTAATTGAAATACCGAATTTTGAAAAAAAATTTGTTGTAGCTGTGAAATACATTCTAACCAGGCAGGGGTATTTTTCAATTGGTTCGCAGTAAAAAGTAAAAAGTGAAAAGTAAAAAGTAAAAAGTAAAAAGTAAAAAGTAAAAAGTAAAAAGTAAAAAGTAAAAAGTAAAAAGTAAAAAGTAAAAAGTAAAAAGTAAAAAGTAAAAAGTAAAAAGTAAAAAGTAAAAAGTAAAAAGTAAAAAGTAAAAAGTAAAAAGTAAAAAGTAAAAAGTAAAAAGTAAAAAGTAAAAAGTAAAAAGTAAAAAGTAAAAAGTAAAAAGTAAAAAGTAAAAAGTAAAAAGTAAAAAGTAAAAAGTAAAAAGTAAAAAGTAAAAAGTAAAAAGTAAAAAGTAAAAAGTAAAAAGTAAAAAGTAAAAAGTAAAAAGTAAAAAGTAAAAAGTAAAAAGTAAAAAGTAAAAAGTAAAAAGTAAAAAGTAAAAAGTAAAAAGTAAAAAGTAAAAAGTAAAAAGTAAAAAGTAAAAAGTAAAAAGTAAAAAGTAAAAAGTAAAAAGTAAAAAGTAAAAAGTAAAAAGTAAAAAGTAAAAAGTAAAAAGTAAAAAGTAAAAAGTAAAAAGTAAAAAGTAAAAAGTAAAAAGTAAAAAGTAAAAAGTAAAAAGTAAAAAGTAAAAAGTAAAAAGTAAAAAGTAAAAAGTAAAAAGTAAAAAGTAAAAAGTAAAAAGTAAAAAGTAAAAAGTAAAAAGTAAAAAGTAAAAAGTAAAAAGTAAAAAGTAAAAAGTAAAAAGTAAAAAGTAAAAAGTAAAAAGTAAAAAGTAAAAAGTAAAAAGTAAAAAGTAAAAAGTAAAAAGTAAAAAGTAAAAAGTAAAAAGTAAAAAGTAAAAAGTAAAAAGTAAAAAGTAAAAAGTAAAAAGTAAAAAGTAAAAAGTAAAAAGTAAAAAGTAAAAAGTAAAAAGTAAAAAGTAAAAAGTAAAAAGTAAAAAGTAAAAAGTAAAAAGTAAAAAGTAAAAAGTAAAAAGTAAAAAGTAAAAAGTAAAAAGTAGAAAGTAAAAAGTAAAAAGTAAAAAGTAAAAAGTAAAAAGTAAAAAGTAAAAAGTAAAAAGTAAAAAGTAAAAAGTAAAAAGTAAAAAGTAAAAAGTAAAAAGTAAAAAGTAAAAAGTAAAAAGTAAAAAGTAAAAAGTAAAAAGTAAAAAGTAAAAAGTAAAAAGTAAAAAGTAAAAAGTAAAAAGTAAAAAGTAAAAAGTAAAAAGTAAAAAGTAAAAAGTAAAAAGTAAAAAGTAAAAAGTAAAAAGTAAAAAGTAAAAAGTAAAAAGTAAAAAGTAAAAAGTAAAAAGTAAAAAGTAAAAAGTAAAAAGTAAAAAGTAAAAAGTAAAAAGTAAAAAGTAAAAAGTAAAAAGTAAAAAGTAAAAAGTAAAAAGTAAAAAGTAAAAAGTAAAAAGTAAAAAGTAAAAAGTAAAAAGTAAAAAGTAAAAAGTAAAAAGTAAAAAGTAAAAAGTAAAAAGTAAATTATCAGCTTCGAGCCGAATCAAGAAAGTCAGTTGCCCCTTCAATAAGATATACACACTGTGTGGCGCAACAACAACCTGAGAACCAGCTTAAATATTGGACTACTTAAGTCCAACGTACTCTCAGCGCTGCTGTATGGTTGTTATGCTTGGAAAATTACTTCACCAATAACAGGGTGATTGGAAAACTTCGCCAATCGGTGTGATTCAAAATGGATTTGGAAGACATCTGGATTAGAAGGCAAAATTAAATTCGTACTACACACCCTACGTAGAGAAATTGCCTATTTTGCGAGAAAAGTCGAGGAGAGGAATCCGCGGAACTTGGAGAAGTATAGTGAAAAGGGAAGTTTTCAAAATTTAAAAGCAAAGAACGAACTGAAGGCGGTTCGCAGGAACAGAACGACTTAGCGCTCAGGTGTTGCTTATATTTTGGGTAATAAAGAGACATAGAAAAAGAACAATTTTCTAGAAAACCACTTTTGAATTAAGGTTTTCAAACATGCGTAATGCATTCATTTCATAGGACATGAAGGGAACTTTCATACAAAATTTATAATTTTTGCATTTTAATTGATAATTATGTACTGAAAGTGTCAAAAGAAATAATTATTCTGTGAAGTGCAGTAATCCTCGCTTAATTGAACAACGTTTAATTTCGTTTCCCGATTAACAGTTCCAGTAATTTTTTGGGTTTAGTTCCAAATATTTTGATTAATTGAATCAGGATTTGGACATTGTCATACACAGCAGGGATTACCGTATTTTAGTTGGTAGAAAATTCGGTAACGATGTACTGATTTTTTGAACATTTATTTAAATAAATAAATACGTAAGGGAAGGTTCTCGGGTATGAGACGGATTTTGTTTTTGAGCTATAAATTTTCACTGGTTAAACCAAATGGGATATTTTTTATACTATTGGAAAGGTAATGAAAGTACGCAAATTTTATCCGAAAAAAGTATAGCGATTCCATTGGCACGCAAATTATTATAACCAATTTTCTGAGGATGTGTATTTTTGCCCGGGTATGAGACACCTACGAAAATCCACTAAAAAATTGGAATATGTGAAGCTAAAACTTCATAACTATTTATGAACATAAAGTTGTTTAGTTTGTAGGCCTTCAGCGGCTAAGATAAAAAGAAATGGCAGTTTTTATTCATCATCTCCCTCTCTGTCATCAATTTCTCCATCCAAATCGCTATCGCAATGTTGCCACACTTTAAATGAACAGACCGCTTGCATATGATTCATTTCATGGACGAATTTATTTTTTGGGGTTGACAAGACTAAAAATACAAAAAAACTGGATCAAAACACTAGTTAAGTGATGTCTCATAGCCGGAAAATAATGCCATTTTGAGAATAACAAAAATAAAAAAAATTATTTTCTACCATATATTGGCACAATCGAGAATTGGATCGCAAAATATATGAAAAACACTAAATGCTAATGCATTACACTAACCTTTTTCAATTCATTCACTCGAAAATATATCACTCACTCACTCGAAAAAAATCAAAAAAAGTTTTTGTGATCGATTTTCACATTCGATGTTTGAAGCTGATACAAGCAATACATCTATTCACTCCGGTATTACAACAAAAACTGGTTCGTGTCAAAAGAAAAGTTTGACAGTAGTCAGATCGGCAATATTGATATTGCATGATGTAAAAAATCGACTGTCTCATACCTGGTGCTGTTTCATACCCGGATACACTCCCCTATATAAATAAAACTATGTTGAATGAACGGAGCAAAGTTTCAGTTTTCATATTATTAAAAATCAAAGATGTTTTCTTAAGTTTTCAATGTCTGCAATTAATTCTTGACCAATTTTATTACCCAATTCAATTGGTAAAAATTAACCTAGAGACCACAAGTTAGTATCTGTTGTTGTTAGCAGGTACAGCATTGAAATGCTGCCAAATAAATCAACAAAAAGTACCACAGTGATAGCTGTCATCAACTTTGTAATATGTATGTTTATACAGTCATATACTACATACGCATTTGCACTGTACGAAAACAATATGCCACACATATCTACGTAAAAGTGCATCGAGCCACGTACAAAAAAACAAAAAAAAAACATTTTTGGTTGTTCCCCTTAAACCGAATGAACCTTGGTTTATTTTATGATGATGCCCAAAATATTTCATCTCTAGCGATTTCCTTTGGTGAGCTGTGTCTTTTAGAAAAGACTTCTTAAAATCGATGGGACGGTAATGGGGAAATTTTTCTGTATGCTAATTTTGGCCAAAAAAAAAGCTCATAGTAAGCATCGATTTTTAAAGGTTTTTAAAGAGGTACAACAACAGCTTTTTTTTGTGATGCATTTTAATGTACATATACATATATGTACCTATACATCGACATCAACCATCGCTTCAACAACAGTAGCAATAACAAAAAGCACACTTCGCTGAGTTGTTTATATTTATGAGTATGCAATTGTTTGACGGAGGATTTAGAATTTTTTTTTTTAAGAAATGTAGTAGTATATAGTATTCCTATATAAATGAATACCTATACAGTAATCCTCGCTTAATTGCATTGATGAAATGTACAATTTTTAGTTCAATTAACCGGGAAATGAATTTCGTCAATGAATTCGAATGCACTTTGAATTAAAAATGTAAAATTTCTGGCGCAATTAAGCGGAAAATGTAATTAAGCGGGTTTAATTAACTGGGGACTACTGTATACTATATACATAGGTGTATATGTAAAATATACGTATATACATATTTACATAAACTTATATTTGCTCATATATATGTATACTATATATGTGCACGTGTATATGTATATGCAAATACTTTTTGTTGTAGTAGAAGAAAAAAACAATTCTTTGCTGTTGTTTTTTTTTTTTTTTTTTTTTGCTGCTCTCATTGTTTGCATACTTTTGGGCACATTATATTACTGTCAATCTTTATGTTTGGTATTGTTGTCTATATATACATAAGTATATATATGAGTGTGTGTAAAAAAAAATAAAAATAGCTCATAAGCGGCGGAAAAAATAGAACTTTTGGAAAAATCTTGCTCTTAGAAATTGGTTTGTTTTTGTGTGCTATTGTTGTTGTTGTTGGCATAAATTTGCATATAGACATTTTCAGCTTCAAAAACTCATAAAAATGAAATGCTGCTGTGTTGCTGTTTAATGTATTGGTGTTGGTGTAGGTACTTGAAACATTTCGTTAGTTCGCTTGCTAGCCAACTGCTCATTTCACTGTTTGGAGGGGAAAACAAAAAACTTCTTCTCTACCCTAGATATTCGAATATTTTTTTTGTGTGTTCCCAATTCCTGGTGACTTTTTGTTTGCTAGCTGACTGACTTTCTTTTTTTTTTTTTGTTTTGTTTTCTATCTTTTGATTTGCTTCCTTTGCATTTTATTTAACTTTATTGTATGTAAATGTTTGCCGAAAACAAAACAGAAAAACAAAAAGTATCAGTTTTTTGAATTTGCTGTCATTTTCAGTTGTGAGTCTCAATGAATTTTATTGTCTGTGAATGTGTGCCTATGTGTGTGGGTGTGTGTATATATGCGTCTGTGCTTTTATTATTGTGTATATGTAGTTGCTTTTTTGTTGCTGTTGTTGATGTTGGTTGATGTAGGACAATTGTATTTTAAGTTGTGGCCATAAAAATTGAAGTAAGTAATGAAAACAAAAGAAACAAAAAATAGATACGATGCGATGTGATGCTATCAGCAACAATTTTGTGGAAAATTGTTTATGTTGTGCAAAATGATTTAAGGCAAAATTTTGTGAATGCAAATTGAAATTATTTAAATTTGATGGCATTTTTTTTTTCTTAAGCGCTGAATAAAAATAATAATAAAATATATGCATTTTATTGGCCAATTGTTAAATTAAATAAAGCAAACGAAAAAATTCGTTTATGTCAATCTTCGTTAAATGGCAGAAGAAAAAAATCGTTTAAAAAAAATTATATATGCATACAAAATTGATGTAATCATAAAATGTCATATGTATGTATAAAATAAATTAAAAATCCATTCATCCATTTCATTGGATTTTTTTCATTCATTCAATCACATTTCATTCACTCATTTTGCTTATGTCTCATCTTTCGCACAAAGCATACCGAGATCTTTATCTTAAGCCTTCTCATTGACCGACAAAAGCCTTCGGCTTAATATGACAGCGGTGTATTTACACTTACTTGCGCACATTCATACACAAACACACACAATGTAGACATCTATGTATGTAGTATATATATTTTTGTTGTTGTACATGTTCGCGTGTCCAGTTGGCGGCGGTGTCTTTACATTGTCAAAATTAAAGAAGAAGAGAACAGAAATACCAACCAAAAACGTAATGACAACAAGAATGCGCAAAAAAGAAGAAAGAAATAATAAATATTTTTATATTAAGAAGGCGCATATTATGATTGACAACAACAATAAATAAAAATAATAAAAAAATAAAAGCAAATATGTTAAAAATAAAAGCAGTTTTTTTATGTGGGCGATTTTGCATATTCTACGTTTCGATTATTAAATTTTTGATATTTTTTTTTATGTTTTTTGTTGATGTTATTTTTGTATGCAAAGCAAAAGGGGAGAAATATCAGAAATCTTATTGAAAGCCATGACAGCGTTATGTCAATCTTTGTGCTTACGCTATGAGAAAAATGATACACCACACAGCAATACAAAAACTTTCATTGTTGAGGTATTCATTACCCGCATGTCAAGTGCTAGTGATATTTTGGCATCACATGTGTGCATGCATAATTTCGTATTGATATCTCAAAATTATTTGGCATAGGTAGAAGATTATTAACTACATTCTGTTTAGGTTCAAGAATTTAATTATTTAGACAGATAATTATCGATTAGCGTGTCAATCTATGTTTTAGACTAAACCTTGTTTGTATGTTGGCATTATTATTGTTTGAGATAGTATTGTATGGTTGTCACACATGCTGCAAAATTCCAAAACAAAGGTCGAAGTAGTGTCTTAATTAATGGATGGGGTGCGGTCAGTAGCCGCACCTACTTAAGTAATTTTATATTTATTTTCTGGCTTTTCATAATTCAAAGCTATGCCCAGAAGAAAAATATGTGGAATAGATGTGCAATATAACCTTTAGCAGATTTTCATGATATAATATAAAATTTTCTGAAAATTATTTAATGAAAGCAATAATCTTAGAAAACTAAAAGAGTGAACGGTTTATTTTTAACCATTATGAAAACCACAATACAGCGTGACAATTGTAAAGTGACGCAAGTTTAATACTCTGCAGCAAGCTTTGCCATTTACCGTTACTTTAATTTAAAAAGCAAATTCATTTGAATTTTTGTTATTACATTTTGAAATTTCCATAAAAATGGACAAGGAAAATATTCGTCGTGAAATTATGAAATTTCATTTGGCAAATTATAGTAGCCGTCAAATTGCAAAGGCTTTAAATTTGTCAAGTCGTACGGTAGACCGAGCTATTATTCGATATAATGAAACCGGGAGTTTTGGAGATAGAGACCGGGGAAAATTTTCAACAGTTGCCACTACTGGTTTAACAGAAAAAATTCGTAAACGAATCCAGCAAAATCCAAGGCGCTCAATGAGAAAAATCGCTAAGGAAGTGGGAGTAAACCGTGAAACAGTGCGAATCATTGCAAAATCAAAGCTTAATCTTAAGCCGTACAAGCTCCGCAAAGCTCAAGATCTGACACAAAAAAAGAAAGATTTGCGACTGCAAAGATGCAGAGCGTTGCTACGCTCCTCCGTGTTAAAAAATGTTGAAAATATCTTGTTTACAGATGAAAAAATTTTCACGGTTGAACAACATTTCAATGCGCAAAATGACCGAATGTGGCTACCATCATCATCGCAACAAAATAGGACTGTTGGCCGAGTTCAAAAGCCAGCTTCCGTTATGGTATGGGCTGGAGTTTCCGCTAATGCCAGAACCCCTCTAATATTCGTTGAAGAGGGTGTTAAAATTGACCAGGTTGTTTATCGGAGCATTTTAAATAAACATGTTCTTCCCTGGGCCCAAGATACATTTGGAAATGAAAACTGGACTTTCCAGCAAGATTCTGCATCTTCCCACATGGCAAAATTAACGCAAACATGGATAAAAGACAATTTTTCTGCATTCATAACATCTCAAGAATGGCCACCATACTCCCCAGACTTGAATCCAATGGACTACTCTATTTGGAGTATTTTAGAGAGTAAGGCTTGTGCATCTCAACACCACAGTCTGAAGTCGCTGACAAATTCATTAGAGAAAGCCTGGACTGAAATTGATCAGGAAGTCCTGCGGCGAACAGTCCTGCAGGCTCAAGGAGGTTATATTGAATGAGGTGGGGTTCAAATGAATGCTTATATATTCAGCAATGTTAACACTTAATTGTACTTAATGGAAGTACGTCCTTTTGAAAATAGCTGCTGAAATGTATGCGTCACTTTACGATTGTCACCCTGTATATTTTGGTTGAAAGTAACCAAACAAAGCTCGCTTTGATTACAAAATGATTTCATGACTAAGCGATATCTGTTTGAGTTACTAATAACAATTATGACTAACCAAAACTCACTATGGTTATTAATAGCTATTATGATCACCCAAAATTTGTTTTGGTTGCCAGTAACTATAATGGTCAATCAAAACTACTTGGTAACGTAACCAGAAACGTTATCAACATTAGGAAGAAAAAAGGATTTTGACGCATATCGACATTCAAAGAAAAACCAATTAAAAAAATAAGTAAATTTCTTTAAGAACAATCGGATCCGATTAAAAAAAATAAAAAAAAATTTGAGCAGAAAATATTTTTTTGCTGAAACAAATTTTAGGTTATTCATAAATGAATTCCGGTTTGCGTTTTGGTCTGAACTTAATTCGATTTTTGTTCTAAACTGTGGTCTGAATTTATGTCTGAATATCAGACTGAATTTGGTCTAGATCAGATTAGATTGTATAGGAGGTGGGCAAGACAATCCCAGATTACTACGGCCAACTTTTGCCTATTGTGATATTACCCGAGGCATTTATTTCCCTTGAGGAAATTTATTATCTCTTTGGAAGAACTAGAGTTTCCTAAATAACAAAGTCGGGTCCTCATTAGACCTTCACAGAGTTTGGTCTATATTTTGATTTAAGTGCTGGTCTGAATTTTGGTCAGAGTATTTGTATAAATGCCGGTTTAAGTCAGAATTAGGTTCGATTTTTTGTCCGATTCTTAGTCAAAATTCGGTTCTAAATATCGATCGTAGCTTTGAACGCATTTTTGATCTGAGTTTTGGCCTGGATTGTAGATCGATTTTTTATTTAAATTTTAGTTTAATTTTAAGTTTGAGTTAGGGTTTGAATGTCGGTGTGAGCTTTGGTCTGGTACGAGTTTGTATTTGAATTTTGATCGGAGTTTTGATCTGAGCCTTGATTTAAGTTTTGGTCTGAGTTTTGATCTAAGTTTTAGTCTGAGTTTTGGTGTGAGTTTTTGTCTGAACTTTTATCTGCTTTTTAGTATGAGATTTGATTAAAATGTAGTCCGATTTATGGTCTGAGTTTGGGTTGTAATTTTTGTAATTTTTCACGGCATACCAAAACCAACAACAAACTTTATGCTGCCAGCAGCACATACAAACATAACGGGATCGACGTACGATGCAGGCGGCCTACTGCGATGATAATTCAAAATTTGAATTCTGAATAAACACGCGATCTGGTCAGCCAATGAAAACATGACAGCGAGACAAATTCCAGTAGCAACAGCGGCAACTGGAATTTGGGAAAGAAGAAGCAGACGGTGTATAAAAAGAGCTGCACAAGGCAAATCAAGATCAGATTTCACAGACCGGCAAAGCGACTACATCACGGGAACATACATTCGGGTGAGTAGAAGACAATTGTTAGAAATATATATACAGGAATAGGAACAAGGTTCCAAGTATTTGGTATTGTAGAGTTGACTTAACCCCATCATACAATATCAAATACTGTAATCAGACCATGTGATGCCACTTGGATGGTATAATCCCTATCGTATGACCCCAGACGGTCAGTTGAAAACTTATAATAGCAATCTAACATCTCTTAGGAACGAGTAACCGGGTGTTTGGTAGTGCATTGTTGGCCTTACCCCCATAACACAGTATCAAACACTTTAAGCAGACCGTGTGGTGCCACTTGGATGGTATAATCCCTACCATGTAACCCCAGGTGGACTGCCGGAAACCTCCAGCGGCGTAAAATCAATAGACACAAGGAACCGAGTGTTTAGTAGTGCATTGTTGGCTTAACCACCACAATACAGTACTAAACACTGTAATCAGACCGTGTGGTGCCACTTGGATGGTATAGTATAGTCGCTGCGCCTCCAGTAAACGGGATTTTTATTACCCGTTGTACACTCTGCTCACTCGCCCTATCAGGCGCATCTGTACACTCTGCCCGTTCGCCCTGAGGGTCCCCTGCAATCAACAAATTTCTGTAGCCAACGAACCACTGGAGCCCGCTGAGCTCTATCCCGGCCTGTGGAAAAACGTTGCGTTACAACATTTTGGTCAGATTTTTGTTTGAATTTGGGATATCCAATTTGTAGGTCTGGGATTATGCATAATATTGGTTGTGTACTTAATGGTTTAAGTTTTGATTACAATTTAGTTTGTCCGCCTTTCTGTCTGAGTTTTGGTCTGAATTCTGGTATAACTTTTTTTGTTCGTACCTTGATATGCTTCTTGTTTGGATTATGGCCTGTCTATTGCTTTCAGCTTTGTCTAGTTTATAGTTTGGCTTCCGATTTAATTTCTAGTCTAAAAAAATTAAGCATTTCATACATTCAACGTATTTCCTTTAATAAACTTTTCAAACTTTATCAACTTTCCAGATTCCATCAACTAGAAATGCAATTCTCATGAAACTTTATAACTTTTTCAACCCAAATGAGCACATTTCCTATACATAAATATATTGAACATATTGGCATTATCGGCTATTTGTGTTCATGGCATATAAGTAAGCAAATAAATTGCATTACACAAAACGCGCACAAATTCCCAATTATCTCGTTTCACATGCCATTCGCAATGTAAAATTACACAAAATCACAGATTTTCTTCATAAATTAGACATCAGACACACACACAAATATTTGAGCAGATGCGCACTCATTAGAAATTTGCCAAGCAATTTGAAGCATCATAGTCGTAAGCGTTTGACTATAGTTCAATGAGCTGCAAGTGCAATGATGCAAATGTATGCACAACGAATAATGTTGTTGGCCGGTTCATTAAAAATTTAAGCAATTTGTTGCCTTAGAATGTACATATTGTAGTATGCAAAAGAAAGAGGTAAAAAATAACATGATTCAAAAATGAAACCACTGAATTACATATGAATACACATAGTTCTAGATATGATGTTAATAGCAAAGAGAAAGGAAAAGTTATGAGGAAAGTACTTGCCAATAGCTCAAGCTATTCAGGAGCTTAACAAGCATAGAATTTACCTTAGCTCAGTGATTAGAAAGTAAAGTACTTTTCAAAACAAGTTTAATCCTTAGATGTGAGGAAAGTCTTCCTTTTATTGAATACTTAGTATCCTATTCAAATTTTTAAAGGTAATTTATTACAACTCAATTTTGGTTTTAAATAAATAAATAAGGATCGGATATCTTAATAGTTCTGAAACTAATATCAGCAGAACTGACGTTGAATGCTTGAATTTAATTTTTCCAAAATCAAACACATCTGTTTTAATTATTCTACGGTTACTCAAATTTAAGACAGATTTTAAATTTTTTTTCACAAAACTAAATACATATACACACATATATGTACTCATGCAAGTATATATATATTGAAATATCTGCATTCATGAATAATTGCTTGGCAAGTGTCGATTATACAAAGCATCTGCACTTCTGCATCAGCACTTCAATAACCAATTTAAGTAATGGTCACTTTTGTTCAACAGTAGAGCAGCAACAACAATACATGGCAACATATTTGTTACGCCTTGAAGTATGCTTTGAATACACACATACACATACATACACACACAACGACAAGCAAAATATCACTTGTACTCAAGTGTACAGCAGTTGTTTGGTTTTGTATGTATATGCATTTGTGTAAGTGTGCATGTGTAGCATATGTCACACACAGAGCAATACCTTTGCTAACTGTTTTTACTTCTGTTACCTATGCTCCTCCCGCTACTGCTCCAACTGCGAGCAACGCTTTGTAATTTTCGTTACCTTCATGCTAACCATGTCACTTCAAACAACGGCAATAGCACCAGGTATCGCCTTACAAGTTGCTGCCAACGTTTTGATTTCTGTTTCATTTTTTCTGCTGTTTTCCACACATACCCTTTACATTTTTTATTGTTGTTTTTCTTTTACCTTTTTTTTTTTTTTTTTTTTTGAAATGCAATTACTCGTATGTGTTGCTCTGTTGCTGCATAGTTACAACAGTTGCATGTCACTGCTGCATTGTGTATGTATCGCTGCGTTGTTTATCAACAGCGACACTTTTGTTTATTTGGTAGAATAACACAAAAAAAAAAAAAAAGCACAACAGTAGTGCAAAAATAACAACACAACAACAAATTGCTATTGGAGCGCGACAAGTAGCAGCAGTGAATTTTTTCATGGAATAACATGAGACATTTGCACTACATACACATGCTGCATGTATAGCATTCATGAATAAATGGAAAGAAAAAATAATGTAGAAAATTAGAAAATGTTGCACAAGCACGACATTTTTGTATGTGTAATGAATGCAATTGATTTGTAAAGCTTTCCCTATTACTAGCATTTAAAATGTCAAATTAAAACCAAATCAAAAATGTATGATTTTTTTTCTTTTAATTTTGTATTTAATATTTAACATGTGTAGGGTATATTTCTAATTTTTCGTTAAAAAGAATTGAATTTTCCTTACTTTTCAGCTAAGCAAAATCAATTAAAATAAAGAAAACTGAATTTCAATATACTCAACGAAAATTATGGTGAAATGTATACTGAAACTGTTTAAAAAATTCAGAGATTGTTTAATTAACTTGTCTGTCGTATACATACATAGATGTAAAGAGTTTTTTTTCAGGAAGTCGATAGACTCTTTCACTAATGACGAAAAATTATTTCGGAAAGTTCAATTTTCAAAACTTTGTTTGAATATTTATTTGTGGACGTATATCAAGAACAGCGCGCTCAATGTTGCATTCCAAGGCTGAAATCGTTGTTGACTAATAACTTCAAATACCTACCACAAAAAATAATTCAGAAGTGTTCACAGAACCGCTTCTGCAGAAAAAGTTTTAAGAAAACTCTTCCTTTTATAAGTGATTTGTTTCTCCAGCAGTATGTCATATATGGAATAATCCTATTGAAACCTAATGCCTTCTAGAACAATTCATTTTGGGGGAAAAATTCAGCATTGCTCTGTACCAAACTCGGTTATATATTGGACTGTTTCGTTTTTGAAAAAGTACGGCCTGATCATGCCTTCGGCCAACAGACCTCGCCAAATAGTACCTAAATTTTTCAAAATACATCTGTACTTTTTCAATCTGTTCCTACACTGGAGTCTCTACATATGCGCCAATTAGAAATGTCATTTCCTAAGTCTGGGACTGTAGGAAACTTTTTGTTAATTAAGATAATCATCTGGCTGTATACTATACTAGTTAGAGCTGTTATATTTATGCAAGTCAAGTCGGGTTAGGCCATCACCAAACTCAACAAGCAACAAAGGCTGCCTGTTTCTCCATAACTGGAGCAATACAATTTCTGTCATTGAAGCTTTGATAGGTCTTGTACCGTTACACATTTTTCACTAAGAAAACAGCCATGATTTGGTCAAACTTGCTACAAGGTGATGCTGGTCATCTGAGCATTTTTGGCGAAATTCCTAACACTCTAATCTGTTCTGTATCGGATTATATGATTAGGGATTTGTGCTTGGGTAGAAAATAAAATTTTGTTCTTCGTTCCAGGGCATTGTTGGATCTAATACTAGAATCTTAATTCCACTGGGATTGATCCAAGCCGAAATATATGCAATTGAGTCCTTCAAAAAGGTTTAAAAGGCATAGTTTTTGCAATTTTTTTCTGACTGCCAGATAGCTGTGGTGTAACCCTCTTCAGTCGAGTTTTTTTTTCGAAACTGACGAAAGAGTGTCTTGAAAGTCTCCAGCGATTGTCAATCCATAACACAGTTTAGCTTTGTTCGGTACCTTGTCACTGTGACATTTTTGGTAATGAGGCCACCGATAAAATGGCTAGAAAAAGTTCATAAACTACATTTGTTGGCTAGGCGGCATCCTAAGAAGAAATTGGAATCTTATTTTAGGTCTCAGATAAGCAAAAGCGCTTGAAGTTTCCCTCGCCCATGACCGTTAGTGGGGTACATGCTTGGGCTTTATATGCTAAGATATCAATTAGAGTATTGTATATGTGCAAATGTCTAGCTCTGGCTCGACTTAGAATTTTAGAAAAGTTATTTCTTCTGGATAATGATGTCAAATCGTCTTATAAGGAGTGAGATTGCAAAAATCTTAACACACGTTTTACCTAATAATTTTTTTTGGGTGTAAAATTTAAAAATTTCTTTGATCTGACAATGATAATGACAAACATGTTGATTTATTGTGAGTTTGATCAAGAGAAGTACGTTTTAAAATTATTAAAATTTTCAAAAGAATCCAAATTGGTCCTGCCAAAAATTGGCCAAAGAATTGAAGGTCTGCCGTCAAACTGCTTCCAATGTTATTAAACAGTTTCAGAAGAATTTGACCATCGATAGGAAACCTGGCTCGAGAAGATAACAGAGACCACCACATGACATTGGGAAAGGCAAGAAAATAGAAAGCATATTGAAAATATCTCCAAACACATCTGGCAGAAAAGCTGCCCGGCTAGCCCAGTGCTCTGACTATTTGGTGCGAAAAGTTAAAGCCAATGCAGGTTTGAAAACATACAAAGTACAAAAAGTTCCAGACAGGAATGCTGCAAAAAATTCAGACGCCAAAAGTAGGGCTCGGAAATTAAAATCGAATTTCATACAAAAATATTCATGTTGTATAATGGACGACGAAACGTATGTACTGGCAGATTTTACGCAGCTTCCGGGCCTAAATTTTTATGTTGCTGCTGCTCGAGAAAATATCGAAGATTAGTTTAGAATCCAAAAGCAGAAAAAATTTCCTTAAAAAAAATTCCTGGTATGACAAGCTATACGCAGTTGCGGCAAAAGAAGCAAGTCATTTGTTACAGTGGGTTCTATAAATACCGAAATATACATCAAAGAATGTTTGAAAAAAAAGACTTCTTCCTTTCATAAGAGAGCACAATGTGTCCACATATTTTTGGCCCAATTTGGCATCATGTCACTACATGATGCCAAGTAATAACATAGTTTTTGTACCAAGAGAGGCCAATTCTCCAAATTGTCCGGAGCTAAGACCAGTGGAGAGATATTGGGCTCTTGTGAAAAGAAACTTAAAGAGCATAAAAAAGGTGTCCCTAAATATCGAAGATTTTAAAAGGAGATGGGCAAACTGTTCCAAAAAGGTGTCTGAAACAACTATCAAATCTCTAATGGAAGGCTTACCAAAATAGGTCCACGAGCTCATAAATAGTGGTTAGAACTATAAAAGTTATATTTTTCTGTAATTTGTAAAATATTATCAATTAAATAAAAAAAAATCAAAACTGTAAGATCAACCGTTTAAAAATTATTGAATTTTATACATGTTAAGATTTTTTCGATCTCACTCCTTATGATCCCCACATTGCTTCAATAATAAATTCTAAAGATATAGAAAATCTGTTATGTTTTTTAACTTTCATGGCACTGATTACCTTCTAAAGAGACTTTTGAAAAGAATTAAACGGTAATACAAAAATTCAAAATAGTTAGATCCAAATTTTTTAATTTCAGTTCCGAAATTTCTGGATAGATTAATAGTCAATTCAATGCACTTATCTGTAGGTAGTTTTGTTTTTTTTTTTTTTTTAAGTTGAGTGTACGCAGTTTAAATGAAAAATTCTCACCATTCTACGCATTTGTTTAAAACCAAGCAGCAAGTTTTAAAAGAAGTTAAAAAAATAAAAACACACAAACATATTTTTCAAACTCTCTAGAGCCATCGAACTACATACAGTACATACAAGAGAAACTTGCAGCAGAACAGAAAAGAACGACCGGCAACGCATTAATATGTGTATGCCATGTGTGTGGAGCAACGAGTGAATTGCTGAGGCTATGGTTACGAGTATGGATGGTTGCTGCTATAGGATAGTGGTATACAGTACACAGCATGTGGCATAACGATCTGTACGAGACATAAAGCATGTGGAATGTTGGCGCATATGGTGCGCGCTTTTGACTATAGCTACATACATAGTAGTAATGTTGGCTGTTGCTGTTAGCTTTTAGCTACAATTGTTGTTGTTGCTTCCTGCTTGCTTGCTGGTGCTAGTGCTGTTGGTATATGTATATTGCTATTGGTGATGATGATAATGCTCGTTGCTTTTGCTGTTGCTGCTGCTGTTGGTGGTGTTGCTATTTGCTGCTGTTTTGATACCTACTGCTTGCGCTGCAATCGATATGACAAACGACTTTTGTACGTTTCCAACTAAAACTTATTATTGTCAAGTGCTTTTTTATTATCGTTTGAAATTTTCAGTTCAAATCAGAGACGCAGGGGAATACAAAGGATACATATTTTGAGTAATGTGTGATATTTGTGTATGTGTGTGTATCTTCAAGTATTAAGTACATGTTTTTGCCAGTGTTTTGTTGTTTAGCAACATGCATGCAACTGAAGTTTATTAAAAAAATAATGTCAAATGATTTAGCTTTTTCTTTTACAGATTTTTCTATTTATTTTGTTTTTGGGTGATGATGTGCATATGTATGTATGTACTACTTACAAAACTAATACGTAATTATATAAAATGCACTATACAAATATGTGGAGAAATACAAGGATTTGATTGCTGTCATAATGGTTAAAAATAATTCTCATGTATTCGTGTAACGTGTGAGTGTGCATGCATCTACTTCTTCATGTAATTTATGATTGGCATTGCATGTGCGGTATGTCAAATGTGAATAGCCAAAGGGGGCTATTGTTATAACAATAGGTATTAAATCATGGGTTTGGTCATGTCTCACATGAAGTTAATAATGAAACTAATAATTGCGAACAATTTGTTTATTGTATTGCATTGGATAAGGTTAAAATGTCAACCCAAGAAAGGAGTGTGAGTTAATTGAGTTTTCACAAGCAAATAAACTAAGAATTCTTTGTATACAAGCAGTTAAATTTATAATTATCTAAAAATTTTAAACTTTTTTAACTCTTTTACCAAAAGTGGTATTATATGTCCCAGAAGTTGCTTTTTAAATGCTAATGCTGGCTGTTGCCAAGCTGTGTATAAGCGCCGGCAGGTAATGCGGATAAGTTTGGTAGAGACGAAAAATTTCTAGTGCGTAAAATACCGACTCTGAGCGGGTTAAACAAAAAATTGTAGAAGTCAAATCAATATGTCATTGAATCGTATGAAAAAATGGAACCAATTACTAACATTTTGAATGCTTCTTATGATTTTAAAATTGAAGAAATTTGACGAAAAATCGTTTAAGTTGTTGAATTCGATGAACCTTAAACTCTTCGATCAAGGTACAAATTGAAATTTCAAATTCAAAACATTTCACGATTTAAAAAAAAAAAAATATTAAATAAAAATGAGCAGCGCAATTTTTCAAGTTGTTCGAATGATTCGTTCTGGATCAGCCCGCAGCATTCGAAAAAGAAAAAATAGTCAGACTTGGGGATGATTTTGTAACTTTTGAAAAAACAAAATATACAGTCAAAAAACTTGAGGGAAGCTGTTGACTTTTTGCAAAAGAGAAGACTTTTGTCAGGATCGTTACGCTTTGTTTGCCTGCTTATGACGATTCCATGGTCGTCCTGTTCGAATGAACAAGGTTTTCTATTTACCGTCGACTCAAGCGAAAGCGAAAATTTAAGATCAACATTTGTTCAGCATCGCCTCAATCATAATGCTATTTTACATATTTATTCCAACAAACTCGATTTGAAATGGATGAAAGTTTAAGCACCGCGCAGTTTCTAGATTTTGCAATGTTCAATATGGAATTTAGTTTTCTACTTTTTTTTGCGTTAATATAAATAAATTCTATGATAAAGGCAATTTCGCGCATATATATTATTGAGGGGCTTCCCTTCCTCCCCCTCCCCCCTCCCCCTGTCCATCCTTAAGTATTAAGTATTTCTCATTGCCTCGAAGATATTATTATTTTATTTTAGTTTAATATTTGTGTAAAATATTAAAGAAAAAAAATATTAAAGATTTTGAGAAAAAATTTCGGGTTAAATGGGTTAAAGTATATTAATTATTTTTTTACGTACGATTCTCAAAATTCGAGTGCATTTTAGCAATCTAAAAATCAACAATAACTTTGTATACTCAATATTTAAGGTAGGTACTCGTTTTACTTCATTATTTCAACCTCTATTGTGTTTCAGTTACTGTCATTTATTTCACCTTTATTGCAAAAGAAGAGAAGTAAAACACAAATACTGCAATGTTTATTTTTTCAAAACTTAGTAACAGTCATCGCTTTTTGTTCGCAATATTCTATGCTTTTTCTTTTCTTTTTTATGTGGTATAAAGTCTCTATAAATTTCTTCAATACACTTTTAGTTGCCTTAAACGATTGGCATCAATAAAATTTGCCACTTTTACTTTAGTTTCTTCTTTTTGGTTTTATTATTTTTTCGTATGTCCATTACTTTCCATCTCCTTCCATTTCGCTCAAGCTCATATCCTTGACAAATGGCAATCAAGATTTGTTTTTTTCCTCATACCGGCAAAATTGTATTGTTGTTTGCTTGTTTCTTTCAAAATTTATTTGGTTTCGTTTGTTTTTTTTTTTTGCTGTTGTCAATTTTCTTTGTTTCCTGCTTAAATCTTAATTTTGTTTTTCCTCTTTTTGCCATTGTTTTCTTGCTGGAAATTGTTATTTTTTTTTTTTTTTGTATATATGAGTATTTTCTATTTTTCTTATTTGTTTTTTCATTTCGTCCGTTTACTTTACTGTACTTTAATATTTGCTTTTCTGTTAGCAATTGACATTTAAAGCGTTCGTCCTTCTCCTCTTTCTCATCCCATTAGCGCCGCCCATACACATTAAATAAGGAATCCCAAATTTGTTCTTTTTTTTTTTATTAAATTCTTTTTCAATATTTCGTAGAATTTAAAAATTTTTGTTATTAGAGCGTAGGGTAGTGTAGTGTAGTAATTTTCATTTCCAGTCTTTCGGTAGTTGAATATTTATACTTGGTGTGCTCATTATAGTGGTTGAAATGTTTTAAATTGACAATGAAACGTTTTTTAAATGGGGCAGTTATTTCAAGTTATACCTATAGACTGGATGGATGAAGAAGAAGATCCCAGATCACTGCGGTCAGATATTTCCAGATAAAAGAAACTATTTTATACTTCCCTTTTAATTTCTTTCTTATGAGAAAACTTGCTACCGCTTTAAAAAACTTAACCACTTTGTCGGTTGGAAATTCCTCGACTGTACTCGTAGGTATTTTGCCGGAGGGGTGTTGTTACCACTTTGAAGTGGAAATAACACCATACATACGATATGGGAAAATCCTGATTTGCTTGCGGCAAACGTTAACATTTTAAATGGAAAAAGTTTGAACTGCTTTCGATTTACCATATTAGCTAGAAATCTATCCATATGCTAGTTTTGTTGAGGTTTGCCTGAAGTTTAGTCGTAAGTAAAGTGACATTACTGCTAGTTGTCATCACAACGGTGACATCTGCAATGTATGCTCACTGAAAAGAAGATTTGCAGTGAATAGTTTGTAGAGAATGGGTTCTAAAACATTTTCATATGGTACACCGGACTTGATTGTATGAAGCTTAGTAACATCATAATTCGACGAAATAAAATTAGATTTAAGTAAGAAAAAAACGAAGATAGTGTCACGGTTGAGGTTGAGAAAGGATGCCTCTAAGGGGGCGTACTCTCTCCTCTTCTATGGTTCTTCGTGGTAGACTCCCTTCTTAATGATTTGCAGAATTTTACAGTTCATATCCAAGTGTATGCTGACTGGATGGTCTTTACAGACGGTGTGCATTAAAATGCAAGAAGTCTTGAACAAAATCGAGGTTTGGTGCGATCTGCAGGGTCTTTCAGTGAATCCTAGTAAAAGCACCTTAGTGCTCTTCACTAGGAAACGCAAGAAGGATGGCCTGTTACTATCAACAATGAAGGGAGTTAAATATTAATGGATTATCTTAGATTGCAAACTATTATGGAAGACGAACGTCGAGCTGAAGGTCTCACGTGCACTAAAGGTTTTCTGGCAGTGCAGGCGAGCTTTCGGCAAGACTTGGGGTCTGAATCCAGCTCTGGTATACTGGGTATACATTTATTTGTGAGACCTATTGTCACGTATACCTCTGTAGTATGGTGGAGACGAACTTTGATTAAGTCCACAGTATCCTCTCTCTGACTGGTGCAATATGTACTACATTTGGTAATGGCCACATTGCCTTGCTTGATTTGCTTTCTCTGGATCTTCAAATCCGTAAAGAAGTGATGAGAGCGGCCTCCGGTTAAATGGAGGGTGGCATGTCGTGGCGGATGTAGGGCACAGTCAGATATACCACCAGTTGTCAGTACAGTGACCTTTGCTCTACAGTGACCTATGATGTCAGGTTCCCGGACCGCGATCAATGGTTAAGTCCAGAGGTCGTAATCCGGGGTCTCTGTCATGTCTTCTACACTGACAGATCCAAAACCTCAAACGGTACTGAACTCGATATGCACTTGGATGATGAGACCAAGTACTCTTTTGCCACTGGACTGATGGTGACGGTTTTAGGGGAAGTGCAGAGGCATCTGCACTGAAGTTCCTTGCTAACTCTGTCAGCTCTTTAAAGTTTATCAGCGAGTGTAAGGCAAAACAAAATAGTATTGCATAAGCAACAAGTTATGCCTTATATGGATTCCAGGACACTGAGGTGTTGCCCCTCGAAATGAACTAGCTGATAAACCAGCTATTGAAGGTTCTTCAATAACACCATAGGGTCCGAAACTTTTTCTTGGCGTAAGTTCTGGGGAGTTCATGCGTTGGATCAAGAATTTCGTGAGTTCTATCCATAGAGAAAGATGGTCTGAGCTTGACTCCTGCAGAACCGCAAAGTGCTTCGTGAGACAACCTAACAGGAAGAAAGGACCTGAGATTACTGGTGGGTGTCATCACAGGGCACAACACATGTGGTCAGCATATGACTAACATGGGCGTCATCACCGATCCAGCCTGCCAATCGCATCTCGAGGACGACGACACCACGGAGCATTATCTTTGTAGCTGTCCGGCGTTCGCGATAATCGGTGTAAGGCTGTTGGGTAGTGATGTCTTTAGTATGAATAATGTCTATACTCTCCCTCTTTCTGAGCTTCTAAGGTTCATCAGTGAAACCAAGAAGTTCGAGGTTGAGAGACTCTAGATCTTTCTTCTTCCCATTTATCCTCACATATTTTTTTCTGTCTCTCTACTCTCTTTTACTGGTTCTATCTTTGATATAGTACAATGGTCTTCGAAACTGAGTGCTTTGGTTTAGGCCGGCCCATCTTCAACTCTAACTCTAACATCGTTGTTGATTTTGACCATAAAATGATTACATTTTAGATAGAAATTTTGTTATAATAAAATAGTAAATTTGAAGTAAGTAAGATTTAAGTTTATATAACACTTTTTCTATAATAAAAGTAGATGTGAAAGATTTATTTGCGCTACCGTCGTAAGTAGTTGTTTTTGTTCCATGATGGGATTGAACCACGAAAACTATAATTTTTCGAAAAATTTTAATTAGATAGGAAGAAGATTGAGGTAAGAAGTGAGCTGCCTTCTGGTGATTTCCCTGGTTTTATGACGATGATACGTGCTTCTTTCAACTGGCTTAGAAAATGGTCACATCTGATTATCCCATTGAATATTTCATGCCATGAACTTTAAATGTGGCCACTTAACTCTTTTATGACTTTGCTAGTGATAAAATCATAATCCGGTGCTTTCTATTTTAGGGGGTTTCAAAAAATTGGGTTTTATTTTTTCCTCTGGTACGTTTTTGATTGGGAAGATTTGAAATACTTCTTCTAGTTGTGTTGAAAAAGTATTTGCTTTATGTTTGTCAGATCTTAACTAACCATATACTATACATATAAGTATATATGATTATAGATACACACAACTATATTTTGTATAGATAAACAAGATTGTGGCTAATATTTTATTCAATGTTATTTTTGACAGCGCTTTAGTACAGCGATATTTTTTTCATAATAATATGAGTGAAAAAATCCCATGATTTTCGAACTCCTTTTAGAAAATTAATTACATCTAAATTCCGATTTTTTAGTAAGGATTTAGAAACATTTCAGCATTGCCTTCCTTGTCTTTCGCATAGTATACAAATTTTAAACAAAATTTCTCCTAGCCTGAAGTTTATAGTTTTCAAAGATCGAGATTTTACCATTGTAATTAATTTCAAACTAAGATAGATTTAGAGCAGTTGGGGAAGATGAATGGAACTAATTTGATAGATCGGGAAGCTTCCTAATTTTTTTTTCTATTTTCTTTATAAAGACCCAACACACTTATTGCCTGATCGATAAATTCAAAAGCAGATGCATTAAGTTTCTTGGGCTAATTTAATTTTTTTAATGTTCCATAAAAATTTTCTTTATATTCTCGAGGTTTATATGAGATTTTCTGAGATTAGTTTCGATTCGAGAGAGATTTAGAGCTAATCAGTGGATCATGTATTTTTTTTCATACCCTAGTGGGGAATTAAAACCGGGACGCTGTCGCTAGACCGCCGAGACGGAACTCTTTAAAAACTTTTAAAATCTTTTCAGTTTTTGATATGAAAAGCAATATATTTGGTCTCTATAAAATTTAAACAAATTTCGGTTTTTTTAGATACTTATTTCACAATTTTAGATATTACTGGAAAAATATTATTTTAAAAGCAAAAAACAAGGAGCTTGATAGAATTAAATTATATTGGAATAATTCGTTTGCACATTTTTATTTTATTTATTATTATTATTTATTTGTGATCCTAGTACAACAAGATATTAAATCTTAAGGTAAAAGTACCAGTCAAAAATAAAATTAGTAACTTAAATATCAAAATATATATTTCAATAAAATTTTTTCTATATTAAAGTTTTATAATCTCATCCACCAATGTATGTAAATTTTTTTTTTTGAACCTTCATGTCAATTCCACAGAAAAATCTCTCAATATTTAAAATGACAATAACTTTTTCTGAGTTTACATATTTGTATGCATGTATGTATGCGTTTAGTAAATATATGAGAAAATACAAGAAAGAAATATAGCAAATATTTGCATATTGAAGAATGCTCCCCACATTCTAACCAGCTAAGCAATAAAAATCCCTCTAATGTTAAAAATTTCTAAGTATGTCTGAAAAAAGGAAAAATGATAAAAGCAAAGAAACAGTGAAAGAGAAAAATGGGAAGAATAGAAGATATTCTATTACAGTACAAAAGATTGTATTAATAAGAAAAGTAATAAAAAAAAATTATTATTAAAATTTTTATAAATAGAGAAAAATTCTAGGAAAATTAAAAAAAAAAAAAAAAAATTAAAAGTAACAAGTCAAATGAAAAGGGTATAATTTTTTTTTTTTCTGTGCTGCTGTTTTGTCGTTCTAGCTTTTAATTATAAGTGACAAAAACATTTGTCATTGAAATTAAAAGCAGCGCGGAGCACACAGCCATCTACAGACATCCAAAAGCACATACATACATACATACCTAGTAATAATGCCTAAAAGCATGCAGTGATTTTTTTTTTGTATGCACACAATTTTAGTAATTGAAGTTACTGTGTGCTTGCGCTTGCTGGTCGGACGACGAAAGGGTCAAAAGCTAAACACTAGACTGATTGTGATTTTTTACGTTAGGTATGTTTAATAAAACATAAAGTTAATTTTTTTTTTCCACTTTGTGAGTAAAACTTTTTCTATATTTTTCTAAGGTTTTTGTTGTTGTTGTTATATTTTCTGTTTTTTTTTTTTTGTTGTTTGTTTTTAATTTTTTTTTATTATGGGTGCGAAAACTTATTTGTTTTTTGTTAGGGTTGTTCTTTTTGTGTTGCTATTATCAATCAAGCGTAAAGAGCGAGAAAAAATTATAACAATGTTGGTGCTGCTTTTGTATTCAATGCTATTGCTGTTGTTATAATTTTCATTACATTTTAACACAGTGTTTTTTCGGAGTTGTTGTTGTAGTTGAATTTCTGATATATTTTTAACAATTTTCTAGAGAAAAAGTTTTTCTGTTCTCGTTGTTGTTGATATTAGAACATTTTTTTCTTTTTTTTGCACTCAAATTAGTTTGTGTTGTTGGTTCTAAGTTATTCAATTTAGACGCAACAACAAGAAAAAAGCTTAGCTTGTACATAGAAATGTTTTGGAATGTAGTGCCATAGGCGGGCGGGGTGGCTAAGAGAGGTTTCAAATTAGTGTAAAAAAAAGAAAGAGTAGTTATTACGGTCTGATGTAAACTGTCATGCTGAGCGGAGGAGATTTTTTTTGTACTAAAAAATAACATCAATCTTCTAGACAAGCAAAAAAAAAACGTCATTAAATTTAATTATTTGCGAAACATCTGCTGCCCTTTTTTTGTACAACAGACATACACATATATATGTAAATATATGTACGTGTGTATAAATTTTTTCTTCTGTTTTTATTTAAACCGATTTATGTGAGTTCTTATACTTGCCTATGGTATTCTTGTGACTCTTAAATTCAAGTGTGATTTTCACATTGAAAAAGGTTAAAGTTTCAAACGATGGGGGGCGTTTAATTCTTTTTTTTTACAGTTCTTTTACTAGTATGTTTGTTTGTGTAAAGAGCATGATTTAAAGTTGTTTTAACGTGTTTTTTTTTTCTAACTGCAATTTATAACACTTGAGTTTTCGTCTAACTTTTTTCTACAAACATATACAAATATGTCAGTTATGAAAATAAGAGAGTTTAAAAGTTTAGTTTGTTTTTATAAATTTTAATAATTTTTTATTGTTATGAATTAATTATGTTTTAAAGAATCAAATTAATTAGTTTAAACATTAAAGTCTATAGAAACTTTTTAACTTAAATGTGCTATTTTGACTTTGACAGTCTAAAGTGGTTTGAAAAAAACATCTTTAAATATTAAAGCATTTTTCTCCCCCCCCCCCCCCCATCCCCCTCTCTCTCTCTTTTTATTTAAGTCGACAACTTTAATTTAATGGCAATAAACTGCTGTCTACCCACAAGAAAAAAAAAGTAATTCACTTCACCATCACCATTTTCTTGAAGAGGGATGATTTTTTTATTGCCAACGCAGTTACCGCAAATTTTTTTTTTTCTTTTTTACTGTATATTTTCTTTTTTATTCAGTTTAATTTTTTATTTGAAGGCGTGTGGGAGTGTGTGTATGTGTGTGTCTGAGTGGTACTAGGAAAAACATCTTCCGGGCAGTGACAGCAGCAGTGTAGTAGAAATTGCCATCATTAAAGACACATTATAAATGTTTAATACAATTTAAAAAAAGATTTATATGCTGCTAGCATATCTTTTCGCCATTAATTTCACATTGACACAGTTGATAAATAAAAAGTTAGTAGAATGTACTACTTGCTACAACATAAAGAAAAAAAGAGTAATTGGAAATGTTACAGTAGCGAAAATGTACTCCGTTTACTTTTGCAAATGCAATAATGTTCATTGAAGGGAATATAATAAGTAAGAGCATGTTTTAAACGGATGTAGATGTAAAGTAGTGATGTAACGGATGCCAGTTTAGCGATTGCGAGTACAAATCGTCGACTGAGAATTGATTTGGCGTATAGGTAAACGAATTTGTGCACATATACTCCAAATCAATTCTCAGGCGACGAAATGTCAAAAGTTGGCATTTGTGAAATTTCATATTAAATAGCGGTAAATTATATTTAAAAAAAAAAGGTAGTTTTGCTGCGTCTTCGGCTTTGTTAGGCTTTTCTCAAAGTTGCATGAAAAACTGAGCAAACATTTTCACAAATATAATTGAGAAAATTTGTGTGAATGCAGTTTGCTTAATTTAAACATTCATTATTCATTCGACGAAAAATTGCGAATGCGGATGCCAGAAATTCATGCGAATGCAGGCATCCGTTACATGACTAGTGTCAACTATATAACGGACTGCTTATATTATATGTGTAATTTTCAGTTTCAAATAATAAGAGTTTGATTTACCATATGAGGCATTTCATGTGAAGCGGACAACGTAAAAAAATGAGAAGTTGTGAAATTCGGCCTAACTGAACTTCTTGAAAATATGAATGAAGACACACAATTTTACAATAAAATATTGAACATGTTAATTTAGATAGGAAAATTACTGTTCAATTATGGAATTAGACCGGAAATTAAATTTTTTTTATGCACCAAACCGGAAGTAAAAGTTTAAAAACAGAATTAAAATAACTAAAAAAAAAATAATTTTTCAAAATTTAGTTTTAAGTATTTAAAAGAATTTCCTTAAAATTTCAAAGATGGATCTACATTACTTTAGGAGATATATACATAGGTGCCGCACTGATTCATGTATCTCCTAAACTATTGCAGATCCCATTTCTCAACTTTAAGGGTATTATTTAAATACTTTGAGCTAAATTTTGAAATTTTTTGTTAAATGGTCGAAGTTATTAAAATTCTGATTTTAAACTTTTACTTCCGGTTTGGTGCATAAAAAAAAATTTGAATTTCCGGTCTGATTCCATAGATGAAAAGAACAGTAAATTACTTATTTGAATTACCATGTTCAATATGTTATTGTAAATTTGCTTTCAACTTTTATTGTAAATTTCTTTTACGTCAATTCATTAAAAATCCATAACTTGGCAAATAAGCTTCATACAAAAAAAAAAAATTGTGTGTCTACATTTATATTTTCTACAGGTTTAATTAGGCCGAATTTCAATAAATTTCAGAACCTTACTTTTTTTCGTTGGCCGCTTCACATGAAATGCCTCATATGCTTCTAAATGATTTCTTAAGATTAAATGAGAATACGTTGACCAGTAAATTTTTTGAATGCTTAATTTCAGATTTTTAATTGTTGATATAAAATGTATACGATAAAAGCGTTCAATCGATGTATACAAGTAGCGAAAGGCAATGGTTATTGTACCAACTGTAATGCAAGATCTAACAAGGTGGAGAAGTGCACGTCTGAAAAGACTTGCCAAAAATGCAAGTTGACTCATCACACGCTCTTCCATGGTGCGCGCCAAAATGCAACACGCAGAGATGCGTATCATGGAGGGAAGCGGTCGAAGAAACGGGGGCAATATCCAGCTAATGGCCCCAACCGATCTGATTTGCGTGTGCGTGTATTACTGAACTTACTGCAAAACATGGGCTGTTGCACCCGTGCAAGGCCGGCGGAAAGTAGAAACTTTACACTTTTCTACGGAAAAATCTGATGTCCTTGAAAGATTTTCCTCTTGGGCCAAAGCTCTTCGAGTGATTTTATGCGTTTTTCGGTTCTTCCACCAATTAAATAAGGTCAACCGTAAAAAACCACCACATTTTACTATCTCAGAAGGAAGTAAGTGATACAAAAATATAGCTTATAATACTATCCCAGCACTGTTACTATCCTGATGAGTATGATAAGTTACTGAATTCAAAATCTATCAAGAAGACTAGCTCTCTGCTACCCTTAAATCCCTTTTTGGATCAACACAAAATAATGAGAGTGAATGGTCGTCTAGCCAATTCAGCTCTTTCTTACTGTTAACGCCATATCATCATTTTACATGAAGCATCCAGCTTCACCAAATTACTCATTGACTTCCTACATGCCGAATTGCTTCACGCAGAGCACCAGCTTCTAATTCGTACGGTTCGTCAGGAATATTTCATTACACGACTGAAGTCAAATGATGGCAGTACTACCGTCAGAGCGCTGCACTTTTTCCCTTACAATTTACATATGCAGGCGTTGACTTTGCAGGCCCTTTTTAAATAAAGTCGTCACCTCTCCGTAAAGTAGCCTTTCTCAAAGCATATGTATGTGTTTTTGTATATTTTTCTACTAAAGCTGTGCATCTAGAGTTATGTTCGGATCTGTCCACAGCAGCATTTCTTGTCGCATTCGCTCGCTTTGTGGACAGACGAGGACTCCCCAAGCAGATGAGATCGGATAATGGTAGAAATTTTGTAGGTGCCGATAAACTGTTTCGCAAAGAGTTTAAACAGTTTTTACAGACTATCTCGGACGATATTTCCCGGAAATATCAAAATTCATTTTAAAAAAGTAGCTGCCAATCACAAATTCTCATGGGAAGAGTTTGAGACACTTCTGATTCGCATAGAAGCGGTTCTCAATGTACGACCATTAACCCAATATCCAAAAGATCAGATGAACTGATAGCTTTGACTACAGCTCATTTTCTATGTGGTGCTCCGCGTTGCCAACACTTCTACTAATTTCTGATTCGTTTGTAAAAATCTAGATATTATGTTGTCCACTATTCTTCCAGATAGACCACAGATCCCTTGATGAAAAGTTTATTTAAAGATGTAGCGGATACATATATATTTCTATTCTTTTTATACATAAAACTGAATCTATTTGAATATTGATTTTTACTTTATTTTAAAATATATTTAATTATTGAATTTCTTTAATCTTTTGATTATCATATAATATTAGCCACTACAGTAATGTTAAATTCTTGCTCTCATCGCTTTACTAAATTTAATGTTTTCTTTATATTTTAAGTTTCATTCTATTTACTGTTACCAAACTCTCACTCAATTAATGCAGTCATGAATTTATGTATAAATGTAGTTAAGCTTGCACAATGAAGAGCATTAGGCATTGAGATTTCGATCAATAAAGATCATTTGATCCAAATATAAAAATTTTTTATTTTTGCGAAGTCAAGACACAAGTAGACTTTTACAGACTCTTGTGGCTGACTTTTTGAAAACATAAAATTTACGAGGACGGATATAGACGCTATTGTCGTCTTATCAGGGCCCGTGCTACCCATTCTAAACTCTTTCCTTACAAAGATAATTTTATGTAGTCGGTTTTTAAATTGTTGATCTCGTTTCGATTTCCATGTTCATAAAACTGGAATAGCTCTATTTTTTTGGACTAAGAGCTGATTTTAAAGCAACACTTTTTGCGAAAAGATATATGCGCTGTACATATGTACAGTAATAAGTTAATGCTGCACTAGATAAGCGGTTAAACGCTCCGGTAATGTCTATAGCCACAAGACGTTGGAATTTTTCCAATTTCCATAGATTTGCATGTGTAGTAGTTTATTACTTGCTAATCTATGTTAGATTTCCAGTTTGGATTAGTGTCCGAAATCATACCTAAAAAGCTTGATTGTTTTGTTAGTTTTAAACTTAAGTTATCCTGCTTTTTGTATGTCTTTTAATTTCAGGATTATGCATTTCCTTGTGAATGGCACTAGTTTTCATCGAATTTATATATGTTTGATCCCCAGCTTCTAGCCTTATTTCCCATGCCAAATAGTTTATTTTTTATGATGTCATTTATCTATGCTGGCGGATTTTTACATCAATTGCAGAAGGATCGGATTTACAAGAAATAGAAATGTGCGTTGGTGATCGAACAGTTTTTTTTAGTGTAAAAATCACTTTGCATGAAGTCTCATCAACGACTGAAATTTATATTTGGTATTTCTCTAAGTACAAGGTACTAATACATACACAAAATACAGTAGTTTTAGTGTGCCCACCACTGGCTTTGATGAAAATTAGTTTTGTTTGATCCTGAAAGTATGAAAGCTTTTCGTAAAACGTGAAAAATTTAAAAACTCAAAACTTATAAAACAAATGACCAACTTTTTGAGGATAGCAAGACCAATTTCGAATTAAGGAAGCTGAAATAGCTGACTTAGATTTTTTATACACATTTTTAAATATTGCTTAAACTGAAGTAGGCCACACTTATGCCGCGGACTGGGTTCACAGCTTCCTAAAACCTATATCGAAAATGTTCTTACTAGAAGTTGCCTTCATAATACACAGAAATATTTTTCTTATTTCCTTTTAATGTTGAGAAATTGAACAATGATTTGTTAATGATTGCTGTTTTATCTCATTTGAAAATAATGATTGAAACATTTTTTTTTTTTTGTTAGTTTTAATGCAAACTAAATTTAAAAACTTATAGCTTTGCTTATGCAATAGAAGGTTGCAAAACTTTACATTTTCATAAATACAGGCATAAAAAATTTAAAACTTTTCCAAGAGCATTAAAGAAAGTAGGATATGTAGCAGAATATGAAAACAAATTAAACCAGAATTGCATGTGAATATACATAGTTGAAGTTGAGTTTGACCACCAACACATAAATACATATAGTATATGTGCACATGCATGGCAATTTAAAAGTCTGCAGGAATGAAATTTTTTTTTACATTTCCCTGAATCCCTTGCCTCCTGGCTCATGTGTAAGCCTTTTTATTTTTTCGCGAAATTTAAAAGAACTTCTATGCCAACCAACGAGAAAAGTACAGGAAACATTGTAATCTCTTGCAATATAAAATGAGAAAAGTTTTACTGACATATGCACAAGTGTGTGCACATGCTCATATATTGATATACACACATATACTGGGGCGCATAATAATTTTTACATATTTCTTTTTTAATTTTTTGTTTTTTTTTTTATGTACCTACATATTTACATATATTCCCAAAAAAGAAGTAACGCAACATATTTGACGGTGCTGCCATAAGCACGCAACAAAAATTAATGTTAGTGGGGGTTGGAATGAAAATATATATATTTATATATATATATAAGTGGCTAGTAGACGCATATGTATGTATATATGTGATGTATGAAGTAAATTTAGCGAAAATTTTACACTCATAGCATAATCGTAACAGCTAAGGTAAAATATTGTTGCATTTACGAACACAAAGTAAAAAAGTACTTGGAATAATATTTTTAAGTTAGCTTAAAAGTCAAGTCAAAAACTACCTCTGGGTTTTTTCTTTGTTGCTTCATAAACATTTACTGAATATCGCATTTTTAGTTTAATTTAACATGTAAAGCATATTGAGCAAATTTAAGTTTTGTATTTTTATCTTTTTTTTTTTTGACAACATTTTTAGATTCCTAACATAAAATTTAATGAGTTGCTTTCGTTAACAAATAAACAAAACTTAATACAAAAAAGAGCATGAATTACAAATGAAAACCAAAATTAAGCATGCTTTTAGGCGCATATTATTAATTAAAGTGCATATTAATCAAATTGTGTATGAAAAATATACACACAAAAACAAAGCTAACAAAACAACAACAAATTTTTACATATACTATGTACATACTTTTAAAATTAAAAACAACAAAATATTGTTTTTTATTTGTGAATTATGCAGTATTGTTTTTGATATCAATGGCAACAAAATTTTTGAAATATATTTTTGGCATAATATTATTTAAATGTATGTGTGTGTGTGTGTGTATAATCATTAGTATTTACTTCCAAATAATTGCATTAAATATAATGAACACACACTTACACGCTCATATACATATGTACATAATGAAATACGAATATGTATACAGGGTGATTCCGTCTCGATGGTCAAAACGAAAGAAACCGATAGGGGAGTTTGAAATAAGTAAGAAATTGTTGATAATGGGGAAGGGGAGGGGCTGAAAATAGTCATAAAATTTAACTGTTGAAACCACTAGTCGTAGAACTTTGTTCATTTTGATCGTCGTGTATAAATTATCGGATCAGTTGACCGAGAAGCCTCTCTGTTTACGTATTCTCGAAGCATTATAGCATGTGATACTGTATGTTCGATGATAAGTTCTCTGTGAAGATCGGCTTTTCTAATGTACTAAGATGCGTTGACTATGTTTTGATAGCGCTGTATGGGAGCAATATCATTCTTATTGTAACATCCTCATATCTGGATTCCATAAGTCCAAACTGGTTTATTGACTTGTGACTATATTAAAAACTTGTTTTGTTTGTTGGAATTTTTTAATAATCTGCCAATTTATTTTAATTTCATTAGTTTTCATCTTAATTCCATCAGTTTTACGTTTTCCTTCTCTATTTTTATTTGGCATCAAGTGCCATACTCAGGTAATCGATTTGTTCGTTAAGTTTGATACGTCACGTGGTTACCTAGTATATAATGATATTCAATGAGTTCTATAGTCTTTCCGTTGACTCTTTATCATCGCGTTTCATCTGCAAAAGTGGTTATGAAACTATTGGCTGGATATGGCATCTTGTTAATAAGCAGCATGTAAGGATTAGACTGACGGCTTCAGTTGGTTGCAATTTGGAGTAATCACGCCCTTGCTTTATTCTAAAGGTCCGATCTATAACCCGAATATAACTCTAAAATTTGTGTGTATTTGAATGACATTTAATTTGTTAATAAGCCAATTACCACATCTTATCGAAAGCTTGTTTCACGTCTAAGAAGACTGCTGAATAAACTTGTTTGCGTTTGAGCGCTTCTTTAATTATGTATATCTCTCTGAAGCTGATTTATGTTTTAACAAATATCAGTTATTTATCATTAACAATTTCTTTGAGACGTTTGCAGAATAATTTTTGCAAGAGCTTGGACATAATGGGAAGTAGTTTTTGTGTTAAAATTATTTTTCAATTCAAGTTTATTCATAAATGAGAGGCTGAGAAGAAAAGTGGAATAACTTCTACGTTCAGAAAAAAGTGGAATAATTTTACTCAAGAGCAAAAGCAATACGAAATATGTTCAGAGCAAAAGTGAAACGAAATATGTTCAGAGCGAAAACGGAATAAAAAACTGTGCTATTCTTGCTTTGAAAGAACTGTTATACCATTTTTGCTCTTACTTTTAAGGCGTTTCATTTTCACTCTAAACCGTATTATTTATGCCGTTCTTGCACTGACACTCTAAATTATTTCACTTATGCTCTTATATAAATTTTAGCCCGCTTTTCCTCTCAGCCTATCAATTGTTCAAGGGATTGTTGACATAAAACATAGGAAGAAATTTAAAGCCATTAGGTTTTATTAGTTGTGATATGGTTGTGACAAAAAGAATGAAACAAAGCGGAAAAATGTTTAACCATAGTTACTTAGTATGCAAGTATGCAAGGATTTGGAAACAGATCCCGCACCCAAACGTTCTTTGGGTGCGGGATCGCGTCGAAGTCACCCTATATACAAAATTAAATATTATGAGTAAGTAATTGCTTAATTTTTATATAAATATTTGCATTAAATGAAAATATGCTGATATAAATAGTAAAAAAAAAAATATATGAAATAGACTAAATATTGCATGCAATTATCGTATTTGCAAAATCTAATCAAAAATTTGTTGTTGTTTTTCTATTTTTCGGCTATTTGTTTTTTTTTTGTGAAGAATTTTTTGACTTGTAAATAACTGTGTGCGTAAATACATATTTTTGTATTTAATCTGTTCTCGTTCTCTTCCATCATCGGCCCTCCCTTGAGTGTTATACTCTCAACCAATTTCCCTAGCTAATAATTTTGACTAAAATTGCAATTAAAATGTTTATAAATAATAATAATAATACTTTGCACAAACATATTTCATATAAAATCACAAATATTATTATATTTTCACACAATTATTATGCAGATAGCATTGTCCAACTAATTTCCATTTAAATTCCCATCTCGCTTAAGTCACTAACATTTAATTACAAAAATATGATTTGTTACGGATAATTTTGTACTAAATAAGTTTAATTTACAGCGTTCATTTTATATTGCATACTTTTAGGCATACGTTCAAGTTAATCAGCATCTGATTTTCAGTGAAAATTTTTTTTGAAAGACACATACTTTCCCCATTTTACTACTTTAATCCATATCATTAGATTCCAGTTTTTGAAACCAGTTATGAACTTGTTTTACTAAGTTCTTTAGATGTTCTGTACTAAAAAGATCTGCAAAGCTTTCTAACATATATTTAGTTGAAAAAGTCGCTATGTATTTTACATACACACACATTGATGTGTAAATAAGCACTTTTGCCCCATTGGGATGCTGAGACTACTGAGACTAAACTGAGATTTACTTTAAACTTGTGCATATTTAATTTTATTTTTATCATATTGCTTTTATTATTTTATAATAGAATCATTTGAAAAAAAAAAAATAAATATAAATATGGCACCAAAAATATTTTCAAGCTCATGGTTTATTTTAATTTTTTTTTTGTTGCTTAAAATACTTATATAAACAATTTTTGCACTACTAAGGGGGCACATTAAAAATTCCATTGAGGTCATTTCATTATAACGCCATAAATTCAAATAAATTAGCATATTCCTTATTCTACAAAAACACCGAGTGAGGCGGTCAGGGGGTGGTGCATAATGGCATTGCAGGAAAAAATGAACCCTGGGAACCGAACTACCACCACCTGCTGTGATTGACAAAGACGAAACGAAACGAGAAAAAAATTTACATTACGAAAGCGATTTTTACATATATTTTTGTGTCATGTTTGCAATGAAAATTTCAGCAAAAAAAAAAAATATTACAAAAAATATGGAAAAGATTTCGTATTTTTTAAATTGGAAAAGAAAAGCGCAAAAATAACAACAAAAAAAAAAAAAAAAATTATGAAAAATTCAACAAAAATTCTAGTATTTTTTTTTCGTAAGTAAAATTATCAAAAAGCAAAAGAAAGAAACAAACACGTCACAAAATGTATCAAACAAAAAAACAAATGAATGAATGAAGTGAAGAAGGGACCTAGGGAACAGATGAGAGTAAACAAATAAAAAACGTGTCCTTCGGGCAAGATTTCCAACACATTTTGATTACGGCTGTTGCTACTGCTGCTATTTCTCCTCACCGACAGCAACAACAAGGTCCTTCTTGTTTGCCATTGTTGCTGTTATTGTTGTCGGTGATGTTTTGGTGTTAGTGTAAAAATAACAGCTGTCATTTTTCTTATATTCTTTATTTTTCTTTTCACAATTGTGACAAGTGTAAAACAAAAACACATCAACAAAAAAATGAACAAAAAAAAAAAAACTGAGGAAAACAAAAATAAAACATAAGAAAAATATGAGAAAGTGAGCGAAATGACTGACTTTAAAGTAATTCCAGAGGCGCCAAAAAATCACACACCAATTTTACGCCCACTTTAACGAAATGCTGGTGATATTTGTTGTTATGTATATACACAGCTTTAGATAAATAGATAGATATCTGGTAGGAATGTGGGCAGAAGTAGGAGTTGTTAGCGACTTGGTGGATAGGTGAATAGGCAACAAATATTTCGTTTGAAAAATATATATATAGAATGTCTGTCCCTTGTGTATAAGCATACATATATACGCATGAATGTTTATATTTGTATGTGTGTATTGTATCGCACAACGTTTCGGTCTCTTAGGATGTATTAGAGTGGTAAAGTTAAAGTTTATACCTTGAATTTGAAAATCTCTTTTGTTGTAATATGTGTAGAAAATGTAAATTTACAAAATTTTTCTTTGAATTAAATTACAAAAAAAAAACAAGATTTATTTTTAATGGCACAAAAGCTGCTGCTATATGTATAATAAAATTAAGCATAAGTTTTATTACTAAGTATAGGTTTGATATGTGCTTAAGCTTGAAGTAGCTTGCAGGGGACCAATAGAAAAATATTGAAGTAAATTTGTGCACAATTATGAATTTAACGAATATTTTCCTGAGTAACTCCAAAAAAGTAAAAACCGAGTTGATACCTCCATCACGCTTTAGAGTCTCGATGCTTCTACATTACGTTGCGTTACACTGGGCTACCCCTTGAAATCCATCCATATTCCAAAATACCAAGTAAAATAATTGTGGTGGTCGCCGTAGCCTAGAGGTTACTGTGTTGGACTGTTACGCAGAGGGGACCGGGTTCAGATCGGCTGGCTCAAAAATTCAAAATTTTTTCTACACGGCACCACCTCTTGGCCGGAAATGGCAAAACTCCAAGAGAACAAAATTGTCTGAGAAAAGCTTTTCACTTCACCGTTCAGATTCGGCATAAAACTAAAGGTTCTCTTCCTATTCGTGCGCAAATATAACTCACGCAACATTAATCGATGCAAAAAGCACTTCCTCCATGGGCTGTTATACCATCATAATAGTAGCAGTAAGTAAAATACATATGTATTTATGTCATTTAAGTCATTTCTCTGTGGAATACAATGAGATCAGAGCTGTAAAAGATTGCAGTCTTTTTATGTTTGAAGTCAAATGACTTCTAAAAAAAATGATTACAATATTCCAGTCATTTTGTGAATGCAGAATTAAGACTGCGAAGTCACAAGTCATATTGAAATCAGTGACTTATCCTTCATTTTTGAAGTCATGAATGATCCGTCTCTTATTTGCAGTCGTGTTCTCTACAAAATATTAATTGCCTTGAAGTCACTAATTTTGAAGTCATTTAAAGTCAATTGAAGTCATTTGAAGTCGATTGCAGTAATTTGAAGTTAATTAACTTCAATTTATTTCATTGAAGTCAATTGACTTCACCGAAAGAAATTGAATTCATGGAAACAACTTGGAAGTCATTTAAGTTATTTTTTCAGAATTTTATACATTTTCATGTTCACACTTATTAGGAATTATTTTCTCTAGTTACAAATATCCGCCCAAACTAAGATATCCAGATTTTTGAACCGCGAAATCAGTACATTAGGCGTTGGAAGTCAGTGAAAATCAGTACAGTTTTTAATGCTTTTATTACCTAGTGATTTCAATGTAATATAGTGATATAAACTTCCTGAACTTTTTCTCCGATTTTGTATGTTCTTTATACATTTTTTTCTTCGTCAGTAGACAAATTTTGTAAATATATTTGTATCTAATATAAAATTTTGGTTATTCTATGTTCTGTTTATGTATTTCGGTACTTATATGTATGTATGTCTAAGCTGAGATGTATAATATGTTTTTTCACAACTGTCGATTGTCGTTAAAATCAAGAAGAGCTTTTTTGTGTTTAATTAATCAATTCAATAATAGACTTCACTTACTAAAGGTGAAGTCTCAATTGACTGCAAGACTTCAAACTAATTTGAAGTCATGATTGTGACTTGAAACCAATTTGAAGTCATGACTCCGACTTCAAGTATAATGTGAAGTCATGTGAGTGATTGCGACTTATTAGCCTTGAAGTCTCAAATTGATTGCTATAATCAATGAACAGTCATTGACTTCAAAAAGACTGGTGACTTAATTTTTTAAAGTCATAAGTCACAAATGAAATCAAAGACTGTAATCGTAAAACGTAATTCATTTCCAGTGACTTCAATGAATGCAGCTCGAAATGACTGCAATATTTTATAGCTCTGATTGAGACTACAAAACACAATTTGTGACACGATTTTTCTCAAGGTTTTTAGGCTGCGGACCACGCAACACACGCAGCACAGTGAAAAAGATCGCAACATAAGTCATCAACATTTGGTTCATTTAATTTAAAAAAGAATTTAGGATTGAGGGCTTCAAAAAAAAAAACCGGATTCATGATCTTATGGCAAAACACCGATATGAAATTATTATTTTGTTTCATGAAAAGTCGTTTCTTTTGCAACAGTCGCGCATCACAACAATCATGATATGGGAAGCCATTTCCAAAAGAATCAAACTCTTTTTTCTGTTTATCGACAAAAGGGTGAAAATTAATGCGGAATGAATACTATTATGTAGAAGGAAGTGCTCATTAAGTAGTTGTTTTCCCCATGCCAAGAAATTCTTCAGTGAAGATTTATTTGTTTTCAACAAGATGCAATCCCAGAAAGCTCAAGGACTAGTGTCTTGCCATTTTGTCAGACTCATTTGGATTTTTATGTTTGAGTTTACATGAGCAGAAAATTGAGGAACTTGAGTCTTGAGTTCTTCAACTGTGGTTGCAAGTGGTAGCCTATATGAGCGTTTGAAAGCCGCAAAGAAATTAAAAGGCAAAAGATTCGAATTTTTGCATTAAAAATTAAAGAGAATAATTAAAGAAAACTTCCCACTTTCAGCTTAAAAATATAATTCAGTTTTATTTTAGTAAAAAAATGGTTTATGATCAGCAGCTAAAACACTCGCGAAAAACTGCGTCACCAACCAGATATTGTTTTTCTGCTATACAATGTTATCAAATAAAAAATAATTAAAAACCATTTTCCATGCAAATATAGTTAAAATTTATTTTTTTCGAAAAATAGTTCCAAAATATCTTTTAATTTAATTATATTTCTGCCAAAACAAGATTTTTTAGTTGTACTCAGGAAAGAAAAAGTTTCACATGTTCGTATTTCATGCGTGTGGGTTCTGTAAATTTAATCAAATGCAAGAAAAACTTCAATTACTACATACATTACATAGTCAACCAGTCAGCTAGTCAGTCAACCTGTCCATAATGTGAGTAAAGTTGCCACACATATAAATCTTGTTAAAACACAAAATTTCCGTAGGAAAATAAGAGAATAATTTTTTTTCCATTTTTCTTAACTAGAGACGCCATGGGTGGTAATTAAAAACACCATGCGTATTTCTGTTATTTCATTTTTGTTTTTTTTTTTTTGGTGTATTTATTTATGTGCATACATCTGAAGTTTATTGCTGGTTGTAGATACATAAGAAAAGTTTGCCATGCATTTTCCCAGCAAATGCAAATTGAAATTGTGTGTGTGTATGTTGCAAAGCAACCAATGATGCTGTTACTGCTGCTGCTACATGTTACATGCAATTTGTAATTTTAAATTGTAAGCAATTTTGCGTAGGTTTTTTTTTCTCAAGTTTCTTTAACTATTTTATTTCAGTTATTTTTACAACATGCAATATAAAATCGAATGCTTCTAGCAAATGTTTATTGGCAGAATCATAAACGACATTAGGCATAGCAAAATCAACAATATCAACGATAACATATATGTAAATGTGGTAGTTTGCCCCAAATGAATACCACTTAGTGTTTCTAAATTTGATGAAAGAGAATGCGATGTAGTCAGAATATTATATGCATGGTAAATTTTTGGAATTATTTTATCACTTAAGTGAACATCTTTTTTGTTTGTCAAAGGACCGAAATTAAATTATTTTTGTTTTTAGGATATGATATTTTCTAGGCACGTTTTTTATATTTAATTAATTTATATAAAATAAATTAAATTAAACAAAAAATCAATTATTTGGCAATGGAATTTGGCGGTAAGCAAAACTTCATAATGGTTAAACGGTTAAAAAAAAAATACATCACAAAAGCGGTTTTAAATAGCAAAAAATATTGAATATATTTTTAAACCCCAGGGCGCGATGGTATGACAATTCCGCAAACCACGGACTAGTTGAACTCATGTGAATGCTGTACATCAGACGAATGGGCGGTGTCGATATTTGCAAAAACGCAAATTTTATTTTTGACGCATTTTACTTCAAATACAGATTCTGGGTGAAGTTCGGACGATTTTGGCAAACATTGAACTAGTTAGCGCCTGAAATGAGTTAATAGAGCCCCGCTTAATTATGTTTCCCGGAAATTTTCATTTTTTTTTCATAACTTTGCTCTAAATCAATTTAACAAGACCGGTGAAAGCTCGAAAAAGGAAACGGGGCTGATTTTACTAAATTAAAGGATAAATATCAGACTCAGTATCGACTAAAACCCTGATCTAGACCAAAAACAAGTGCAAAAATTTTATCAATGTTCACACCAAAAATACAGGTCAAAAATTATAAGACAACTGGAACAAAACTGAGACCGAAATTTAAACTTAACTCGGAGAGAAATTTATAAAATTCAAACACTTTTTTTAGATCGAAGTTCAAACCAAGAAATGAGACAAAATTCAGACCAAAACCTTGATTAACTCATTATTGCCCAGCCGGTAGGTTCACTTTCCTGCACTTTGTTCAAGCAAATAGCTTCATATATGTGACGTATGACTTGTCTGACGGATTTAAATATGTTGTTAAATTATCTATTTTGAGAAAACCATTTGACGGAAATTTTGATTTTCTTTGAGAAAAAATTTTAATGAAAAAATTTAATACATCTCTATATTTTCAGTCATGTTTGGTCAAAAAAAAGAAACAGAAAAATTAAGATAATAGTTGATTTGGATAGTACTTCAAATCACTATTAATATTGGTCTGGTGGTAAATGAGTTTACCATCTCACAAGTCCAGAACCAAACACTCCATTTTTATGGAAACTTAAATATATCTTAATTTGACCAAAAAACTAATGTATACATTTTAAATTTCAACGAGATCCGTACCCGCTTTCGGGTACCGGTTAGCAACCGGTTAAAAAAAACAATGTTCAGACCACGAATCGAAATTATAACAAAAATTTACCAAAATGAAACCAAATTCAGATCAAAACACAGACTGAAAACCCAAAATACAGACCGAATTCAAACCAAAATCAGTTTAAAATTTATTCCAAAATTCAAAAGAAAATTTAGACCACAACTGAGACGCTGAGAAGAAAAGTGCTCTAACTTCTACGTTCAGAAAAAAGTGGAATAATTTTACTTAAGAGCAAAAGCAAAACGAAATATGTTCAGAGCAAAAGTGAAACGAAATATGTTCATAGCGAAAACGGAATAAAAAACTATGCTGTTCTTGCTCTGAAAGAATTTTTATACCATTTTTGTTCTTACTTCTAAGGCGTTTCATTTTCACTCTAAACCGTATTACTTATGCCATTCTTGCACTGACACACTAAATTATTTCACTATTGCTCTTATATAAATTTTAGCCCGCTTTTCCTCTCAGCCTGTCATTTATCATTCGAAAGTGATATAAAACCAAATCATCCTCATTTGAGAGGCTGAGAAGAAAAGTGGTATAACTTCTACGTTCAGAAAAAAATGGAATAATAGTACTTGAGAGCAAAAGCAAAACGAAATATGTTCAGAGCAAAAGTGAAACGAAATATATTCAGAGCGAAAACGGAATAAAAAACTATGCCGTTCTTGCTGTGAAAGAATTGTTATACCACTTTTGCTCTTACTTTTAAGGCGTTTCATTTTCACACTAAACCGTATTATTTATGCCATTCTTACACTGACACTCTAAATTATTTCACTTTTGCTCTTATATAAATTTTTGCCCGCTTTTTCTCTCAGCCTGTCAACTCAAACTATTAATTAGACAAAATTTTAAGCCAAAAAAAGCCAAATAAAGAACGAAAGCAACCAAAAATTCAGACCAAAAGCTAGTGGGGATATCTGATAAATATTCACACCAACAAATTTTAACTTAAATTAAACAAAATATAGAGCAAAATTCCATACGAATTCAGACCAAGTTTTAAAACAAAATTCAGACCGATTTCGGACCTAAATTCAGACCAAAATACGTATCAAAATCAAGCCAATTCTGTCCAAAATTCGCGACCATAACTTAAACAAAGAGCTAGATTAAAACTGAGGCTAAAAAGACGCCAAATACAAATTAAAAACAAACCAAAATTTAGACCGGAAATTAGATCAAACGCTTATCTGAGCAAAGTTTTGACCGCAATTTAGACTAAGAGTTTCACTAAAACTCAGATCAGAAGGATCTTAAATACAGACCGAAGGCAAATCAAAACCAAACACGGATTAAAACTCAAAGCAAATTCAGATTAAAATTCAAATCAGATTAAAATTGAATCAAAACAAAACTCCAACATACAATCAAACCAGAATTCAGATCAAAAAGGGACAAAAACGGAAAAGTTAAATCAATAAAGTAAAAGTAAAAAAAAGTAAAACATTTATAAACTGGCGTTGAAATTGTAGATTTAATGTTGCCCGAGTGTATACGCCCAGCATGGCGGTTAGTCAGAATTGATTCAAATGTCCGATTCTATTTTAATATTTTTATTAAATTACTATTATTAAAATCATATATAATATATAATAATATTTTAAATCCTAAAATTCTTCGTTTATTGAAAGTAACTGCTTTTCACTGCTGAAGGCTTTTTTGGAAAAATCGAAATATCTTGATTTCTCAAAAATCACTGTTCTTCACATATATTTGGTAAATTAAAATTGTCGGGTTCTGGGGGGAGGAAGGGCTTCAGCTCATATAGGCCTCCCTAAAACCTTTGGTAAATCATTCGTTAGTGGAATATATGAGATCTCTTACTTCAGATTCACTTTGTAATCTGTAATCTGTGGATTTGGACGCATGATACCAGGAATACAATTTCCCACATTTCGGGAGGGTTAGGTGTGTGAATGGAATCGGGAAATGGATGATTTTTGTGATTATTGCAAAAATTTACGAAAAACTAATTTTTTATTGCACATTAAAAATATTTTTTAGGAAAACAAATTATTTTTTTCTTACGTATTTTTAAATAAGTTATTTTGTTATGATTTTTAAAATAGAAATAAATAGTTTTTTACTAAGGTCTGTCTTCTACTACTACGAAATTAAGAAAGCTAAAAAAAATAGGTATATAAAACAGTTGTAGTAGTTTCTCATCACTTCTATTCAGTGAAGATATTTTGGAATAAAAAATCTTGTGATTATCATTTACCTTTTCAAATATTGGTTCCTTATATAGGGTGTTAAAATACCAATAAGAACCATAATAGTGGGATTCCGAAATGGCAATCTGATTTGCTTAGGTTCAACAGATGACGTTCATTAGGCCTGCTAAAAATCACTCAGTAACTTAGACATGAATTTAATCATAGCTATGTAAATTAATTTGCATAGTCTCTAGAGAATTAAGAATTGTTGCTTTTAAGATTGTTGCTAGTGCGGGAGATTCAATTGAAAATCGGGGGATTTTATCAAGAAATACGTAGAATGGAGAAGCATCAAATACATTTTCTTTTGAACATTACAACCGTGACAAAAAAGCGTTATCGTGCTATTTAAGTAGTTTATTGGCGTTTAAGGAGAAACAACCACTTAACCTAACCTAAAAAGAATAGTGCCATAAATTGTTGCTTTAAAAAAATTAATTAAAAAATCTACTCAGCAATAAGGTAGTAGAGAGTTCATTAAAAACTATGCGAAATATGCCACAATTTTTTGCTGGTCCTATATAAAAATAAATTAAATCAATTATTACTCTCATCAACATTATCATCATTTCTTGCTTAAAGCGTGAAAAAAGTAGTGTTATTAGATTTGTTGTTGTTGTTGCAGCTAGCATTTAAAGTGCTCCCTAATGCATTGCTCTCTATCTTTTGGCACACCATTCAATATGATACAGTTTCTGAAAAGACACTCTCCGCCGAACTAACCAATTGCTTCCAATAGGAAAAATAAGAAAAGTAAATGACGAGTTGCTCTGCACTGTAAGATGCTAAAGTCATAAAAATTGGCATAAAATTTTACGATCGAAACGTTTTTATTTTCTGGCGACTTGCACTGCAAATTCAATTTGTAACAAATTATCGGCTTCAGCATTTATTTTATGATCAACATTGAGAGAAAATTGAGAGGCCACTTAGAGAAACGAACAATAAATGAAGGGAACAATTTTACAATTTTATGATGCAATAGCAAAAAAAAAAGAAGGAAAACAAAAAATTGGAATATATTTGTAGCAATCAGTCCCAAAAAAAAAAAAACAAAAAAACATCAACGTGGAAATGACATACGATGCACACAATGCATCATTGTAATTAGCTTTGATAAATTTGCCTTTTGAAACAATAATATGTGATTTATTGATATTTTTGCATTCTCAACACAATACACAGTACGACATGACACAATAAACAACATCATATTGCTGGCTGGCAACTCTTATGGCAATCTTTCATATTTATTTTCGAAGCGTTATCGTAAGCGAAATGCCAACATAAAGGGGGGATATGCAATTATCACGCAAGCAAGTGATGCAATTGCACACATTTTTGCAGTATATATAATGTACTCAAGTAAGCGTATGTATGCATATCAAATAGCGAAAGGAAAAGAGAACGATGCTGCATTTTATAATGCGCTTTTTTCTGCCGTCACCACTCACGCATTTTTAAGCACGCATGATTTTCACTCTGATTTTTCTAACGAATTAACGGATGCATGAACAGCATGCAGCAGGAAGGTAAAATGTCATAATGCATGCAGACATGAAAGCACAAAAAGGATATAGCAAAAAGAAATGCACACACACACACATACATACCCAAAGAGGGATTCACAGAAACAATGGCTAATGTAATTTTCTACAATCGTACAAAAGTATGATGCAGCTTTATATTCATGCATTTCTGGCACTGTGTTTTTTCTTCTTCTTCTTATGTGCATTACAATATTATCATTATCCCACACATACACGTTCATACCAATTACAACACATACATACACAGTATACACTTAAGTGTCACGTGAGCTAAAAAGTTGCACACGTCACCACATACACGATGCAGACATAGATATATATATATATGAATGAAATGAATTGAATTGTATGAAAGACCAGAAGCGACAGTAGCAATTCATTGTCATATGATTGTATATGTATGTGTGTGAGCGTGTGTGTGGGAGAAACAGAGTGTGTGTGTGTGTTTGTTTCAAAGTAGTATGAATTTACGCTTGCTATGGTGTCTACTTGTACGTAGCTGTTTGCAAAACATTGAGAGGGAAGCGTGTGGGAGTAGTGCGTTTTTAGCGTGTGAATTGCATTTTCGAATGCATGGATTTGTCCTTTGGCACATTTGTCAAAGTCAGCTTAACAAGCTTAAAAAGCGTGCTGCTTGTAACAATGACAATAACAACAAAAAACACACACACTCACACACATACACAATGTAATGGATGATTGCAGTATGAATATGTTAATAAATTTAACATGTACCAACGATTTTTCATTAATTTTTTCAGTTTTGCATTCTTTGCATAAATTTGCTATGTGTTAATAATTGCGGCTGTTTCATGACAAAGAGCATGACATCATTTTAAAAAAAATCTTTAGCAAGCAACCAGACTGCAAGACTGGTCAGATTGAAAATATTTTGGCATTTGAAGAAAGCTGAGAAACGACTTAACAAAAAAAAAAAAAAAAATGTTGCTTATGAAATTAGTAGCAGCGTAGAACGATTCAAGTTATTGAATTGATTTTTTGTATTGTCTATTTGTTTTGTGTAGATATACATTGGTAAAGGTGTTGATTCCTAAGCTATATTCCCATTTCAGGTGTAACTGGCAGAATTATATTCGGTTTCTATGGTTATATGACAGGTTGACTGAGGCATCAGTACTGCGAGAACTTTGAAAGTTGCAGCTCATGATTTGACTGGGGTGAAATATTATTGGTGTTCCTACTGTAAATTTTTGATATGCCCGACTCGTCGGATACTTATACGAAAATATCACCATATTCACAAAATTCTTCCGTTACATTTATTGACTAATTTCCATACACGTGACACAATGCGTTTCGAATATCTTCATGTCTCAGAACTAAAGTATAAAAATATTTTACGTTTGAATCGAAGATGCATAGCTTAGTTCTCAGAGCTATGTGGCTAGACTTCCAAATGCTGCTGAGCCAGCCGAAAACCCATTTAGTTTTGTCTAATTCTAAAATAACCATGCACTATGCTCCGCTCCCCACATACGTAAAGTTCAGTACACACTTAATATTTTCGTCTACGTGTTTGAAATTAGAAGATATGACAGAACAGTAGCAACAGATTATAATCTTTTTTTTTAACCATCACCCATTTCAAAACCGGCTCTTCTATATTCAGATGGTTTAAGTTTGATTGCAAATTGCCTATTTGGAATCTTTGGAATTTACACATAATACACATTTCTTAAATCTAGTGAAAGATTAAATTAAAAATTTGTGAAAATAAAATGGAAATAGGTCAAATCTAATCAAGAGAGTTCCTGCCTGGAAACAAATTATTTATATTATTATTATTATTTTTTAAAGCTACTCGCGCTCTAATGATTTGCAGAAGGTTAGCAAGGAAAACTTGCTGGATGTTCAAAATGATGGTAAGGTCAATCATTATATATGGAACCAAGGCCGTATTTAGGGGGGAGGTTTTGGGCGTTCTGACCCCTCCTCCCCCCCCCCCCGAAATGTGGAAACTTTTTTCTAATTTTTGAGATTAATTGCCAATGGATGGAAAAAAAGTCGAAATAAAATCTATTTAACAATATTTTTTACTTCCATCGTTTTTTTTTTCTGAAAAGTCGAATATAAAAAATAAATTTGAAATCTTAGTTACACTATGCGACCAAATCCGATTTGTTTTCTTCGACATGAGGTTTGACTACGGATTCAAAAAGAGAAGGTGATACTGAGCTCTCCTGCGTTCATAGTTTTTCTAGGACAGTAACTGTTTTTGATTTAAAGTTTCGTCTTGAATCAGTTTGAAAAATTTAAAAATTAATAAAAAATAGAACAAATTAGACTTGCTTGAACTCCATTTTTTTTCCTAAAACGTGACGTGATGGGAAGTTTTTGAACTCAGATTCGCTTTCAATGTGAAAAATTCTTTCGCAAAAACTAAGGACCATTTTATTAGCAAAACCCATGAAGTTTTAGGAGACAATCTTAAAATGTAATTAATATTTAACGTCGTGGTGCTCAGAGCACCACGACTAGAAAGATCTCTTTCAATGCTGTGACTTCACGAATTTATGGAATATAAGCCAACCTCATCCCGGTTCCTTATCATTGATAATGGCTCAAATTCCCAATGATGATCATTTGAAAAAATGAGCCTCTACTATTTTTGGTAATTTTTTTGAAGTTGGGTACATCATTAGTAGTGGGAAGGTCAATGAGTTAACGAAATTATGTTTATATTTATTTGAAAAATTTAATTTAATCATTCTGTGAATTTTTTGTCACTTATGGCCATTTTTTTTAATGTTAAGATTAAAAAAAATTGGAAAATTTTTCCTAAAGTTTTAAGATATTTATCTACTTTTGTCCTTAGTCTGATAGGGTCCATCAAATGTATCATCGATTCAGTTTATTGTATTTAAAAATCAGTTTGATAAAAATTATTTAAGAATATTTTCTTCGAATGAAAACCCCCCGCCCCCTCCCCCCCGAAAAAAATTTCTGGCTACGGCCCTGTATGGAACATTAGCGTGGGCAAGGAGACCTCAACTAAAAACAGCGAAAGGTAAGCAAAGAAAAGTGCAAAGGTTGGCATTTCTCTGTATAGCGGGAGCGATGCGAACATGTCCGACTGCTGCATGGGTGGTACTATTGGAGCTCACTCCATTACACCTTATCATAGAGGGTGTCTCCAAGGCAGCAATCGTAAAAGCAACAAGAGATCTATACAGCCTGAATACCGAGATAGCCCGGCGAAAGATAACTAACTTTTGGACTGTGTCCAGTACAGAATGGATAAACAGTATAGTTTTGAGAAACATTTTGTTGCATAACTTAGTAGAAAGAACTAATGGGAGGGTGTGAAATATAATTACGCACTCAAAGAACACACGATTAATTGGTATACAGATCATGAACTGAAGATGGAACTGGGGCAGGAGTATTTGGATCAAGAATCAAACACTCTGAGCCGATGGGGAAGTATCCTAGCATCTTTCAAGCTGAAATTCGTGCAATCAATATATGTGTGCAATTCAACCTGGACAGGAATTACAAACGGCAAGACATAGCTATCGTGTCGGATAGACAGGCAGCCATTCGAGAACTATGCTCCTTTGAGATCATCTCTTAACTAGTGTGGAACTGTTTGAGCCAGCTCAATGAACTGAGTAAGGACAATAAAGTCGCTCTATGTAGGAATAGAGGATAATGAACATGTAGACAAGAAAACGGGTTATCGACCACTTGAGTGGGACCTGAACCCTTCTGTGGAATAGGAGATAGCTTTATCAGGAAATTACTCAGACAGGAAGAGAGGAGAAAGAGGAAAGAACTCTTTACTAATCTCCCGGGAATCTCAAGCGCTTCTAGGTAACTCTAATAAGAGTAGATACGCATTCTGCATTGGCCTCAACAAAAACAGTTTGCGCATATTAGCTGGTATTCTGACTGGAGACTGCGGCCTCAGAGAACTCCTTTACAAAATAGGGATTGAGGAAAGCTCAATATGTAGGTTTTGTTATGGTGAAGATGAATCATCAGAACATATTTTAGCTCAGTGCGAAGCACAGATCTACAAAAGAATGAAACGTCTGAGTATGTATCAAGTGCCCAGCACAGAATTAGCATCCATAAATTCGGGCGCAATACTCAAATTCTTGAGGGGACTGGACTGTATGAGGTACTCTAGGCAGATTAGAATAGATAGAGAAGAGGGACGTACAATAGATCTTACAGGTTGCGGTACAACGACATAAACTTCTCTAATAAAATACAACTAGTCGGTAAGGCCCCAGTAACTGGGGCTATTTTTTTACTCAAGAAGTCTCTTTATGAAAAAACAAATATCAAGAGAGAACCAAACTACCCGTTTGCGTTTGTTTTGTTATTTGTCTATGCAGATAATTCGTTAGATAATTCAGAGAAATGCCGTTACTCATGTCTTCTCTCTCTCTCTCTCTCTCATTTGTTATTTACTCCCGCTTAAGCAATGATTTTTACAACGATGAGTGCAATGCTTTGTTCAATGAGTGAATTTTAAAGAACTTCCGACGCTAATATTTTGGAATTGGCAAAACCGATTTTAAATCTGATAATTTTTGGCTAACCTACTCGTCAAGCTCTTTGAAGTCTATATATAATATGATATTGTAGCAATTCTGAATCTTCTGGAATAAAATTGTAGTTACACTAATAAATGTACAGATACAATATTGTAATATATCGTTACTACTACCACTACTATTGTGGCACAACAGTTCATGGAGGACTTGACCGGGCTTTTCGCATCCATTCATGTTGTGTGAGTTATATTTTTACACGAAGTGAAAGCTTTTCCTAGGTTTTGAGTGTGCTGAGATTTGAACACGAGCACATTTGCGTAAAAGTTCAACACACTAATCGCTAAGCTAAGGCGACCAATTGATTTATACATGAAAATATTCATATATCTACAGAAACTCATCAAAAAGTAAGCAGAAAAGTTTTTGCATGAATTGGAGAATGGACCCTGGTGGATTAGGTGATCCAAAAAACTCGAAAATTTAAAATTTTAACTTTTGCTCTGAGCTACGGATATGTTCCTATTACAGATTCAGTACCAAACTATCTATGAAAAACCCACATTTCTTACTGCGAAAAAAAAAATAAATAAATAAAATAAAATTATAGATAACTTTGAAAAGTACATCCCTAGTGAAATTAACCTTAACGTGTGAATAAATTAAAAATGCAAAATTTTCAATTAAAATTTTCATTACAAACTAACTAATTTAATGCGTACATTAATTTAAACGTAATTAGAGAATACAATCAATTACTTTAGTAATTTTCTTTTACAAACGTGCGAAAATTTCATATAGAACAAAGCAACAAATTGAAAAAAGTGCACTAATTTGTAGCACACAATACATTTATACATGTACACCAGCATGTATGTGGAAAAATATTCACACACACACAGGCACACACACACACATACACAAGTGGCGTACAAATTTTAAACTCATTTTGCAGGCAATAAAATAAAACTAAACTAAAATAAAATAAAAGTTTCTCTCAAGTGAAAATTTTCTTGTTGCAGTATAATTGCGTTTTAAGGAATTTCTTTTACTTTGGCTTTGCAGCAAGGAGAAAGTTTTAACCCGAAAAAGCAAAAAACCAAAAATGAAAAACTAACAAGAAATATACAAACTTGCAATTTTTAGTGGCAAATTTTTATACACATACTACATACTTACATACATGAGTATGAGTAACTGAGGTAGGGTGAGGACTTAAAGGAAACTCTATTATTTTCACGTATCTTTGTATAAGTGTGTATGTAAATATGTGTGAGTGAATGTGTGTTTGCGCAATATTCATTATAAAGATTGCTAAAGAGAGAATATGAGAGAATGGAAAATATGTTGCGTTGCAGTGCAAAAACCACATCAACAAACAATGACAAAGTAACTGTTGGTTAGTATCTTAACTTAATTTGAAAGTTAAGCTTAAAACCACATGCCAGTAGTGGGTGTGAAAGTGAGGATGTATGAGCATTAAAGGCATATGAAGTCTAAAGTTGGCAGTTAGTCAGTCAGAGTCAGAGTCACTCAGTCAGTTTACTTGCATGCTTCATGCTCACACTTAATGGATTTTCTTCATCTGCTGCGTAACAAACATAGTTTGTTTCAAGCAAATAAAGTAATTTATGTTGAAGTGAATCTCAAGTGCAAGCGTAAAAGAAAAGGCACAGATTTTTGTTGTTGTTGAATTTTTTTAATTTGTTGCTATGCGCTGTTAATAAGTAAACTTGATGCTTAACACATTTCAACATTTTCGTATTGTAGGTACGTAATAATATTTACGCGCCGTTGGATGAATCTGTGTACATTTTTATTGTCACTTTACTTTGGCTTTACTTTCATGGTTGACACACACACACACACATACACAGTGAGAGTTGATTTTACTCTGCCTTTACTGCCTTCATTTGCACTTATATAACAATTTATTTCATTATTATTTTGCCACAACATTGTTAAAATTCTACTTTACTGCAATATTTTAACTGCAAAATAACTAAGTATTACGCTTCTTTGCTTTCTATGTTGGCAGCAGTTTAGTTTACCCGCTGCGAGACGTTGCGATCGTAACGCTATTGCATTCACTCACACACTCACCAACACACCTCTCTATTTATTTTTCTACTCAACGACTTAGAGAACATTTCTTCAATTTTTCTTCTTTTTTTAACGTGTACCTACTAGCTATACTACTAGTACTCACTTCAGAAATTCTTTTATAAAGTTTTCAAATTACTTACGCTGACTTTTCCTGCAGCAAAATAACAACAACAGCAACAATAGCAGCAATACCAACACAGGAGAACAACTAAAGAAACAACAACAATTTTTCATTTTTTCTTAAACTACTACTACATACTACTACTACTGCTACTACTATTAGTAAATATTACTACTTTTTCTTTCTACTACTTTTATTACATAGTATTACCCCCAACGCAAGCGACTTTCATTTGCTTTTACGTTCATTGTCGGAGCGTTTGAGCAGCGTCGAACATCGTCTGTCTGACTTACTACGAGTGCAAATAATTGAAGTATACTTCTAGGCTGCCAGGCAGCAATAGAAGCAGCAACAAGGCAGCAAGTAGTATGCGTTTTGCCATTTCGGCCCCACGTTCATTCAGTACACAGTACCTACCCTTTAAGTGTGCACTTGTGTTTTCTTTGTTATTGCGTTGTTGTTTTTGTTAGTTTGATTCAATTTTGAAAAATGACTTTAGGTTGTATATTTTGTTTGTGTGTTTCTTTTTTTTTTTACCAGTTGCTGCAGCATTTGTAAAGCATGGCACTGGCAGTGTTGCTTTTACCCCTTTGCCATATCTTTTTCTTTGTACCTTTTGCTTGTAAGGTAAGAAAGGTAATATCAAAAAGGAGAAAAATCAGATAAAAAATGTCAAAATAATACTCTGTTTAAAAAAATACAAACAGCTTCTAATTAATTAGTGATTTTTGTAACAAATTGCAACGATAAAATAAAGAGAAGTGAAAGAAGTTTACAAAATTAATAGCATAAATGTAAACCTTTGAGAAAATTGAGTAAATAAAGTAAGTAAAGGAAGAAAATTAAATTGAATTAATTGAAAGCAATTACGTATCTGATGTTTGTAAAACTTTTGAAACATTTTTCATTAAATAGCTAATATATGTGTGTATTTATATTCTTAAGTATGTATATCTGAGTAACTTGGTGCAATTCAATTTATTTCAGGTAAATTTAAGTAATTAATTTTGATATGAAAGTTTTTTGCAAAAAAAAAAAACATCGGATAAGTTTGGAAAGAAAAAATATTTTGAGGATTAAACTATCTCCTGAGAGATGGAATTCGCTGTTAAGATGTTGAGGAAGAGGATTCCACCTATAGTTAGGGTAAGGTAGGGAGATACAGGACACTGCCGTACTTAACAACTAATCTGTCAAATTGGCCAAAATGAAGTATTATAATCTGTTGCTTTCAATACTATCTCATTTTCCATTGGTAATTCGATGCTTCATACTCACATAAAGTTTTGTTTCTAAAACTTGTAGCACTTGTAGTGCTTACAAAAATAGTGTTTCAGATAAATTATTTGTCACATTTTTTGCTATCAAAAGAGATTTGCATTTATCTCATCTAGTGTCTATATAGCATAAATCGTAAAATAGCACCAGTGGGAAATGTTAGATACTTTTAGTGGGTTTAACATTATACGCTCCACTGATGCCAACTGACGCTATTCTTTCGTGCTACATTCAAAAATCTGTCAATATTAACTGCTTACGACCTACGAACTACGAGAAACTGACCAAATTGGTTATTAAATTGGTGAAAAATTATGGTAAGCTGGAACAATCAGCTGCTGTTACCTTTGGAATGAAGACTGCCACTTTCAATCAACGAAGTCACTAATGAGCAATTGTTTTAAGAGCAAAGAGCTATTAATAAGCATAAAGTTAGAGTTGAAGGTGGACTAGACTTAACCAAAGCACTCACAGTCACAAAGACCATTGTACTATACCCAAGATACAACCAGTTGAAGAACGATGAAAGATAGGAAAGGTATATGAGGGGATAAATGGGAAGAAGAAAGGTCTAAGGTCTCTCAACCTTGAATTTATGTGTTTCCCGGATGAACCTTAGAGCCTCAGGAAGAGGGAGAGTATGTACATTATTCATACTCAAAACATCACTACCTAATAGCCTTAATCTGATTCTTGCGAACGCCGGACAGCTACAAAAAAATGCTCCATAGTGTCGTCGTCCTCAAAACGCGAATGGCAGGCTGGATCGGTGATGACGTCCATGTTAGTCATATGCTGACCACATGTGTTGTACCCTGAGATGACAGGTCCTTTTTTACAATTTCAGAAGAAATTCCGCTGAATTTCTGTTAGGTTATCTCACGAAGCACTTTGCGGTTCTGCAGGAGTCAAGTTTGGACCATCTTTCTCTATGGATAGAAACCACGAAAACGTTGATCCAATGCATGGTCTCCACAGAACTTACGCCAAGAAAAGGTTCCGGACCCCATGGTGTAATTGCAGAGCCTTCATTAGCTAGTTTATCAGCTAGTTCATTCCCTGCAATACCACAGTGTCCTCGAACCCATACAAGGCATAACTTGTTGTGTTTTGCAACACTATTTAGTTTAGCCTTGTACTCGCTGATCAATTTTGAAGAGCTGACAGGGTTAGCAAGGGCTTTCAGTGCAGCTTGGCTACCACTTCTCAATTATCCAGCTCACCACGTCTAGGATAGCGAAAACCTCCGTTAGGAAGACTGACGCCATCTTTCCAGTGGAAAAAGAGTACTTGGTCTCATCGTCCAAGTACCAACCGGATCCAGTAGCGTTTGAGGTTTTGAATCCGTTGGTATAGAAGACATGCTTTGAGTACAACTTGATTAATATAGAGAAACGAAAACATAAAAAAAAAATTTGTGGAGGGAAGAGGAACTCATCTCTGAGGTATAGGCAGGAAAGGTGGATGAACTGCGTAGGGTAAAAAAACGGCACATACATATGAATAAATGGTGGAAGGGCTGCGGCAGCAAGGATGCATAGTGGCTGCGGTTGAAGTAAACCAAGAAACGTAACAATTTGGCGCTTACTCTTATACACTTTTATTTTGTTTCATATTTCATATTCATATTCAAATGGTTAAGACCAAAATAAGCATTAAATTCGATTAAACTTGACAACAGTCTTTACTCCTTGGAATGTGTTAACGTTGAGACCCTGGTACATTAAAGGACAAATGTTTTCGTTGCTATATTTTCATTGATTTGTCATCAAACAATTTTTAACAAACATAAAAAAGCGATTTCAATTTATTTTCATGACATTTAGATCAAAACTTTTTTGGTTTCTCACTTAACCCCACCAATTGTACAAAGTACAAAAATCACCATGTTAAAACTAAAATTCTTAATGTTCGCGAATAAAAGGAATTTATGATTTTCCATTTTTTAAGAGATAGAGCAACAAACTGTTGAAAAATTTAAATTATTAGCTTTTTTTTTGGGATTAGATAAAAACATGTCACACATTATCCCATCTTACCCTACAGAAGTAAAATAAAATAACCAGGAACCACTAGGGAATCCAAAGGGAGGAGGGTTTTGGGGTTAAGCCCTCCTTCCTCGCCTCACTTTTAAAAAGAGTGGGATTAACACTTAACCTAACCTATGGGTGTAGGCCGTATAATTACATGAAATGAAAAGCAACCTAAATTAACTGTTTTTTATGGCATATCAACCCATAAAGAACCCTGACCGAGCTCTTCGCATTTATGTCCATTCCAAAAGGCGAAGTGAAAAGTTTTTTTTTAGGCAATTTTTACTATTATTGGTTTGCTATTGCCAGCCAAGAGGTGGTGCCATATAGAAAAATTTATATTTTCTATTTTTGATTTTTGACTATGCCGAGCATTGAACCTGGGTACCCTAAGTAGCAGTCTAGCACACTAACCTCAACGCAACGACAAAACTATTAGGAATAGTTTTTACTTTGTTGCTTTCGCCCCCCGTAAAAAAAAACAAACATGAGTTATAGAATACATAAAATTATAATTAATTTTAAGATTAATAAATATAAATTTGATATTGAAATGAGATAATCAGATTAAAAAAAAAAATACATAAATATCGTAAAAACTTTTTGATTTTTAAAAGATAAAAACATAATACATAAATTATTTAGAGATTCATTCTTTCTGCTTTAGCATTGGAGATCTTTTTGATTTCTTAGCGCAAATTAACAATCCAACAACACAAAAAAAAAAAACAAACAACAGGCTTAAATTGAAACTATAAAATATGATAAATTTCATATTTGGTTTTTGGAATTAAAAAAAAATTTGCTTAACAATGGCAACACTAACAGTGTTTACCATCAACGCTTCAATAATAAGTATTCAATGTGTTTATGATTTTGTCATGTTAAACATTTGCTACTTAATTAGAATTAAATATTAGCGCAAATCTTTTGAAATGATCTGATGAGATAAACTGTGAAATTCGATATTTCTATTTAATGAATAAAACAAAAAACCAAAAAAAAAAAAAAAAACTCATTAAGAAAAATAAATTTTAGCATAAATCAAGTTGTTATTGGATTAGTCAAAAATATGAGTTCAAAAGAAGAAGAAAAAAAACAAAAATATTGTTAATCCATTAACGCGACTATAAAATAATCACAAAAAATAATTAACTTTTTTTATTTAAAAAAAAAAAAAACAATTATTTGAATACTTTTGAGAAAAAGGTATTAATTTTGTTTTCCTTGGATTCTCTTTCCTTTTTTGTTTTTTTTTTTTTTTTGGATTTTTTGACTGATTTATCTGAAGCGTCAATTTTGATTTATGACGCTACAAAGCGTAATTATTATCACTTTCCTTTATTACGAAGGTTAAGTTACCTTCGCAGTTTTGTTTCTTTTTGTTATACTTTTTGCAATACGCTACACAAAAACTTTAAGGCGTATTCGTTTGCGCCTATGGTTTGAATGACAATTTAAGGTATCGAAAAGTATAATTATTTCAATGGTTGCCAGGGATCAAGTAATTAGTTCTGAACTGCAATAGCAACTTAGGAATATTTGGATAAACAGTTTTTTGTTATTTAGTTGGAAAGTCAAAAACTTTTCGTAATATAGGATAAAAAATGTTTAAAAAAGAATTTGGCAGGCAAAAGTCACTGAAAAAAAAAAAAACAAATTACTGCATACTGCTACTCCTGAAGTGTTGGAATTTTGTATTAAAATACAGTAGCTGCAGTTAACAGTAGGTTAATTTACCAACTCAACCAAGCAGGGATTACTGAAATAGTAAATTTTCATTGTAAAAAAGTCCCAAAAGAAAACAGTTAATCGATTTTGTACAAAAGCTATAAGAACACCTAAGCCTCTGATTTTTAGGGTACCTTCAAGTCGTTATATATCGTCACAAACACTTAGTCTTGTTGTTATTTTTTGTTTTTTTTCTTTTGTGCTTGTCAGCATAAATGCTTAAATTCAAAAAAAACAATTTCGAAATAGTATGGACAAGAAAAACGAAGAAGCAATACACTTTTACGAATTGATCCATTGTCGATACAGTTTTGTGACTTGGGGGCGTTACTTTTGCAGATCCTTAACATAAACGATACTCATTTTGTTGTGGTTGTGCTTTTTTTTCATTTTTCACATACGGCGGGTATATTGTGCGTGAGTGTGTGTGACTATATATAAAATAGTACCATAAAAACATCATTTTGTTATGGAAACCCTTTTATTATGTTTTGAGGTTTTGTTTGATTTTATCTGACAAAAGGGTATCAATTAACTTCACGTGTGTACGAGTGTGTATTTAGTTGGATATAGCGTTTATATATTGTGTGTGCTTATAAAGAGTAGAGTATATCAATATATATGCATACATTGATTGACTGATTGATGACGATGTTTCTTCACATGTATACTTGAGAATTACATATCTACATACAAAAAAAAAAGAAGGAAAGGAATTAATTTTGATGTTTATGTTTTGGCAATATGTTTCGTTTTCTTTCAGCCTAAATGCCTTTAGCAAGTAGATTAAAATTGAATTGTGAACTTTTTTTGTTTTTTGTTTTTTTTTTTTGGGTGTTTTGTTCTTTTAAATTTCTTAGAAAACTGTCTGATGGTTTTGGCAATTTAGAAAAAACAAATCAATTCTAATATAAGTATTTTGCTTTAATTAATTTTATTACACTAGGCTATGTCTGTAAATACTTACTTATGTATACATATATAAGCTGACAGTCTTTTATTCTCATAATTTCGGTACACATACAAAAATTTACTATCTCGGGAATATGGCTCAAAAGAAAGGTCTTATTTACAAAAAATTTATTGAATACTAATAATAACAGTTTCATTCGTCCAAGATTTTTATTTTAGAATTTGCTATAAATTGCGTATTTTCCATCAGATACTATTGAACATTTATAGTTGTTTTATTAAAATGACATTTTCATGTTGTACTTTTCTGTATAGAAGATTTATTAGTGGAGCATGCATAAGTCCTTAATTAGGTTAGGTTAGGTTACGTTAAATTAGGTTAGGTTAGGTTAGATTTGGGCGCTAGGCAACGCCTCATTGCAAGGCAAGATGAAAACAGCCAAAGAAGGATTCACGTGGGTCAAAGTAGGTGGAATCTACTTTTTCAGCTGCTACGCTCCACCTAGTATGAGCGAGGAAGCTTTTGAGACCATGGTGACAGCATTAGTGGAAGAAGCACGCGGAAAGCATCCACTTCTTATCGGCGGGGACTTTAATGCATGGTCCACAACATGGGGTAGCGCCCGCATGTGCCGACGCTGCCACATACTCCTTGAGAGCCTGGTTCCCTTAGGGCTGGAGCTACTAAACGAGTTCGGGGCATACACTTTCGACAACGGCAGAGGTAGGTCCATAATAGACCTCACCTTTGCGGACAACGTAGTTGCGCGCTCTGTCAAATGGATCGTTAGCAACATGTACACGCATAGCGATGGGCACAAGGCCATCATCATCGACGTGGATAACAAGGTGGCACCCCTCGCGGTTCGGATTCAGAAGGCGCAGCAAAATGGATGGAAGAGGCAAGCGTTCGACGCGGACATGTTCAATATAGCTTGGAGTGATGCAATGTTCCAAACCAAACCAGCTGCAGACATGGCAGTGCATACCATCGCAGCACTTTCCAGAGCGTGCGATGCTGCGATGCCCCGAAGACGTGCAGTTTTGATCAGAAGACCAGTGTACTGGTGGAATGAAGAGATAGCGGCAGCCAGGAAGAAATGCCATCAAGCACGCAGGAAAGCGCAGAGAGCTCGCTCTCTTCCCACGTGGGAAGCTCTGCAGCTCGACTATAAAGTTTGTAGAATCGAGCTCAAGAAGGCCATCAGAGACAGCAAAAACATCTGTTTTAAACAGTTACGCGACAGCGCAGAAACCGATCCATGGGGGATGGCATATACAACGGTTATGAGGAAGGTCAGAGGGTTAAGGGCCCCACAGCCCACCTGCCCCACACTGATGCGAAAAGTGGTGACCACACTCTTTCCCCCCAAGGAAGAGCTTGCTCCACGACAACATAAGTGCGTGCAAGCACCAGAAGTCACCGCCAGCGAGGTGCTGGCAACGCTACGAAAGATTGCGGATAACAAGGCCCCAGGACTGGATGGCATCCCCAACGTTGCGCTCAAGGCGGCGATCAAAGCTACACCGGAGGTGTTCGCGAAGCTTTTCAGCGCATGCTTGACAGAAGGAGTTTTTCCAGACACATGGAAGCGACAGCGGTTAGTCCTCCTACTAAAACCAAAGAAGCCGCAGGATGAACCGGCATCCTACTGCCCGTTATGCATGCTGGATACACTGGGCAAAGTTCTCGAACGCATTATAGGGGACAGGCTCCAGGAGTGGCTTGAAAAGCCAGGAGGGCTATCAGCACGACAGTTTGGATTCAGAAGAGGACGATCCACGGTCGACGCAATACAAACGGTGATGAATATTGCACGCGTGGCCACCAGCGGCAACCAATGGGGAAACGGCAAGAAGAAGTACTGCGCCGTAGTGACGTTGGACATCAAAAATGCCTTCAATTCGGCGAACTGGCCTCAGATTATGAGTGCACTGAGAGGATTCGAAGTACCGGAATACCTGTTGCAAATAATCGCAAACTACTTCGACAACAGAATTTTAATATACGATACTGATGACGGCATGAAGCAGTATCGTGTCAAAGGAGGTGTTCCGCAGGGCTCCGTTCTCAGGCCAACGCTATGGAACGCAATGTATGACGGCATCCTCAAATTGGATCTTCCGGAGGATACAACAATCATAGGATATGCAGACGACATCGCGACAGTGGCAGTAGCCAAGAACCTGGACTCGCTACAGGCTATATGTAACGATGTCATCTCAAGGGTGAGAAGATGGCTGTACAACTCGAAGCTGGAATTGGCGGAGCAGAAAACGGAAGTCGTGATATTGAGTACCAGAAGAGCACGTGAAGAGCTGGTCATCACGGTTGGTGATCATAACATCACCTCGTGTCCACACATTAAGTACTTAGGAGTACTTATAGATTCTAGAATGACGTTCAAGGATCACCTGAAAGCTGCTAGTGAAAAAGCAGCACGAATAAACAGCGCGTTAACACGCATTATGCCGAATATAGGAGGCCCGCAAGAGGGCAGGCGCAGACTGCTTTCAACGGTTACCACTTCAGTAATCTTGTATGCAGCACCTATCTGAGCGGACAGCAAGAAAATACACCAGAAGGATATCCGTGCGATATATAGACTCAGTGCCCTGAGGGTTGCGTATCACACAGTATCGGACGATACTATTTGTGTCATTGCAAGTAAGGTGCCCATAGATTTACAGGCACAAGAGATGAAGCGGTTATATGGCCGTGACACAAAATCAACCGAAGCCATAAGAAGAGAAGAAAGACAGCGTACCATCATGGAATGGCAGCGAAGATGGGAGTCATCCGAGAAGGGTTGATGGACCTACAATCTCATTACGGATATAGAAGAGTGAATATCACGCAGACATGATGAACTGAATTACCACATTACGCAGCTGCTTAGTGGCCATGGGTGCTTCAAGCAGTACTTGCATAAAATCAACACCGGAGAACGCGCAGCATATACTTTTTAAATGCCCGCGTTTTAACAAAAACATGAGCTGGAGAAAGCCTTTGGAGAACCCCCTACAGAAAGGAATCTGACGACACAGATGTGTAACACAGCGGAAAAATGGAATGCAGCATGCAAGGTTGCTGCAGATATGATGACCACTCTGTATGATGCAGAGCGTGCGCAGTCGAGCGCACGGCGGACACTACAAATACGGAGCCAGATATCGTTAACCGACGATAAAACCGAACAGAATTGGACACAAACCAATACTGACGATTGAGCACTAAGCTCATTACGGCCTTCCGACGTAATACCTAACGGTGGTTCAGGGAGGAATATCCGTACGGACGAGAGGTGGTTTCAGCATGAGAATGTCACGCACTGACTGGGTGGCTTTTTATGCTTTCCTCCTCGTTAAAAAAAAAAAAAAAAGGTTAGGTTAGGTTAGGTTAGGTTAGGTTACGTTAGGTTAGGTTAGGTTAGGTTTAGTGGCCTTCCATCAGAACACACTTAGACCAAATACTGCCCCCTGTGTTACCACGTGGGTGCTAATATCCATCCACTCCCTTTAACACTGAAAAACTAAGATTAATCCACTTGGCCTTAGTTATATAATTAAGTAGGTTCCCTAGGTCAGTTGACCCCAGGTCGGGCAGGTCGTCTAGAAAATATTGACCCAGGGCATTTTTTCTACAGATAGCCAAGGCTGGGCAAAAACATAAGAAGTGTGAAAGAGATTCCTTCTCCTCTTCATCTCTGCAACTGCTGCAAAAATCATTCGATGGCACACCCAATGGCCAGTTATTACAGTCACGGCTTTGTAAATTTGTCTTCTACTGAATTATAGTAGCTTCTTAGAGCGTTTGGAGTAGTATTCTGGCCATATCTGCTTGGTGATTTTGCATGTGTGTTCTGTAAGCCATCTTACCTTTGCCTGGTTCAAGAACTCCGTTTGAACGTTAAGCTTGCAGGTTGCCAGTAGGATACCCGGGTAGTTTTTGGATTGTAATAACAGTATTTTCGTGCTCAATCTAGCTAGCACATCAGATTTATTATTTTCAAGTATGTCACTGTGACCTGGAACCCATACAAGTTGTACGTTGAGTTCATCGACTACTTTATTAAGTAATCGCCGACTATCAAAAGCCACTTTGGAGGTCAGTGATATACTGGCTAAGAATTTGATAGCAGGTAGGCTGCCGCTGAAAATGAAAATATCATGGGCTGATACTTTATTACCTGCATAGCCATGACCTCAGCTTGGAAGATGGTCAGGCGGACGAAAGGATAAGCTTAACCCTAACTGCTTAGAAAAAACCCCGCCCCCTATCCTGTTCTTAATTAGAGAAAATTCATTTTACAGTGCAGCGAATGTATAACGCAATCAGAGATGCCCGTGATAATGCTTTGCTGGTATGGAATATAGTTTTTTGCAAGGCACCTCTTTGAAAATTTTCAAAAATCGTTGATCGGTATCACTAATACATTAAGAATGTTGTTTCTTCCCATTATGTAATCTTTTTCTCGGTGACATATTTACATATAAATGAAAAACGATTCTTCTTCCTTAACAATATTTTCCTTGTGGCGATTGATCAAGTTCAGATTGAGATGTACTCATTTCGGTATATATCCAGAATTTCCATTCATTTGCATGCATACAAAGCTTTGGTTCGGTTTTCATTACATATCACGAAATTTCGATACTGTCCCGGTTATTTCAGTACAGGTGGTCGGTCACCTTATTTATGTATATGTATCTACTTCAACGTGTATTTAAGTTGCTTTTGCGTTTACCATTATACTTAATATTTTTATAGTATTTTTTTTTTATGGTATGCAAACTTGAACAGTGTTTCATATGTAGGTATATGCAGATTCTTTTTTGAAATTGATTTTTTTCGCTTCAATTATCAATAGCTCCAATATTCCCTTCCATTCCAATCGCTTGGCTTATGCTATACTTTTCTACTTGTTACATAGTCTTTTCTTCTTTTCTATGCACATAAAACGAATAAGAATTTTTCATATTTTTATGCATGATTTCTTGCCAATTTCCATCAAAGTTCTATTCCTACTACAACTTCGTTTACTACGACTACGACTACTACTTCTACTATTACTACCACTTTTTCTACTCCTATATCTGGCAGCACTCGTCGTTGAGGCTCATAAAACTTTTCCACTACATACTATTCAAATTGAAATGTAATAAGGAAGCATTTTCAATAACTCTTCAAAGACTTATTAAATAAGGCACTCAGCATTTATTACAAATAATGTAAAGTATAATATATTTTTTCTTTCTTTTTTGTTTTTGTCTACTACTATTTTTACATTTTGTGATAAAATCACGTTTCTTGCATATAATTTTTACATTACAAAGAGGAGTAATATTACAGAGGGAGAGGTGAGCGTATGTATAAGGAAGCTAAAAACTAAAATATTCTCATTTTTCTTTGATACCAAAAAAAAAAAAAAAAAAAAAGGTGGAAAACAATTTTTTTTCTGACATGACGTCAAGCTACTTATGCGAAAGATTTAAGCGAAACTGTAGCACTTTAACGCTAGCATGCATAATTTTTCATAGTAGCGAAAAATCAAAGCATACCTTAAGGTAACTTTCGAGTTGAGAAGTAAAAAGCAGAGGTGTGCATGCAGCAGAAAACTATGAAACAATTTTATTTAATTTTCATGTGTAAAGCAAAGGCAATCATATTTTATTTGCAATTACTTATTTACTAAGATGATGATGATGCTTATAAAAAAGAAACAAAAGAAAAGAAGCAAATATTAGCTCCAAAAGGTATGCAATAAAATTTTGCAGGAATTTCTTTTTCTTTAGCATAAAAAAAACTTGGTTTTTTGTTGTTCAAAATACACATACATGAGTTTTGATATACATATGTAATCTTTTTTCATATATTTTTGCGCAAGCATAATTCAACTATATACACACACACACACTCCTAAACATTTCTTCTATATATTTGAAAATGCAAATATTTAATTTTTTTTCGGGGTGAAAAAAAAACTTTTAATTAAACAAATTTCTGAAATTCTATTTATTCTCGAGAGTGTGTTTAGGTTTTACATATATTTCAAATTGATTACATTTTCCTTGCTCCCCAGCTTGTTTAATTTTAAAATAAATGCTTTAAATATGTGCAGAGGTTGGTGGGCAAGGGATTCAGCTCAGTCATTCGTTGTTTGTGCTTTACAAAAACCGGAAATTTAGTGCTTGCATATTGTAGTACAAATTTTACTCTAGGGTATTTGCCATATACATACATATACAAAACATACATATTTACATATATAGCAGCATTTTAGGTGCTCATTGCAGGTTTTATATTGCTCAATGTAGAGAAATTTTACAAAAATAAATCAACTTTGAAATTGATTTAGCATAGTGGTGTTGTTGGTGTTACTGTTATTGGTAGCAGCAATGGTTGTATTGGTGTTAATGTGGTATGGCCGTTACTGCTGCAACTGCCGTGGTCAGACAGCATTACCATAATGTTATGCCGAAAAATATACCAACAAATTTCAAAAAAACTAATATGCGTTTTATGTTTGTATGGTTAAATAAAACCAACTAACTATTTGGTTTAAATTTTATTTGCATTATAAATTTGAATTTGCTGAAATTTTGGCGTGACATTTTTTTGAAATTTGGAGAAAAAATTTTATATGGAAAAACTAGAAAACTTTTGCAATGGTTGTGAGCTGTTTATGGCTAAACCGTAAATATGTAATACCAATTATCTAATGAGGCACTGAAGATTTTTGGCACAACAAAAATTAACAAAGTTTCAAAGAAAGCTACTACTGCTTAAGTATGCAACACCAGGTAAACAATCAATTATTAAAATATTACCAAATTCTGTTTTGTTAAAAGTTTTAAATTTTCAAACAATTTTAACAAATCGATTCTATTTGTTGTTTGGATTGTATCACGTATCAAAAAATAAAACAAACAAAAAAAAAAAACAAAAAAAAATAATTCTATAAAAATAAAAATAATACAGCGAATTATTTGTTTTATCTATGGATATATTTCATTCTATGTTTTTTTATTGGATTTATTATAACTTTTTATTAAAAACGAGTTAAATGATTTAACTAGCGTATGAAAAAGTGATTTATAGTATTAAAAATCAATATATGAATTGCAATTTTGGTTTTTGGTAGACATTTCTACATAGCATTAAGCAAACAATTTTTATTTTTAATCCAAATATTAGCTCAGTAATATCAATTAAGGAATGTTAAACAAAAAATGAATATTTATTTAAATGACAAAATAATATCAGTTATGGGATTATTACTAAATTTTCGTTTAAAATAATTTAGTTAAATATTTATATTTGAGAGTGAGTATCAAGCAAAACAAATCTGCGAAATAAATGTTACTTTCAACTACAGATTAAGTAGATTTCTATCCAAAGCAACAAGAATTTTCACTTCTAAATTTTCTTTAAAAATGTAATTGTTTTATTGGATAGGAATCTATACTCTTAATCTGCAGTTTAAAGTAAAATTAGTATCTCGGATTTGCTTTGTTTCTTTTTCAAACCAAACCTCATTGAAATCTCATGCGACCACTCATTGAAAACTGTTTGTTGTTATTTTATTTTTACTATTTTATTTTTTACTTTAAATCAAAATTTAGTAATAATTCCGTAGCTGATGCCATTTTGTCTTGTCAATTTGTCTTACAGATTACTCAGTTTAGAAATTTACTAAATTTTTTCAGGACATAAAGTTAAGAAAATATTAAAATTGTAGTGCTTCTGAGAGCTACAAATGGTTTTTGGTGCACGCCTTAATCAGTATTTAAGTCTGATTTCATAGTCCGGTTTTTAATCATATTTTAGACTGAATTTTTGACTGATTCGTGATTCGATTTTTAGTCTGACTTTTTTTTTGTTATTTTTAAGCATTTTTTGTTTTGAATTTTGATTTAAATATGATCTAAGTTTTGTTCTGAATTTAAGTCAAAATTTGAGTTCGAGTTTTGGTTTTATGTGAGTTTTGATAAGATTTTTGAAAAGGTTTTAGTTTGAGATATGGGTCAAATTTTGTTCTAAATTCTTGATTTGGTTTTTAATTGGTTTGTTCCGATTTTTTTTTTATATCTGAGTTTTGGTCTAATTTTTATCAGCAATTTTTTCTGAAATTTAGATTGAATTCAGGTGTGATTTTTTCTTCTGAATTTGGTTCGAATTTCGATTTAAATTTGTGTCTGATTTTCTCTGAACTTGGACTGAATTTTCGTCAGAATTTTATATTATTTTTGATCTGAATCTGGTGCAAATTCTGATATGTTTTAGAATGATTTTTGATTTGAGCCTGAATCAGCCCTTCCAAAAGTCAAAATCCAAAAGTTTATAACATTTAAATGCTGAAATAATAATTGAATGAATCAAAATCAAAAACTTGACTCTTGCATGTATCTATCCAGTCATTTAAAGTTGAATAGCTTACTACTTCATAGTTACTCACCAGGTCTATCCAATTCGTGTATCAGTTCATCCGGTTCCAGATATGAAGTCTCAGCCATAACGCTCATAATTGTGTGCTGTTGTTCCGATGTGCGCCAATCACGTCCACCATTTGTGAAGAGTGCCAAACATATACCGAATAACCACCATAGATAATAATTCGCAGGACATGAACATGAATAAGCGTTAGAGTAGGAGTAGGAGTAGCTGCTACCGCTGGAGTTGCAATTGGGGTTTGAATTCGGGTTGGAAGAAGAAGGGTGGCACAAAATACTACTACTACTATTACTACCATGTATGGATTGCTGGTGTGAATATCGATGATGATGTCGATGGTGGTGATTATGATGGCGGCATTTTATATGCGTATTTGTATTGTATTTGTGATGTCGCCCTCGTCGTCGTTGCTGTCGTTGTTTTTGTTCACATTTTATACCGCCGGAAACGGATATGAGAACCGCAGGATTCATTTTTAATTTGATCATTATATTTACGCAATTGTTGTCGTTGTCGCAGTCACAATCGCGCTGTCGTTCTTTTTATTATTTTTTCCGAAATCCTTTTGAATCGGAATTTTATGGTTTCACTTAATGTTTTTTTTCTTTTTTTTGTTTTATTTTTTCTTTTTGTTATTTGTATTTGTATTCCTTTTGTTAAACATGCACAAATACATACATGCACTATACATGTGCGTATATGTATGTATACGTTAGAGAGGGAGAAAAACTGAATTTATTTGTATTTACAATTGTATCTCATCATTGCTGTTTTTGTTGGAGTTGTCGCAATATTTATTTATTTTTTTTGCTCTTTTTTTTTTTTTAATTTAAGAATTTTTCATTGAAGCACAGTGTATGTAGATTTCTTCTTTTTTTTTGCACAACATTCGAATGCACATTGGTTTGCTGAATATGTATGTATATATGTATGTGTATATGTATGTGTGTATGATTTTATGTGTATGTTTGTGTTGTTTTTGTTGTTTTTTGCCTTCTAGTTCTTTTACTGTGCATTTTCTATTGTTATTATTGTCGTTGTTTTTGTTGTTGCAGCTATTTGTTATTGCTGCTACTACTTTTGCCTATATTATTGCTGCTATTGCTATTGTTGCAGGAAGTGTTGCTTGTTGCTGGCTATTTTTGCTTTTTGTTTGTTTGTTTGTTTGCTTGTTCGCTTTTGTTCTTTTTTTTCTGTATTCTCTGTTGCTATGCAATTTAATTCTATGTTTACTTCCTCCTCCTTTTCAGCATACACATTCAATTTTACGCCAGCAATTGATGCCTGTTTTCTGTTATTCTACTACTGCTGCTACTGCTGCTGGTGTTGCTGTAGTTGTTCAACTTGCTATTGCTGTTGTTATTGCAGTTACAGTGAATGTAATCTGTTGTGAGAAAAGAAGCAAAGAAAATATTAATAATAAAAATTAATAATTGAATTTTTTATACGTTTCATAAGGGTATTTTTAATAAAGCTTTTATCCTGTTTGCTTAAGTTTCGATTTCAAAAAAAAGGGGAAAGAAATTCTCATCTTGTTTCTGTTTGAAGAATAGCATAAAAGAATTCAATGAAACTGTGCTTTGGTCTTTGGTTTGGAGATTGAAGAAAAAAGCTTATATCATTTCGCTTGCAGTTTTAGTTTTACTTTTAAACTGAAAGTAATAATGGAAAATATTTAATTAATATTACGAAAACTTATACATTTTGAGCAATATCAATCTTATTAAAATCTAAAAACATGTACATGTTTCCATGACAAATTATAAAAATATGAAAGAGTTAACTTTATTTTTTCTTATTTATACTTACAGCGTTATAAAATTGCTACGAAATGACTAATTCAGGATAGCCGAATGTATATTTTGATATTGCCAGATAGTTTTTTTTTTTTTTTAATTGTCAGAAAAGTTATCGCATTTTTATTTACAGGCGCATCTACAAATATAAATACATAAATGAAATTAACTAAAAATTGTTAATTGCGGTGGTTGATCCAGTGCAAAACTGCTGAGGTAATGTAAATGGAATTTAACCCACCCCGTAGAGTCTAGGTATCCTATTAGATTTTTTTGGACTATTTGCCAAACAGTCAGCAAAGTCTTCGAGGAAATACCGAATATTCACATATGGAAGTGAAACTTGGTTAATTTCAAACAACATCCCACAGAAGCTATAAGTTTTCATTAACAAGTGTCTGCAGAATATTCTGGCCAAATTTAATACGAAAAGAGGACCTTTGGATCCTTGCAAACGGAGGCTCAATATTAACGCAGATAAAGAGAAGATAGTGGAGATGGATAGGACATACTCTAAGAAAGCCAGCCGACAGCATCATAAAGTTAATGCTTGAATAAAACCCACAAGGAAGCAGACATCGTGGACGACCGAAGAACACTAGAAGATTTTCCATACATCTAGAACCAATAGATAAAAATACAACATGGCAAAACGTAAAAATGACTGCAAAAAATGGAAATGCTTAGTAGAAGCTCTAAATTCACAAAAGGAGTAGAAGGAGGGGGGGGGGGGAAATCTTCCTAGAAACCTATATCTTGTCCTTGCTAAAGCATAGAATCCTTACAGGTGATGTAGAAGTTTTCAGACTCAGATGGACTCGAAACTATTAACGAAAAATCTCTTAATATATTAAACTCTCTATCGATCAATCTTGAATTTGGATGAAACATTAAAGTTATTCACGAACAATACACAAAGAAAATCCGAAATCAGGTGAATACTGTAGCACATTTTCAAAATAGCCAAAAGTTATTCACTTCTGATTATTCTTTAACCTTTATGTGGATACCCGTGGTACCCGGGTACCTAAGACGTGCGTTTTCAGATTTTCTTATGACAAAAATTAGTTCTTTGATGTTGGACTTTCTGGTATTCCTCAAGCTAGTCAAGCAACAAAATTTAGGATAAAAAAAATGTTAAAAAATTCTTTTTCAGTTACTTTTTTTAAACGTTTTTTTTTTACACATTTAAGGGGATACCCGTGGTTAGTGATGATTCGATATAAGAAAATATGCAATACTTTTCATTCGATTCAAGTACTTTTTTACTCGATGCTATATCATAACTATTTTACTTGGTATCGGAAAAAACAGTCAGTATTGGATACTCGATACTTTGAAAAATATTTATTTAAAAACTGAAATATTGCTATACAATATTTAAAATTGTGGATCGTTTTAAAATATTGCTATACAATTTTTAAAATTGTGGATCGTTTTAAAATATTTTACAGCAATCAATACCTAATATATTGTATTTCAAAATGTTATTGCAGAATTATTCAATATGCATATTCAAAATATTTCAATTGGAATATTGCAATATTCCAATGTATGAAAATATTGCAGTACAATATTGAAGTTCTAGAAAATATTGCCGGCCATGCATGTAGAACATAATGTTTATTGAAACCTTTTCATTGAAATAAAAAATATTTTTAACAAGCTATAATCTGTTGATTAGTTTTCCTTCTATTATAAATTTTCTAGCAATTTGCATCTAAACATAATAAATATCATATATTGAAGTTAGCGTCATTTCTATATGATTCATGGGTTTCCAGTGGAAATATTTCAAAACCATAATGTTTAGGCAAAAAACTCGTGTTGAATAGTATAAACTGTATGGACCGTTCTGGCCTGAGCGTGTTCCTCGACAGCCACTTAAAACAACTAGTGCATTTGTCTCTTTAAACAAGTATTCGATACAAGTACATATTCGATACTTTTTTCCGATATTTTCGGTAGCATTGATATTTTTATTCGATACAAGTAATGAGTAAAAGTATCGATACTCTGTGGGTATCCGGGTACCTATATATTTTATATATGAAAATTCAAAAGAATCTTGACTTATTTTGGCTAAAAGTTAATAGTAATGAATGCTATATATTATTTGGTTACAAATATTTGTATTTGGTATCATTTTGTACAAAAATACTTAATTAAGAAAAAAATTTACGTGATTTTGTTTATAATTTAAGTGCAAGTATTACACTTACAACATGTTACAACATGTGCATCGTAAATCGGCGAATTGCAATTAACACATGACTTTCTGGTCTTTCGTCTTTTTATTGGTGAAGTAAGATATGTGTCGTGAGTAGGTTCTACTGCAGGGGCTACCGCAAAATTAATTGAGCGCCTTAGCATGGATTCTATAGAAATTTTGGTTGTAAAGTTCAGGTATATGTTAGAGATGGTTGACCTTTTGATTATTTCTGGCATTGTCAATTGTTTTCCGTGTTTTTTTAGAAAGCCTCGTCGGAAATTTGTGGATTTGTTTCAAGTTGGATTACTTTTGTAAAAAAAGGCGACTGGTCATCTTAGCGTTCTACGTTTGACAGTGTAGGTACCTAACATCTTGTTCATCGTATCTACTTCACCTTTTTCTCTACTAAAGTACTGAATTACGGCAGATTTCTTCTTCAAATCAGATGATACATCCTTGTCAGTATGGAGGGTTGATGGCATTAGTACAGCCTTATTTTTTTGGGCACATATGAGCACATCATAATGTTATCGTTAGAAAAACCAAACTGTGAAGAAAATATTTCTCGACATTTGAATGCCTTCATCTCGGGTGGAATATAAAAATTATTTTCTTGAAAGTCCCTACAATTAACAATAGCGAAACTTTCAGAAATCGTGCCAGCTTGTAAAAAAGTTATAACAAGTGAAATTCGGAATCGTATTTTTATATCTCACAACCAAATCTCGTACGACTCGTTCTCCTTGATTGACCTCACGTTTCGCTCCTACCTTTCCTTAATGAACTTGTAATGGAAATGAAGTGTGTCCATCGCAAGCCCACCAAACTTTTATCCCATATTTAGCAGGTTTAGAGGTAATATACTGTGTAAATCGTATACGACCCCTAAATCAAAAAAATTGCTCATCAACAGTTATACAATCAGCTGGATTGTAATTTTCGTTTAGATTTGAATTAAGCATCATAAATAGCTGGGAAATAAGTGCAGCTTTGTCATTTTGCATACGATTCAACCCGGTGTTATCATTATCAAAGCGCAGGAATCCTATAATTTCTTTGAAGTGTATACTACACATTGCAGCACGATATAGTGGATAGAAGTCCGATCTCAGTTCAGATATATCGTCGCCTGAGAATTGATTTGGCGTATAGGTATACGAATTTGCACACACATACGCCAAATCAATTCTCAGGCAACGATATGTTATTTGTTTGAGGCATGCACTCCAGCAGTAATCAAAGTTCCAAGGTTGGCATCAAGCTCCGTTGCAGTTAATTTGTTCCATGTTTTATTCTGACATACATTTGCAGAGAATACGGCTAGGGTTTTGCGGTTAGTTTCTCAAATAATTATAGTGCACATATTTTTATAAAAAAAAAAACAACGTTTGAAAGAGTCTCTTCCTGATAGCATTTTAGTTGCACGCGATGGACTAGCTTTTTGGCGAAGAATATTATGGGTGGGCATCTAACCTTGAGATGTTGTTTTATCCTCACCATACAGTAAATTAGTGTTTGACGTTGATGCTTGACTTTCTTCGTCAAGCTCTTGTGCATTCACTTCATCATCAGAAAAATCATCGTCACCAGAATCACTCCAATCATTGTGTATACAAAATGCAGAACTTTCTTGCTGCAAATTGCGTGCTGTAGTAAAAAATGTGTTGATGTTAACAATTAAACTTAATACGTGGTACCCGGTTACCACGGGTATACACTTACGTAGGATTTTTTTCGTGAACACATAAAGGTTAAGTACTCATCTTTGTGGTCAGCTTCAAAAAATAAGTGAAAATGCCACGAACACAAAACTTTTCGGAAAAAAATTTAACTCACAATTGGGAGGGACTATAAGAATGCGTGTTGACGCAATGAGTGCGAGTGAAATGTGTGACCTTAGCGCGAAAAAAAAAATTGTATAGTAGTTGAAATTTGTCAAAACTATTGCCATGCGACAGATGTTGACGTGTTATACAAATTCCCACTAATATGTGAAAAAACGAGAGAAAATGTTTGCAATTTTCAATCAGCAGAAGTTGCTGCACTTTTAGTCTAATTCTTGTACTGAACCCATTCATATACGGCGAAACGGAGTAATAAGTCATGCAAACACTCCGAGATCAGGGAGGCTTTAAGCAGTATCTGCTTCCCGTCAAACACGAAGATGTGATTTGTTAGAACTACTCAGATGAGCTCGTCAACGTAATGCATATCCTATCTATCTATCTAAACTAAAAATTTAAAAGATGATGCAAATACAGGAATAGTTTCGAGAAGTATCTCAAAATTGTCCAAGCCAACTTGTGCAATAGAAAAACAATTTTAAAAAATTATACAATTATTATTGTTTTTTATCCAAACCTGATGTTGTTTTTTTTTTTTTTGAAAAACCGATTGTGAAAGACGCTCCAGTGAAAAATCTTCAGACAGCCACATTTTTTTATGAGAAACTACGTCTATATCGTAAACAAAAAGTCGGAGGAGCATTCAATGTTTCATAAAACTGTTTCTCAGACAAAATTCGGTGGCGTAGCTCAACAACAAAGTGATCGTATCTCGTTATTGTTAGGGGAAACATGGCCCAGAACATAATTAACGATCACAGTCTAACGTTGTTCTAGCCACGCAAAGTAATACCTCAAGGTAGTCCTGCTCGACTAAGCGAAAATAAGTATTTTTAGTCGGTAAGAAATCGACTTAATCACATTACTAGAGCAACCTTAGAAAATGTAAATTTGCCAAGGTATAAAAAAAAAAAATAAAATTAAAAAAAGAAAACATCTAAAAGACGAGTTTTTTGAAATGCCATTCGGATGCCTCATTTTTATTATAATTTAATTCTTTTTAATTAAATCAAAAGAAAATAATAGTATTTGTAGTTATAAATATTTCATTTCTCAGAATAAAATTTAGCAATAAATATTATGAAAGAATAATAAAATGTAAAAATAATGTAAAAGTACAAAAAAAAACAAATATACCATATTAATATTCTTAAAACATGACCAACATGGCGACTACTACCACTACCACTACAGTTGCGACAAGTGGATAAATAAAATGTTAAGTAAATAAATAAATCAAATAAACAGTAAACAAATATTAAAACAAAAGCATCATTAAAACATCAATTACTAAAGTAAACAACAAAATGAGCGCGTTGTGCTGCGCTGTGATTGTGTGTGTGCGAATGTGCACACAAACATATAATTTTCATACATATATACATAGTTAGGTAATTCACAAGGTCTCAAAAAGTCATATGCCATAATAAAATTTGAAGCACGATAATTTTTTTTGGCCACAGTCAGCATTGATTTTGAAACTTTTCAAACCTTTCTGTCTTTTTTATTTTTATAAAAGGCACTTGAAATTTTAAAATACTAATTAGAAATTAAATGTTAATTATAGATTAAAACCATTCCCATGTACTTGACTTTCAAATAACGAACTGTTATGCATACTAGCTACAATGGGAAAAAAACAATAACATAAGTGTATAGAACGGTAGTGGTAGTTTCTTTCAATATCTCTATTCAGTGAAGATACTTGGAATCAAATCCGTAATTCTGGGTTATGATTTCCAATATTAGTAGCTTATATAGGATATTGAAAGATTAAGAACTATCACTAAGATCACTGATGAGGAATTGTGGCGGATTCCGAAACGGCCGTCTGATTTGCCCGTCTCTGTTTACACTGTTGTTGTGATGACTACATTTGTTCATTAACCTGTTTATATATAACTTCAAATAACGAAATTGACATGAACTTAAGTCATGACTTTGAAAATTAACCTCTAGATTTAATTTTCATAGTCTCCTAAAAAACTATCAAAACCATTATTGTTCTTGAAATTTTTGCTGATATAACTGATATCACAGTTTATGAAGTTTTGTGAGTCACCTAACAATATAAATATGTATTTGTATGTGTGTTTATGTATGTGAATTACTTGAATATTTGCGCTTTGTGTGAGTTTGAGTGGCTTAATGAAAATAAAACAAAAAAACTGAAATGCTTCACTGAACTTTACACTTTTAATAATAATGATATCAATTATTTACACACACACATATGCATACGCACACAAACTAAGATATACACAAATAATGGCATGGAAATTGTGTGGTTTTTATTTTTGTTTGTATGCATTTGGTTTTCTCAGAATTTTTTTTTTTTTTTTTCTGAAATTAATTAATTGTTTCCTCAAAGCCTTTTTTAATATCACCATCAAAATGTCCGTCAACTTTTCATTTTAACATTAATGTTTTTTTTTGTGCTCTTAAATAAATTCAGTTTCCACTATTCACTTTCATATTCTTTTAGTATAGAAATACTCGGAATATATATTTACGTATGTATGTATGTATATGTATTAATTTGACTTTTTGACCATGGCAGCTCGTTAGAAAACTCTATTTTATTAACATATCATTATACAAATACTGCCAGCCTTTGAAACTATTTGCAGTATACTAATATAATAATAAAAAAAAGCAACAACAACAACAACTACTGCCTCTACCACTACATACCTTCCTACTTCTATCTCTTCTCTACTCATATGTCACCACGAGAAACCATTAAAACTGAAAAGATAACAAATGGTCAAAAATGTCAAGTAACAAAAGGGAAAAAAGAAAAAAGGTTAAAATGATAACGGTTTGAAATGGAATGGACTAGTATTTGAGCCCTCGGTCATCCATTCATTCATTCATTCATTCCGTTCATACGTTCACTCACTCCACAAAATAGACTCTGTTTAGTCAGTCATTCGCTCATGTAAATATTTTTATATATGTATTAGTGTCCAGGACATGCTATTTATTTATTTCGTTTTTGAACATACTTAACTGCTTCAGAGAAGGAAGAACGAGCAGACAGAATAGTGAGAAGAGTATATAAAAAAATTGCTGAACTTTTGTCTGACAGAGCATACACTTAGGTCTGTGTGTTTGTCTACGGTTTAGCCAGGACACTTTTGTTCAACACATTAACTACTTGCTTCTTTTTTCTTTTTTTGACAAAATATATGTTTTTGTATGTGTATGTGATTAATAACCCAATTTGAAAGCAACGAGTTCATTTTTAACAAAGAGACAAGTAGAGCAAGAAAATAAAAACAAACCTAACCGGTTTTAATGGTATTAAAAAGTGATAAAAGTTCAAAGGCTTCTTCTCAATGACGGTAACAACTTAAATTTATTTAATTTAGCATGACAGAAAAAATATTCATAACACTTTTTTTTATGACTTTAGCAAAAAAAATTTGTTTTTTTCATACGCGCCATTTTTTTGACATTGACTGCTATTCTATCTCGAAGAGTTCCAAAAATAATTTTCATAATTTTACAAAAGTGTTTTACTATAGCTGAAAATGTCGAATTTCGTGCCAACAAAACAACATTTGCGGGAAGTTTTAATTTGCTTCTTCCATTTAAAGAAAAACGCAACTGAAGCACATCGTTTACTCACTGAAGCTTATCCTGACTGTGCTATAGACGCTAGAATGTGTCAGGTGTGGTATGCCCGTTTCAAAAGTGGTGATTTTGATGTTGAAGACAGAGAACGTTCAGACGGCTCGAAAAAGATCGAAGATGAAGAATTGAAGGCATTACTCGAAGAAGATTCATGTCAAACGCAACCAGAACTTGCAGAATCTTTAGGAGTTGATCAATCAATCATTTCTAAACGATTAAAAGCATTTGGAATGATTCAAAAGCAAGGAAATTGGGTGCCGTACGAATTGAAGCCGAGAGACGTCGAACTACGATTTTTCACATGTGAACTGCTGATTGAACGTCAGAAAAGAAAGGGTTTTCTGCATCGTATTGTAACTGGCGATGAAAAGTGGATACGTTACGATAACCCAAAGCGTAAAAAATCATGGGGACCGCCCGAACATGCATCAACATCAACTGCAAAGCCGAACATCCATGGATCCAAGCTCTTGCTGTGTATTTGGTGGGATATGAAAGGTGTCGCGTACTATGAGCTATTGAAACCGAATGAAACAATCACTGGCGACCGCTACCGACTACAATTGATGCGTTTGAGCCGAGCATTAAAGGATAAGAGGCCAGAATATGAGAATAGACACGACGAAGTTATTCTTCAGCACGACAATGTTTGGCCGCATGTTGCAAGGCATGTAAAAACATACTTGGAAACGCTGAAATGGGAAGTGCTACCACACCCGCCGTATTCTCCAGACATTGCTCCTTCTGATTACCACTTGTTCCGATCGATGACACATGGCCTGGCTGAACACCACTTCCGTTCCTTCGAATAACTCAAAAATGGGTCGATTCGTGGATAGCATCAAAAGATGAGGAGTTCTTTCGACGCGGAATCCGTATGCTACCAGAAAGATGGGAAAAGGTTGTGGCTAACGATGGACAATACTTTAAAGAATAAATTTATAATCACTTTTTCACAATAAATGTCCAAATTACGAAAAAAATACGAGTTTATACATTCATACTCCCAATAAATCTATAAATCTTTGCAAATACAATTTCTTCTTTCTTTACTTAATGCAATTACCTGATTAATTAACCATAAGAATATATTATTTCCCTTTCAACTTGATTGTTTTACATAATAACGTTTGTTGGTACTCGTACATGCAAACGTAATCACTCATACGCACTGTATGCCTGACTCTTTTATTATTTGTTTAAAAAAACCCTCCACCTCCTAATGAGCTCTTAAGTTTCCTGCTGTATATCTTAAACAATTTCCGGTTTTCTAACCTTCTTTTGTTCATACACATGTAAACTTTTGATTTTTTTTGCCTCTCTCTGACTCAACCGATACCAATACTACATGCACACAACCTTTTCTTCACACCACCACAACTATAACACATCATTTAGCGGTTTTGTAATCAGCAAATTTGTATTCTTTACGTGTTCTCCCTTTATATGTGCGTATATGTGTTGCTCATATGTGTATGTGTTTTTATATGAAAGCTAAGAGTTTCTTTTGTTTTCTTGTTCACATTTAACATAAGTTTCTTTGTGTTTTTGGTGTTTGGAAATGTGGGCATATGTGTGTTTGTGTTTGAATACATACATATGTGTATATGTATGTTGTGTTTATTTGCTTGTATTGTAAAAATATAACAAATATTATTTTGTTGAACTTATGTTTTTGTGGTTTTAAAAACAATTATAGAAAATTTGTCAACATTAAACATATATAAAGTAATTCTGTGGGTAAAAGAAACAAGAGGAATGAAGAGTAAATATAATAATCATGATTGACAGATTTTGAGGAGTTAAAATATTTGAAGGTGGAACAATCGATATGGAAAATTTAAAAAATGTTGGTATTAATTTATGGCACACAATTATATACAAACGTTATTTGTAGGCATAGCAATTCAGATCTTCAGTTAGCCAATATTCACATGCAAGTATACCGTCAACTACACTGTCAAACACAACTCAACAACAAAAAAAACAAAAAAATAATAATAAGTTCTGAAAGTGGATTCTAGTTAGGGTTGCTAGATGCAAATCGGGCTTCATCTGGACATTGAGATAAAATATCGGGATTTTCAGCTTTCATCTAGACATTGAACGAAGGTTTTTCTATACAACAAAAAAATTAAGACCGTCTGGCAACCCTAATTCTAGTAGAGCTCAAAAAAGTTAACTAACATAGATTTGCCAGAATTTTTAAAGATTATTTTTCGAGACGATGAAAATAAAATCCTAGTGTTCATGTTTCATAGTTTGGCTTTACTTCATTGCTACTTAACAATGTTAAACAAGTAAAATAGCTCCTAAGTCACTTCGGTTTTTTTTGTTCGAAGCTTTTCTAATTATTTTAAAATTATTCTACAGAGAAGTCTACTTTCTCTGTAGAATAATTTTTTGGAACATATTAACGCCTTATCTCAAAAATTCCTCCTGGAATATGCTAGTGTTCTCAATACAGTTTATTTAACCTCATTAAGGAGTGGAAAACCATGAAGATTCTATTATTGATTTAGCTGTGTCCTTGATATTTATGAATTATAGCTCGGTCAGACTTCTGAGGAAAGGTGAACCAATGAGGTTTAGTCTCCTCCTAGACACATGAAATTAAATCGTTGTGGTGATGGAGTTACGGCTAAGATTGAATAACTATTTAGTACGTCTATTGCCCATTGTGGTCCCGGTTAGCCTGGTAATATTACTCGTTTCACAACTTAACTGACGTAGAAGAAATACAAATGCTGCAAGAAGGTGAAAAAAATGAGCCCCATTTGGGTAAGCCGTCGGTCTCGCACTTACCTGAGATATTCATGTGCCCAGGTATCTAATGCAAGGGAACCTGCGAATGATTCATCAAAATTTTGATTGAATATCGCCAGTTAGGTGGAAGGTTTGACCAGCAAGAGACTTGATTGCTATCTGGCTGCCAGTGTAGATGCAAATATTTGTATCAAATAGATCGTTAAAAACTAGGCAGTTAGACGCTTGATATAATGTCATTTCTTTCTCCTGAAAGACGGTGAAAAGGAGGGTTTACTACAGAAAATCCCGCAACTGACTTTGCCCTCTAAGTTTAGAACCATCTGTGTAGATGTTGACAGAATTTTTAATGACCACCTTGCCTTCGATCCATTCCTATCTACTGGGGATGTGGGTAGAAAACTTTGGCTTAAATTATGAGTAGAGCTGATATAGTCTATATTTGTTGGTACAGACATATCTAAAATTAGAATCTGAAAAAAATTAGCCCCATTTGGGTAAGTCGTCGGTCTCGCACTTACCCGAGATATTCATGTGCCCAGGTATCCAATGCAAGGGAACCTGCGAATGACTCAACAAAATTTTGATTGAATATCTCCAATCAGGTGGAAGGTTTGACCAGAAAGAGACTTGATTGCTACTTGGCTGCCAGTGTAGATGCAAATATTTGTATCAAATAGATCGTTAAAAACAACGCTTGGTATAATGTCATTTCTTTCTCCTGAAAGACGATGAAAAGGTTAGGAAAAGGAAAGGATGGTTTGAGACCCAACATGCTACAGAAAATCCTGCAACTGACTTTGCCCTCTAAGTTTAGAACCATCTGTGTAGATGTCGATAGAATTTTTAATGACCACCTTGTCTTCGATCCATTCCTATCTACTGGGGATGTGGGTAGAAGACTTTTGGCTTAAATAATGAGTAAAGCTGATATAGTCTATATTTGTTGGTACAGACATATCTAAAATTAGAATCTTGGCAAGTCTCAGGTCTAACTTGGTCCACCGATATAAGGCACTGAAGTGCAAAAATCGTCTTTTTAGACTGACATTAAGATCAAATTCACGGCACCAGAGGGATAGCATACTAAAGCTCTCTCTCTCTCTCTCTCTCTCTCTCACTGTGGTATCAAAATGGGCCGTTCAGGCCTAAATGTGTCCCTAGACAGTCATTCCAACCTCTTTTTCAAGACCAGGGTATGAATCCAGGTTAACGCTTAATATTTGATTATTAATTTTATTTTTACGAAAAATTTGTCTCAACACCAAATTTAATATAGATTACGATATATTAGTAGTTGTATGTAATTTACAAATATTATACTAAATTTCGCTATTATTTTTCGTAAAAGAAGATAACTACAGATGTGTGTATGTATGTATGTTGTCGCAGAAAATATGACGTTTTAGCATTTCATAAACTTGTAAAATAAAACAACAAAACTCACAACGAAAAAAACTTCAGCAACTTTAATTTTCCTTGTACAATCCTAATTTTTTTTTTTGTTTTTTTTGCGCCATGTTTCCTGTCAGGCTTCTATGATTTTTTTCATGTTTCTTTTCTGTACAAATTTCTCATGTATTTTTTGGGTTTTATTTTAATTCTTTTTTTTCGTATTTTGTTTTCTATGAAGATTTTCTTTTTGTGGTTATTAGTGGTGGAGGAGCACAAGTAAATCATGTCAACCGGAAATTTTTATACAGCTAACATAAACAACGCAAACAACATAAAATCCATATGTGTGTTACGTGATTGTGTGTATGTGTTAGGCCATACACTGCATACATACATACATATATACTTAAACATATAAGTTGTGTGTATGTGCTGGTATGTTATAAGCGTATAAAATAGTTTTCACTTATTTTCCATACACATACACAAAAATACACTTCTTTTATATATACTCACATACGAATACATATGAATGTTTGTGTGTATTATGAAACTTGACTCAATTTCACTTGCATTAAATTGTGCTTTAATTAAAAAGTATGTAGACTGCTAGCAATCTGAGAGAATACTATAAGTTTATTCATGTGTGTGCGATTCTCTGCAAAACAAAAATATTTGTGTATTTGTGTGTGTGTAGGTATGTCTGTAAGTGTACTTTATATATATATATATGTATATGGAGAAATTTTTTGTTTATTTTTTCTCTCTTGTTTATTACTTTTACAAATTATATTTTGATGAATTACTCATTCTTCACTTTATAGACACACATATTCACTACACTTTATGTACTTTATTTTTCTTCCATCAGATGAACTTTAATTCATAACTATGAAACACACACACAAGCAATCACACACATTCTTTTTTTGTATACACATACCTACATACTTATACTTGTTATTTTTGTTGGTACTTATTATATTAGTTTTATGTTGTTTTATATATATTTTCTTACTTGTAGCAAGTAGTTAGTTACCTATATGTATATATTTGTATGTAGTTGTGTGCAATATTCTTGTCTCTATTTATTCTACAATTTGTATTTTTAGGTAATAAATTCTCTTCATACTAAATTTTAATAATTTATATACAAACATATCTACATTTATATTCAATGTTTTGGCTTGTCTGTATGTATGTATGTATGTGTGTGTGTATATGCAATGTTTGTTTCTTTGCCCAATAATTTAATAAATTTCATTCATTCAAGGTTTACTTAATAGTACATTTTCGGATTGTTTTGATGTGGCATTAAATATTTGTTGAAGAATGGTCATTCTATATATAGTTGTCTTCCAAATAGTTTCTCTTCTTGCTTTTTGATGCATATTTCTATGTCTGTTTGTATGTTTGTAGTATGTATGTAATGTTGACACACAAACATAACAAATATTTTGTTGTTGTTGTTGTTTTTTGCTTTTGAAACTATTGATTACATAAGTTGGTGTTAGTGTAAATAGTTTTACGATAATTACAAAATTTGTTCTTTTTTCTTTTTTGTTGTTTATAAAGAAGAAGCACAAATACACACCTGCTCAAAATAATAGTTACACTTCATAGCTATTCATTTTAACTCCTCTGCACAACTTTTTTGGAAATTTAAACGGTAAATTGTGGAGAAAATATAAACAGCATAATCTAGCAACGCTGTTGTCAACAAAATAGAAAGTGTAAATCTTTAATATATGATTTATTTGAGCTTTCTGTGAATGAACTACAAATTGGCTTGCTCAAAATATTTACAAAATAGTTACACCTACAAGTCTAATTTAATACATTTTAATAAAAGTTAATATTACATTTTTTTCGGATTTTTTTTTTAAAGAACGGTAACCTTTCTCTAATATTTTTTGCAAAACGACATGAATTGATAATAGAAATTCTTATTCATATGGGTCGTAAATCACATCGTACCGACGAAAAACCCCCGATCGGTTTCCAACTTGAGAAAATATGGGAAATTTCTTCAGTGCATTGGTGAACTTACTAACATATCCCACAGTTTTGTCAGAAATGTGATAAAAAAGAGAAAATCGAAGGTAGGCCTTCAAAAACGAACACAACGCTTGATCGACATATAGTCACCTAATGCAGAAAGGACCCATTTAAATCATTAAAGGCGATTGCAGTAAAACTTGGAAACGAGGTTAGTGCTGAAATAATTTGGTGACGGCTATTAAAAGTCAACCTACCAGGATGAATAGCCAAAAAAATTCCCTTAACGCAAAAAAAAAAAATATTGTATATGAGGCTAAACTATAAAAAAAAGGACCACGAAAATTGGTAAGGACCTGAAAGCAAAAAAAAAATGAAGAAATATTTTGTGGAGTGAAGAAACTAAGGTAAATCTCTTTGGAAGCGATAAAGAAAGGAATGTTCGACGCCTCAAAGGCAAAGATGTTTCATGTTTGTTTAACAAAAAAAAAAAAAAAAACAATGAAGCGTGGAGGTAGAAGTATTACGGTGTGGGGTGTTACCTTTCAATGGATATGTACTATATACCTGACAACAAATAAAATAACTGAATAACCGAATACAAGGAACAATTGGAAAATTCGATGCTACCCTATTCTGAGAAAAACATGCCTTTGCATTGAGTTCTTTAGCAATATAACGACCCAAAGGATATCCCATGCTGGTAAAAAAAACACTTTGAGGACCATTAAGTCGATTTGTTGTTGAGTCCTCGGACTTGAAACCGATAGAAAACCTGTGGGGAGAGTTGAAAAATAAATTGTCCAAGCAAACCTTTTTCAAAACAAGGAGCAGTTGTGACAATTTGTTCGAATGGTACGTCATACTCAAGCAATCCTGTCAGACTTTAATCAACAGCATGCCAAAAAGAATCGTGAAAGTAGACCAACATGGGGGTGGATATACAGGTTACTATATAAATAATTAAAAATATATACAAAACTATTCTTACCGTTGTTAATTTTTTTGTACTTTTTTATAAAGCATAAGTGTACCTATTTTTATGAGCAGGCTGATTTAGGCAAAATAAATATTTATCGATCTCAACTTTTGTACTAAACACTATATATTAAAGAAATTATTTTTTTTATATGTATAAAATCAAAGAAATAATGTGTGTTTGTTTTGTTTTGTAAGTGTTAAATAAAAATAATTTTCTGTTTTGTTGAAGTTAGAATTCTAATGTGTAACTATTATTTTGAGCAGGTGTATATGTAAAATTGATTTTAGATTTATTTGATTAAGCTATTAAATTAATACTCGTCGGTAAGGCCCCAGTAACTGGAGCTATTTTTTTTTTTGTTCAAGAAATCTCTTTATGAAAAAACAAATATCAAAAGAGAACCAAACTATTCGTTGGTGTTTGTTTTGTTATTTGTGTATGCAGATCAGCGATGCCAACTTGCGGGGAATCCCCCGATTTGCGGGTAATTTTACATAGTACGGGGAATCGGGGAATGCGCGGTTTTTTGCGGGTAATTTGAAACCGTTCAGCTTTTAGTGATTAAAGTCAGTAGAGTATTTTTTGGCAAATTTTATGTAATGGAAATCGTTTGCAATATTTCATATTTTAGGTCTTAAAATCTTCATCTTTTCTTAAGTGGGCCCTGTACATTCTTGGTTTGAAGAAATCGATTTTTAACAAAGTGTGTAATTTGAAAGTCTTTCATTTGAAAAATATTTTGTAAAAATTTCAGAAAGAAACACAGAGTGCTTTCGTAGATATAGACAATTATAACGCCGAGTGTTAGTCAGGAAAAACAGTTGCCTTCCCTTTCGGCCATTCAGAAAGGCTAAGCTATGCCTTGGTCTAGCATCTCTTGATTAATAACTCTCAATTCTTGCTGACTAATTTGTAAACTTACAAACTACGGTCAGCCATCATAAAGAAGATGAAGCATATTTTAAATGTTAAAAACCGATAGTCAAATCTTTGAAACCGTTTTTCTCAAAACAACGTTTTTGCCATTTTTTATTTGAGCCAAAAGAAAGTCCATGCCTTTTCTTTTGAGAACTCTGTTGAGTTCCCGGAGGAGGAGCCCCTCATTGAGTTTGATTAGTGCTCCCTGCACTACTCGTCATCATCACGTCCACCATCGTCGTCTCACAACGATATACCTATATATAGTATAAGTAATGAATTATTGAATTTTGAATTTCCCCCATAAGGGCTTAGAATACCACTCTGGTATTCAATTGAATTGTATAAAAGAGCCTTTGAAATACCACTCTGGTATTTTTCTATTACAATGTAACATATATATATACTCTCCGTATATACCACTATCCTGTAATAGATTCTCTCAAATCATGGGATTATACCAATTGCTAGCCGTATAAAATCCCATGACTTGAGAAAACCTAAATTAGTCTTTTAGTACCCCTTACTTTAAACTAATCGCTTTTTTCAATAAAATCACGCTCTGCGAAATAATAATTTTTAACCCGAAACTCTCGTGCGTTATCATTTAATCGTCTCTAATTTTCCAGCCCTCTTTTTCTCTCTCTCAAATCATGATGATTTGATCAAACTCTAATGTCCGCAAGTGGGCTGTGGCTTGTTTATCTATCAAAATCAACGTCTAGTAACTCGAAACACCACATTTCGTTCAAATTTGGTGTGGTAACTACTACCCAATGGGACTAAACTTTATACAAGTTGGAGCCCGATAGATTTTGAGAGTGGGTTCCCTTGAGATGAAATCTCTCATGTGTCGAAAGAACTCCGAAGTCAGAAAGAATATACCGTCCTATAAAAATTACTTAGTTATGGACCGAGATAGTGTAGGGCCGCTTTAAAATAACAGTCACCGAGATATATTTTAAGCCAACGTAGTGCGTATAGTGCTGTTGTAATATAAAATTATATAGATGCGGGGAATTTGATCAAAAATTGGGGAATTTCTCGAGGGCTATCGGGGAGACAGAAAAAATGAGTTGGCATTCCTGATGCAGATATGTCATTACATAATGCTGAGAGATGCATGAGAGAGATACTGATGTCTTCTCTCTCTCTCATTTATTATTTATTCTCGCTTCAACAATGATTTTTACAACGAAGAATGCAATGTTTTGTTCAATTAACGAATTTTTGAAAAACTTCCGACTCTAATATTTTGAAATCGGCTAAACCGATTTTAAATCTAATAATTTTTGGCTAACCTACTCGTCAAGCTCTTTAAATTGATATATAAGTAATATGATAGTGTAGCACTTCTTGATCTTCTGGAATAAAAATGTAGTTACACTAATAAATGTATAGATGAAATAATTTATATAATTTAAAGTAAATTAAATTTAAAAAAAAAATAATGGTAATGCAATTACTACAATCAAAGGTACACGCAAAGAAAAAATTCGTTTCTCAGAAACGAAGTTTTCACCAAAGAACTTCGTTCATGGAATGTTTTCATGACGAACGAACATTTATTTATCATAAACGACTGTATTCGGTTACCATGAACGAAGATTTATTTATCATAACCGATTCAATTCTTTCACAATAACCGAAAAACGTTTTCCACAAATGTTTCTATTCGGTTGCCATGAACGAAGATTTAAGATTCAATAAAATAAATTTCAATTAACATTCCGTTTTTTCAACGAAATTCGCTTTTCACCAACTTTACCTTAGCCAAATTTAAATGTGACAAAGCTAGGGGTGTCAATCGTTTGCTATTCGTGTGGATTGTACAGATTTTCAGTCTCGGGTCAAGAGTGGTTCAATCAAAAAATAATTATACACTTATTGAATTTGATCATATAAAACAACATAAATACAAATAAAAATTAAAAAACTAAAAAAAAAACATAAATAAAATACTTCCCTTCATATTAGCCAGATAAATAAACGAGCTGTGAGTAGCTAGGAATTTGAATTTTTTATACGAAATATTTAATTCCTTGAAACAAATTGAAATAAAGTCTATTCAACAACAAATACTTTTAATCATTCAACCTTTCCGGCTTCATAAAACCACACCCATTAAATTTTTTGGGGATTTGAGATCAGATTTATACTTTTTACATCAAAATTGATTATTCCCAATTTTTTTGTTGAATCAATTAAAATTTTGCAAGCCAGAGGGTTAAAGATGAGTTTCTAGAAACGTACTAATTTTAGTTACGGTTAGGTCAGGTTAGGTTGGAGTGACAGCCTTCTGCTTGAAAGCACACTTAAGCACATAATTAGGCTCATTGTGATACCACATTAGTTACGGTTACACAAGTTACTCCGTAAAGTAATTCTAATCACCAAATCTTTGTACATATATTACTTTTCGTTGAACGTGAACTAAGTCTAAACTAAACTTAATATTAATACGAACCAGCCAAGGGCGCCCATATGGCCACGTTTTTATTAACGATAATCGTGTGAAACATTTCTCAAAAATTTGAAAAAAAGTTCTGGGCTAACTTGGGTTAAGTGAAATATTGAATTTCAAAAAAATTTGTATGTTTAATATTTCATAACACTGAAGTGTTGATATGAAAAAAAAAATAATATTACTAATTCCTCTGCTCAAGTAAAATTAAATTTTTAATCAACAACAATGACGTCACAGAAAATCAGTGCTAAAATAAAAGTGTGAGTAGCTAGCAGACCATAATGTTTCTAATTTTGCTTTCAGAACCAATTTGCTCTTATATTTATTGGATAATTTCTAATGGTTTGTTATAACCGAGAGTTTACCTTATCCGTGCTTTCCAAATGATTGGTTGTAAATAGTCGAAAGTTAACTTTTAACCATTAAAAATATATGAAGGGATATTAGTGAGCTAGTGACCAACTTCGATACGTTTACTCTCAAATATAAATATTCAAAAGCTTATTTTTTTTTAAATAACTAGCACCACGTATATGGGTTTAACAAAATGAAAAAAAATGCGCTTCATAATTATGTCAAGTTTTATACTTTTCAAAGGTTTTTTTTTTCAATTTTAGGTTTGTGGTAATTACATGACAAAACAGTTTACTGTTTCCACAAGACAACGTCAATGTTGCAGCTGATTTTTTGTGTAAAGAAACGACAAAAACACAAATACTCAAATGCAACAGAAATAACATCAATAAGGTAATACCAACTGACATTAAAATTGCCTTTTGTTTATAAATGAAAGGCGTCTTTAAAATGCACGCTGACTGACAACATATGTGAGATTTTATCTACATGACATTTAGTCAATGCAATGATGTTGTAGCTAATTCACGTGGATAGCTGAAAAGAAGGCATCACATTCACGTTCGATAAGTGATGAGATTGTGTTTTGCTTTGAATATTTTGAAGTTATTGTAACGTTTTTGTTTTGTTTATGTTTGTCGGTAAGTATAGGAAAATCACAGCAGCACACAGTAGCAACTGCTAGCAACTGCTAGCAACTTACATACAGACATTTCTATCTTGCCGCACTTAGGCTTAAGATTTTAAGCAGCTAATCTTTAATCGCTTACGGTTAATGCATATTGAAACACTTCACCACAATACATGGATACATACATAAATTCAAGCATGTGTAGATTCTTTGTAAGCATTTTTCCTCATATGTAGTTACTACGTCATTTCTTTTTCTCATCTTTCTACTCTCTAGTTGTTTTTTTTTGTCATTTTTGTAAAGTCATTAATGCGTTGTTTATCATTTAGCTCTCAGTTATGTGGGTCATCTTAATAAAGTAGGCTTTTTATACATAAGTATAATCGAATGTTCGGTAGTTAAATGTCAAAAATGTCATGAAAATCAATATCATATTGATGTTTTAATTAGGCACATGAGCATGAGAAATACACACACACACACACACATACGCTCATTTATAGACGCAAGTTATTTAATTATGCATAAAATTGATAAAATTATTGAAAATTAATAGTAAGTATGTTCAAGAGATAAGACAATCTATTTATTTATTTTTTTTTTAATTCATAAAAGTAGAAGATTTTGTGTATTGTTGCGATTTCGTACGTTAAAATTGCAATTTGCATTTTTAATTTACCTTACGTAATATTGTTCGCTAGTGTGATTACCACAAAAATTTATTTGAAAATTAATTAAAGTGACATCCGCAATGAGGTGTTTAAATACTATTTAAACACAGCTACTGTTTTTATATCAACTTGTATGTAATTACGCTGAAAATGCCAAATGCAATCATACTTAAATGTAAACCTGAACAACAACATGTAGTGCATAAAGCTTTTAAAATTTACATACTTACTTACGCAAATGCATATGCACACACATATGCATACGTACATACATACACATAAACAGCATGCAACCACATTGCAATCATTCCAAACTAAATTAATTTCTAGTTGTGCAGACATACTCAAACATACACAAATATATTCTTGTTGCATACACATACAAAATATATACAATTAAATTGTAGCTGTAGTACTTTTGCGGAGTTAAATACCAACACAAATAAATGGTTGTACTTATTATCCCAATGGGAATATTTATTGCGCTTCCATTTTGCTATGCATCTAAAGTGCATCATTTGGAAGTAGTGTGAGTTCGTCATATAGGAGTGAAGGAAATCAAGTTCAGTGTCGTTTCATTGGTAAACAAGCACACATACACACTGGCATACAGCCCACGAAAGCTGCAAAACAATATGAACCAAGTAATAAAGGAAATTTAATTTAAGGTAATTACATGTTGATGTGTGATTCTGAATAGATTTGTGTTAATAATAATCGATGGAAAAAGAAGCCATTTAAGGAATTTGAATAATTCCTTTCATTATAAAATATGAGTCACTTTTAAATTTGAATAAGGAATGATCACCCAAAATTTGACAACTGCCCCGTCGCTGATTTTTGGGTGATTGTTATGACGCTTAAATAATAGCTTCAAAAAAAACCACAGTTGTACCGATATGAAGCCTTCTGATGATGTTTTTGAAAAGTTCTTTGAAGCAGAGGACGAGGATAAAGAAGATGCTGTAACAGAAAGTCAGTATGCCATCAAGCATTATTTTCCTGCACATCTTTCGCTTTTTTGGGTGATCGTTCATTTTAAGTTTTGGCGATTTGTCATTTTTGTGGGATTTTGCGACGAAAGAACTTTTTTCTTGGTTGTTCACTTTCGGATTTTGGATTATTTTCACTTGGGTACCCACACACAATCAAATCCAATCGAAAACACTGAAGAAGAGACTGCACAAAACGTTCTATGCTCCTGCGTGAGATTCGACGCGGAAAGAGAGGTTCTGAAGGAGGCCCTTGGTGTGGAACTGACAACGTCCAGCTTGCTGTCACAAATGGGCGAGTCAAAAGATAAATGGCAAGCAGGCTGCCAGTTTGCAATACAAGTAATGGCAAAACTCCGATCTGCAGAAAGGGAGTATCGGCTGAACCAACAGCATCAGCAACTTTATAATATGCAACACAGTATAGCCACCTCGTCGCACAATCCCGAGGGCGGGGTTGAAACAGGAAGACAATCCGACTGAATGACAATTAACAGACGCTTGAGCGTTAATGCTCACAACGGCCTCCTGACGTAGTACCAGTAGGTGTCCCAGGAGGGCTCCACCGTTCGGACATGTGAGGTGGTTTTGGTGAGTGGAAGTCTCACACTGACTGAGGCTCTCAATGCTTTCCTCCTCCAAAAAAAAAAAAAAAAAAAAAAAAATCGAAAACACTAAAACCCAATCGAATCTAGTCTAACGAAATTAAATCTAAACCAATCCAATAAACAAAAAATAAATCCAAAGAAATCGAATCCAAATACATTTTACTAAATCCAATCAAATCCAATTAAGTCCAATACAACTCAATCAAATCCAATAAAATCTACTCAAATCCAATCAAAATTAAACAAATCAAATTCAATTAAATCAAATCCAATCAAACTCAATCAATTCAAATCCAATCAAATCTAATCAAACCCAATCAAATTCAATGAAATCCAATAAATCAAATTCAATCGAACCCAAACCAACCAAATTCAACGTTTCAAATAGGATCCAATTAAATCCAGTCGCATCCAATCAATCACACCAAATTCAACCAAACCTCATTCGAATCCAATAGAATTAAAGTCTATACGAATAAACAGTGCCGGTCATATCATTTGCAACAAAAATCAAGTGTACTTTAAATGACTTCTTAAGTTCACTAAAATAATTTTTATCCCAAATCTTTTTATTCAAAACAAAGCCTATTTATTGCCATTTATTGTAAAAAAAATATAAGTAGAAAATTATGTTGCAAATAAAAAAAGAAAGAAGTAATATTAAATTAAAGTCTAAATTGAAGAGGTCAAAACATTTGCAACCAGAAAAAGTCAATGTGAAAATTGAAGAAAAATCTAAAAAATTTTCAAAAACTTTGTCGCATATCCATTATTATCAATCACTGTTGCACATTTATGTGGCATTGGCTCTATTAAATGTTTCGCCTGATCGATTCGAACTCGCTTCCATTGCTTTTGAACATTCTCATACAGATCCTCCAGTTTCTTAAACGTATTCGTGCCAATTTTTCTATCTTCTTTCGAACTCTTTAGAAGTCTACGTTTGGGTTACGATTTCGGTAATCACTTACATGCACCTACATACTTATATATCACAGATATTTAAATAGCAGTTGACAACGTTACGTTCCGCTCCGTTACTTATGTATAATTGAGCTCTCAAAGCATTGTACGGTAACTAAGTTACATGCCGAGTGCATCTTTTGAAAGCAAGCAAAAATGCGTATCTTTCCCAGGACAAGTTTTTAATGCGCAAATTTTTCACTGTTGGGGTACTTCATGCAAACATGCTTACGCACATACACACACACACACTTACAATAAAAATACACTCTCATACACAAATATTACGTACACTCGGATGCTATTCTTCTTCTACTGTTGGACTGTGTGTCTGTTTTTGTATTAAGTTTTGTTTTTTTTTGTTTATCGTCGTAACACTGCAGCATTTTTGTGTTTTTTTTTTTGGCGTTTTTCAACGTTGTCTGCTTCTCTTGTTACTTTCTGTTTGTGTTGTTGTTTGTTTTTTGCACATCATGTACAGCTGAAATGAAATCAATTTGGCTTTGAGCCAGCGACGCGTTAACATTTATAGTGTTACTCTAGAATGTTTTTTCTCATATTGTTTTTGGTACGAGTATATTGATATTTATTTAAAAATTGCACTAGATGCTATGAAAATTATATAGGTGCATATGGCCTTTTGCAGTTTTTAAACTTATCACGCTCAGGTATGTGCTGATAATGATTGGAAATAATCAGTTGGTTAAATCCTGAAGTTTGAAGTTTTATGACCACAGTGTTGCAGTGTTGCAATATACTGAGATCGAAAAAATACCAACGGAATCAATGGCATAATAAGGGTCTAAACCTGAACAGGGCGGCCGTGTTCACATGAGTGCAACCACGACAAAGTTTTTATAATCAAAAATGGACAGAGGAATTGGAATTTTGATATTTCTTCTTCACATTTTCTTTCGCAAAAAAGACAATCAATATAAAAATAATTTATGTGCTTTAATTGTGGGAATAAAACTATAAAAAATAAATAAAAATAAAAGCTGTAATCTCCAAAGAGAATAATAAGGTTGTTAGTGTGTGCCATAGAGACGCGTTTTTTTGCTTTTGTTGGTGCTTTCGCTTTAACATCAAAAATTTATGAGAAGAAGTGAAAAATCGGAACACTTTGAAAATGGAACATTTGTCAATGTGCCGATTTTTACCTCACTTTTTGATTTTCGGCACAATTCTCCTATTTCTTTCTTACTATCTATTTTTATACCTCTCTCTTTCAGACAAGCATTCTCCTTGCACCCATGTCAAAAATTTGTACCTAGAATCTGTTCCATGTGCGTACTGTTAATCACGCAAAAATACATTTCAAATTTTCACCTTTACGCGTTCTGCTGCACGTTCATAAAAGAAACGATTGAAACGACCCTTGTTTTTTAATTCTCTTTTTTGATTAAAGAAAGTGGTCCGTGAATTTTAGGTTTGTATTTTTTTCCGAACTTGGCCTTAATTTCAGTCAATTCTTTCTTTGTTTTCTTGTGACTTTTGGTTTGAATATCGATCTGAGTTTCAGTTAGAATTTCGTCTGATTTTTAGTCTGAATTTTATCTGTTTTTTTGGTTTTTGTTTTAGTTAAATTTTTTATCCGAAATTGGCCTGAACTTTTGCCTGAGTTTCGGTCAGGATTTGGTAAGGTTTTTAGTTTCAATGTTGGACTGATTCTTGGTTTGATCTTTTATCTAATTTAAGTTTGATTTTTGGGCTGCTATTGCTTCAAATTCTCAACTAGTTTTTGGTTTCAATTTGATCTGAAATCGGTCCGAATTTTGATTTAATTTTTGAGCTGACTTTGGTTTTGCTCTAAATTTGGTATGATTTGGTCTGAATTATTGTCTGCTTTTAGTCTGAGTATTTCGTGGTAGAGTTTATCAACCTTATTCTAAATATTCCTGAAATGAAATTTTCAATGAATACAAAATTCAGGAATTTAACATTTTTTTGAATTATTTGGAAATCATTGGCAAATGATTTTTAGTCATTTGCAAATATATTGTAAATCATTCCCCAGTCCAACTTGAGTGAAAAGAAATTTATTGGAATAAAATAAGTACATTTGTATAAAAATTTATTTGCGGAAAGAATACATTTTGGATCATGTTTACGAAAAGTTAATTTCTTAGGTAGCCAAAGCGAAATCTCTTTGTGTATGAATTGCAGTAGAGTCTGTTTCAATATGCAGATTTATTCAAGTTGAAAATTCCATCCATTATTTATCACAAATTAAAAACAGCTTATTGATTAAATGTTACTTCCAGTACATTACAACTGGATTGCAAATTACTGAGTATTAAGGCAAACAACATTTTGAATAGCTGATTGAACATATCACATTCTGGTACTTAGTATATCATACTATATTCTACGTTTAGCCTTTGATTTTCATAAGCAATCCTCAAAAATGTTACACTCGGATGCTAGCACACATAAATAGTTCAAAGTTCACATCGCCAACATGCCTGCTACTTCTACTCATTATCATTTGAGTTGTTTATATGTCTATCATTCACAGTCAGTATTTCAGTCATCGTTGTGTAAACACTAGCGGAGACAGTGATGGGGGCTAATTTTTTGATTTTTTTTTTTTTGATTCATAAGTAACGCTTAAAATGTATGAAATGTTCATCTGTAAGGAGGGGGCATTATCCCCAAAACACCCCCTTTCATCCGCTTGAGTATGTAAATATGTATGATTGTATTGTAGTTGTAATGAAATGTGCGCATAAAGCACTTTCATTTTGACATTTTCAAAAATTTTCTAAACAACAGCGCCTCTGTTGCTGCAAACCAAAAACAATCGAATAGAAAAGTCGCTATCCTGGATTAAAAACAATGAGATGGCTTACTGTTACAAACATGACTACTTCACCGCTACAAATGCCACCACCGCTATAAACCGCTACATTAAAAATTCTGTTTATTGTTTCACTCTGGATACTCGTACATCGTGAAGTTATTATGCCTGTGTAGTTGTTGTGGCGGAATTCAACATTTTACTTTACTTGGTTATTGTGAAAAATAAATTTTCATTTGTTTCGTTGCACACACACACATACACCCATACACATATTTACATAATTTCGTTTTTGTGACATATGTACACATGCGTACATACGCAGACAATTATTCTACGCCTAAAAGTCGACAATGATTAGATTTTAGACTACATACGATGAGCTTTGTGGTTGACATGTTGTTGTTATTCGTTGGTTGGTTGCTTGGCTGGCTATGTTCGGTTGGTTATGTTTTTGGTTTTTTTTTACCTATTGTTGTATTTTCAATGAAAATATATTCATGAATCCATGCACATATTTACGTATGTGTAAATATTATTTTTAAATTTTAAATTAAAACAAAACGTTTTTTCTGTCTATTTTGTGGAATTTCTGATTTTTTTTTTTTTTATAAGCCAATTTAATATTTCATAAGAATTATTACCACAATTACCCGTTCTATTGGTTCATTTTGCATACATGCACATACACACACACACATCCTGTACTTACCGCAGTACCTACATATGTAGTTGCAAATGCTACAAATATTTCTGCTGTTACTGCAGTCTTTTGTTCGTTATGTATTTCATTATTTTATTTTGAATTTACTTATGCGTGCAAAAATAAAATTTCAATAAATCATTTCCGTTGAAAAACGTGCATGACACTCTCATGCACAACAACAAACGGTACAGCTACAATAGCTACAACAACAAAAAAAAAAACATCAGCAATACTGTGAAGAAAAAAGGAAAACGTACGTAATTGCAAGCCAAATTCTTACCATAACTTGCTAGGTAGTTACAACAACAAAAACAACAAAACGTTTGTTGTCCTCTCTCTTGGCCAATGAAATGGAAAACGTTGAAATATTACTTGGTTTTTTTTTTCTACAAACAATGTTTCTGGGTATACTTGTATTCTATAGGGTGATGGCAAGAAGAGAAGTTTACCGGGGTGTTGAAGCGGGTGATGGTGGCAATGAAGCGGGTGATGGTGACGAGGGTTAGGGTGATATGAAAAAGGACAGACAGTACAAGTGGCGCACATGTAGATGGGTGTTGATGATGATGGCGGAAATGTTGTGTGACAATTTGTAACAAATAGGAAAGAAATTGGGGGAAATACACATTTGCTGCTTTTGTTGTTATTGTTGTACGTATTTTAATTTTCAGTGAAAGTCAGTGTTATTTTTTTGTTTTTTTTTTTTTTGTGTGTTTGGTGTGTGTGTTTTTTCGGTGAAAATTTAAATTTACAATAAAAATGTAAATTGTGTTTTGTATGTAAATAAAGGAAAAACAACAATAGCAGCAATAATGAAAATGTTAAATTTTACTTAAAGTTAAAGTTTTCGAAAAGTTTTTTGAAAAAATATTTAATTAAGTTTATTTTGATTCCGAATAAAGCGTTGGAAATGGATTTGAAGGTTTAGAAACGAAAAACGATAGTGTTTATTGCTATCACGCAAAGATTTTTGACGATTTGGAAAATCGACAATTTTCTGTCTTGAACTTTCGCAGTAGTCAATAAATTTTACTGTCTGTAGAACAAGTAGCTAATTTGAGCTAGAAATTATGTGTTAATTTTAAGTTCATAGTAGGAGTTCATTAATCAATTAACAAATGAAATCAGTTCTCGGCAGCCAAGATGACCAAACTACTACCTATAAAAAGAAATTCTATACGGTTTTGACCCTCCAAAACAAAGTTAGTATATGTATTACAAAAGAAACTTTCAGCCATTTATGTAAGCTTTACTGCACAAACTTCGCAGTTGGTTTTCCTCTAATATTCCACATGATTTCTATTTTTCAAACACTCCGCAACAATACATGATTGAACTCTGCACAAAAAATTCGAGTAAGACATCTAATTTTAGCAATAGGTTCAAGAAAGTTAAAAAAACAAAATATTTCTATTTTTGTGCACATGTTACATAGAGACTTAACCTCATTCGCCATTTCAATTAAATGCGCATTTTCAACTCAGCTCGAACATAATAAATACAATCAAATTTCCTAAATTGTAAAGTGAACAGAAGGAAAAAAAAAAAAAACAAAATTCACTTTTACGTTGTATTTCTTCGGTATCTTTGTATGTGTTACTATTGTAATAAAAATGAAAAATTGTCATAAACATAAATCAATATATAATATGCATAAATTTTACCATTTTCACTTTTACCGTTTCGTTGTTGTTACCACAAAAGTTGTGCTTCTTAAGCACAAAACGACAAACGACATTCATAATACGAAATAAATTGGAATGTGCTTGTGTATATGTGTGAGTGGGAGTGTGAGAGTGTAAGAGAGTAAGAGAATAACAATTTCCGGTGCACAAATTTCATACGGAAATTCGAAATGAAACGAAACGAAATGAATGAAAATAACACTTTTATTTGTGATTTTGTGAGCCTTTAAGTGCCAAAATTTATTTATATTTATTGTGTTAAAACTCGCATACCTACATAAGCACTCGCTTTCTGGCATATGCTCTAGTAAATACACTACAGTTCAGTTGAATAGATTCAATCACCCTTTAGATAAGAAGGATTCTTTGAAGTGAGTTAAGATTTCTGTGGCCATTTTTACTAATTTCAAAGCATTATCTCAAATTATCATTTTAAGCTTTAAATTTAATCGCCAGCCATTTCAAGTTTGCGGCATGAAACAGGAAAGCCAATGGATGCAAATTCTAAATATTCCCTAAATGAAATCTCCGGGAAAATCTGCTTCTTTTTCCTTCTACGAGCAAAATAAATAAATTTTCCCGAGATTTCATTTCAAGAATATTTAGAATAGGGTTAATAAACTCTACCACGAAATACTCAGACTAAAAGCAGACAATAATTCAGACCAAATCATACCAAATTTAGAGCAAAACCAAAGTCAGCTCAAAAATTAAATCGAAATTCGGACCGATTTCAGATCAAATTGAAACCAAAAACTAGTTGAGAATCTGAAGCAATAGCAGCCCAAAAATCAAACTTAAATTAGATAAAAGATCAGAACAAAAATCAGTCCAACATTCCAACCAAAAACCTTACCAAATCCTGACCGAAACTCAGGCAAAAGTTCAGGCCAATTTCGGATAAAAAATTTAACTAAAACAAAAACCAAAAAACAAGCAAAATTCAGACCAAAAATCAGACGAAATTCTTACTGAATCTCAGATTGATATTCAGACCAAAAGTCACACCAAAACAAAAAGAGAATTGAATGAAATTAAGGCCAAGTTCGGAAAAAATACAAACCTAAAATTCACGGACCACTTTCTTTAATCAAAAAAGAGAATTAAAAAGTAAGGGTCAAATCGTTTCTTTTATGAACGTGCAGCAGAACGCGTAAAGGTGAAAATTTGAAATGTATTTTTGCGTGATTAACACGCGGAACAGACTCTAGAATTAAATTTTCACTAGTCGGTAAGGCCCCAGTAACTGGGGCTATTTTTTTGCGGAAGAAATCTCTTTATGAAAAAACAAATATCAAAAGAGAACCATAACTACCCGTTTGCATTTGTTTTGTTATTTGTGTATGCAGATAATTCGTTATATAATTCTGAGAGATGCTACTCATGTTACTCATGTCTTCTCCCTCTCATTTATTTACTCCCGCTTAAGCAATGATTTTTACAACGATGAGTGCAATGCTTTGTTCAATGAGAGAATTTTAAAAAACTTCCGCCGCTAATATTTTGGAATTGGCTTAACCAATTTTAAATCTGATTAGATTAGCCAAAAATTGCTAATCTACTCGTATCACTTCTGGATCTTCTGGAATAAAATTGTTGTTACACTAAGTAATAAATATATAGATAGATTCATCATTTGGAGATTTTGATCGGCAAACGTGTTCTAGTGAAAAGATTGTTAAACTTTGAATACTTTTTTTGAATTTTCGCTGCATAAGGCTAAATCCGACTAATTCAAAATGTGACCTTATTCAACTAGAAAGTAGGGTACCTACAAATACATACATATTGGTATATATTGCATATATTATATAGACAGTGGCAACATTTTATTGTATTACATACGTGTGAATATGCATGACAATAGCTTAAACAATAATGTTTTATATTACGTTTACGGTTAAATTTTGCGTTGCGTTATGATAAAATGCGTTCTCTCTCTTTCTCTCTTGTTTTGAAGTTGCATATAACAAAAGAAAGGAGCACATGAATTTGTTATTGTTTGTTGTAGCTGTTTTTTGTTTATTTGTAATCGAAATTGGAAACGGAATGGCTTCAGCTTATTTTGTTTATATACGTGAGTTCATCTATGTATATATGTGTGTATGTGTATGTGAAAAACAAAATAAATTCGATTGTGAATTGAGTATGAATATGTGTATACATATTGTATATATGTGTGTGTGTGTGTGTGTATGTGCGACGACGACTACAACAACCTAGGCTTTAGCGTTAGTGCCGGTCCTATTCTATGCCATTTTACATTATTAGAATTATTATTGTAAACAATAAAATGATTTATTTTGACATATTTGCCACATTATGTTAAGCGTTAAGTGGCAACTTTTTCCTTTTTTATTTTCTGTCGCTTTCTTTGGTTTCACTGAAGGTTTTTGAAGGCTTCATACACTAGTTTGAATATATGTGTATGTGTCTATAGGCATAGCCATGTTTACATTTATTTTTTGGTCTATAAAATGTCGAAATATATATACACATATAGAAAACAGAAAAGGATATGAACAGAAAATTTGTGTGTCGACAAAAAGAGTTTATTGGATTTTATTTTTGTCGCATAGCCAAATATTTTATTATGGATATGAGTGTATAGGAATTTTTTTTATGTCTCATATATTTTATTTTTATAAGTTATAATTGAAATTTATAGCAAAACATGTATGCCAATTTCAATATATTTCAATAAAATGCTATTAAAATACTTTTATTAAAACAAAAACTTTTTTTTTCATTTCTTTTTAAGCTTAAGGATACATTTTAAATTTGAAATTTGTTTTTGAATTTAAGATTCAGTTTTAAATTTTATATTTTTTATGAAATTTTTCATGCCTCAAGTTATCCATTGGAATAATTGTTTAATTTTAAATAATAGCTGAATGCATAAAACATAAATTTGTTTTCTGTTGTTTTTAAATGATAATATGTCAGTTAAACGTAAGGAATTGAAATTTCGCACTACTACTATAACTGAAACTAGTAAGTAAATATTTTAACAATTTGCTTTATCAATTGGTTCTGTTCCAGACAATGATATAAAAAAAAAAATAATACTAAATTATGCAAACATACTCCTTAGTACAAGTATGAGGCATTGTTCTACTTTCTGGCTTATGATATAATCTCATGCAGTTACCATGTATCGAGTTCTTACTGTTTTATCAATTATGTTTTCTATCTTTTAATACTAGAGCAGGCATTATTTTTGTATTCCATTTTCTGCATATCTATTGTTGTTCTTTTTGTGTTTGTTGTTGTTGATTTTTTTTCCTATTCAGTAGGTATTGTGCTATCAAAAAATTTTAAGTTTTCAAAGTTTATTTTTATGACGCATGCCATTTGCAAGATTGAATTTTAAGTTTTAATACATTTGCACATGCAGAGCAGAATGAGTTCTAGAAAGTTGTTGTTGAAAGCAAAAAAAAAAAAAAAAAATAATAAAAATAAAAATGGAATAAAAATGCAAACAGATTTAGTCAGAAAAGTTTACATAACTGCACAAATACAGAAGCTTGCATTTGGTATTGTTTTGTGGAAAACACTTTACAATGCTTTTGTCATTACATCATACAGGGAGTGACGGAAGAAAGTGATATGTAATGTACTTGCTACAGAAATATTTGTGAATTAAAAAAAAAAAACTGTGAAATTTAACTTCTTTCATGATGAAATGAGAACGTCGGAGATTTTTCTTATAACAACATAAATTAAGTTTGAAAGGATATTTGCAAATTGATAATATTCAATATTCATCCTATCGTTCTGAACAAATAAAGAATATTAAGAGACTTTGTATTTTATTCCGGTAGAAATGATGAAAACAAACTTTTAGAAAAACTTCCTTTTTTTTTTTGTTTATTTTTTATTTCAATAGATATAAATTTCTTCAGAAACTCATACCACCTTGATCAAAAAGTTGCCGGAATAACGACCGCGTGGCGCTCCCATCGTTCCGATTTGAGTTATGTTTCTTTTGTTAAGTTGATACATCTGTTGTTGATAATCCCTTTAAATCTGAGCATCATAGCATGACATTTGCAAAAGTTACGTAGCCAAGACTACATCTATTTCTGTATTGTATTAAGTTTTGCGTAAAAAACGGATTTAATGGTGCGCAAACGTTGAAAATGTTGGAAAAGGGTTTCGGCAATGATTCTCTAAAGAAAGCGGTCGTTTACCAGAGGCACGAGCGGTTCAAAAGTGGTCGTGAGTCAATCGAAGATGATGAACGCAGTGGCAGACCATCGACATTGAAAACCGACGAAAACGCTGATAAAGTAAAAGAAATTTTGGTCAATAACCGCAAATTAACTATCAGAGAGTATTATTTGAGCGTTATGAGACGTTTGCGTGAAGCAATTCGCCGAAAGAGACAAGAATTGTGGACAGAAAACTCATGGATTTTGCACCATGATAACGCGCCGTCGCACAGTGCCATCATCATTCGTAATTTTTTGACGAAAAATGCAACAAGTACCATCCAACAGCCACCGAATTCACCTGATTTGACTCCCCGTGACTTCTTTCTGTTCAATCGAGTTAAAAAACCATTACGGGCTGCTGAAACGCCGAGAGGAAGTAATGGAAAAATCGCAGGAATCACTGATGAACATACCGAAAACCGAATATAAAAAATGTTTCGAGGATTGGATCAAGCGCTGGCATAAGTGAGCTGCAGTGGGTGGGGATTACTTTGAAGGGGACAATATAGATTTAGAAAAATAAACTTGTATTTTTAGTTTTCTGAATACATTCCGGGAACTTTTAGATCAAGGTGGTATTTCATTAATACTTTATTAAGGTAAGGTGGTAAGCTTCGGGAACATTTGATTTCAATTAGCCATAGGCTCTTGAAATTTTGATTTATTTAAAATCATTAATTTACCTAAAAAAATTACTAAAAAACAGCCAGTATTAGCTTAAGCCATATTGTGAAGCTTCTACCGAAAGCCAATGCATTATGTAATTTATTTTGAATCTAGAAAAATGCGTCTATAGGGGTTTGTGATATTCAGTGAGGTGAAAAAATAGGAATTTCGTTCTAATTTTTCTTAGCTTCATAAGTGCAAATTTTAGCGAATTTTTTCCTGCAGTGTTTTTAAGGTGAAAATTTAATTTAATTTTATCAAAAGTTTTTTTTTTCGATTCAATTCGGCTAAGTACTTTTGATGCGATAGCATCTTTACTCGGGGCTGAAGGAAAATTTATAGTGAAGTAAATTGATAGAAATTAAAATCAAATGTCACGTCAGTATCGTGTGAGGCTTCATAGTATGTGTGAGTTTCTAAGTGAGAGTATAAATAAATAAATGTAGTGGCGGTTATGTTAAACTTTTGTACCGGCTAGGTGAAGGGTGGTGAATCGCACCCTGAAAGTATGCTGTCTTGTTATTACATTACACTGATTATGATCGGTGAATTTTTAATATTAAAAATAGGACCCTAAAAGTATACCGCACATTTATTATTTTGTCTGTAAATATAGTGCCGCTTATGTTAAGCTTTCGTACCGCTAGGAGGAGGGTGGTGTATGGCACCCCACAAGTACGCTGTCTTTTTATTAGTATAAAGAGATTAAGAAAGGTGAATTTTTAATATTAAAAATGGAACCCTGAAAATATACAACACTTTTATTATTTTGTATGTAAATATAGTGGTGGTTATGTAAACTTTAGCGCCGCCCGATGAAGAGTGGTGAATTGCACCCCGAAAGTATGCTGTCTTGTTATTTGTGGAAACAGATTGAGAATGGTGAATTTTTAATAATAAAAATAAGACACAACAAGTTCAAAAGTGTGCAACACATATTTTAAAAATTAAAAAAAGTTGTGGAATTAACTTATATATCAATGTGGAATCAAAGGAAGATATGAAAAATTCTTTTAATTTATTATATTTTTATTGTATAAATTATTCTTTCCTAGTTAGAAATAAATAATAACAACATTATAACAACATTAGGCGAAGTGGACGTGCAAAAAGCGAAGAAAGTGCGTTGACAATAGAGTATGAAAAATTTAAAAACAAAAACCTGATTTTTGCCGTTTTTGGAATATAAAACGAAAACTTTAATAATGAAGTAAACAAGTAAAGTATGTTATCACATAATATAACGAGTGCAGAAGAGACTCATTTTTGTTTTTTTATATTTGAAATTGTGTTACTTAAATTTCTTTTTAAAATTTGTTTGAAAATGAAAACAAGTAACCCGGGGTAAGGTTTTTTTTTGTTTGAATTCAAAGTTTTCTAGAACGGAAACTAATAAACATTACTTACAACCTCTTTATTTATTCGATATTGCCAGTGATTTGCTTTTAAATGTATGCATTTGGTTTTGGTTTCAAAAAAAAAACTCCTAGGTTTTGACGAGGCCACAAAAAAAGTGACCAACTCTTGCCCCGGTTTCTCCTAATTCTTAGTGATTTATTTAAGATCTATACAACAATGAAAAATCGTTAATTTAATCCAGTGCTTTATCAAGCTTGGTTTTGTTTTGATTTTTAATTGAAAGCGCAAGTTTTTCTACGTTTTTGTTAATAAAAAAAATGTTCATTAAACAAAAAAAAAGCCTCCGATTACAAATTAGTTTCTAATGTCTATGTCAAGTGGTTTTATAGTGAACAGCGTCTTTTACAATGTAGTTTCAACAAAAAATCATTTAAAGTTTTACGTTTTCTAACGCTAATAGTAAGAGGGTCTTACGACTATTGTAGGATATCTTTAAAGCTATTCCCATCAGATTGCAATTTTCAGAGAATATTGTTTAGGTGTGTGTTTGGTCACTCAACTTCACAGCAGCATATTCAAAAACCCACAGAAACACCCTGTGCTTGTGTGTTAGAATATATGTATGTCTGCACAAATATGGTAAAATGTATTTTACATTTTATTTTGCAGATAATGGAATTTTCTTTCATTTCAAGACTTCATGCATTTTTCATATTTTAATGAAAATGAGACTTTATTGTTCTAATGCTACATACTTTGATTTGTATGAATATATATTCTCATACGAGCGCATTCAAAAGGGGGCTCGGGGGGTTTTGGGGGTCTGCAGGCAAATAGCTCGTTTGCTGTAAGACTGTCATAATTACAAACAGATCGGGTTAAGTATATAGAAATAACTGTTATTTAATGTTTTATCTTGTGTCAAAAAACCAAAACGATATTTTATAAACTCTCCATTTGACTATGAGAGTATGTGTCGTAATTGCGTTCTATGGAGTGGTAGTTTATTGAAAACTTTTTACTACGATTTTCTAAAAATTTGCTTTTTTGACTTATGACAGATTTGCAGCAAACGAGCCGCACATGCACTTGTAAAAATGCATATGTGCACTGTCCAATGTGCATATGCACGTAACATGTTTACGAATGTGTGAGTAAATGAAAAGCATATCAAGATTTCTGGAATTGCATGAATAAGTATTAAAAATGTTGAAAAGTTCTCAATGAAAATAAAGTAAGTAAGTGAGTTTTTAATAATGCTGAAGCGAATAGAGATTCTAGATTCATGTTTTCATGTCACTTTGTTTTATTTTTCTAAATAGTTACGGATTTTTGTTAAAAAAAATTTAAGTAAATAAGAAAAAAAAAAACAAAATTCTCATTCACTTTTTGCACAAAACTATGTTAAACAAATTGTGATAGCATCAAAAATTCGTTTCGTTCCATTTCATTTAAAAATTCTATGCACATACAATTTAATTAAACTGACGGGAAAATCAATAAAATGTCAACACAAAAACTCGCGCCTCGAGTATAAAAATAAAACCAGCATTCACTACTACTACAACTATACTCGTATTCTATAGAAATACGCGACTAAATGTTATTCGCATTGCACGTTAAAGCGTCTAAAAATTATGCAAAGCAAAAAGGCAAAAACAGAAAGAAAAAATCCAAAGAACAATAACAACAACATAGCAGCACAGTAAATAATTGAAGTAAAAGGCGCATAAAATTTGCATATCTTTGCAAAGCATGATTTGTACAAATTAAATCATACCAATACAATATTTAGTAGGTATACTACCCCTCACAATTCTGCATAGCTTCTCTAGAGAAAGAGACGGAGACATTGAGAAAGAGTGAGAGTGAACAAGTACCAAAATGTAAACAAACAGAATTAATTTCTAAGAAAAACATTCAACGACGATTAGGTACCAGCACCAGCAATTTCTACTACTTATGTACTGCCGTACAATTCATTCATCGTTGTCGAGCACTGTGGAGTACACTGGATAGAGGATGAAGTGCAGTGGAATCGAACTGGAGCTCATTGTTATGCAATTAGCCACTTTGTCAAAACTATTTAAAGTGATTTTGTGTCATTTTGTGACAGTCGAAACGGATTTTCAAGAACCTCCTTTCTACGTCTCTCTCTCGCACATTGTTGCACGGATATTCATGCAAACATACATTCAAATAATAGTATTTTTTTTGTTTGTTTTTTTTTTTTTTTGGAATCGTTGTTATTGTTGGAATAGTTAGTAATAGTAGAAAATCCTACTTCTGTGTGCTTGTGCAAAGATACTAGAGTTCAGATTAAAATTCATTTTGTATTTAAGTGAAGTTTCGTTTCTTTTGAAAACATGCTGATGGTGCATATACACTTACATACATACTTACATATGTATAATGAATGCGATTTTAATCAATTGAAATGTAAATTTTTATTCAAAAGCATGTCAGTCGGTTTCAGATTAAAGCACATGACAAGAATGGGTCAAAATAATTAGTAGGGAACAATAGTCAGATTGTATTTAATGACAATGTCCAATTAAGACTTTTGGTTAAGCAAAAATAAAAAATAAAAAAAATATGTTGCATAATTTGTTGAATGTAGTTTTAGTTAAATTTAGGTAGATATAGCTAAAAGAAGTAGGAAAATGTTACTGCATAGTTTTTTTCATTTTATAATGAAATTATAATATTATAGATATGGAAAGTGTTTAGTGCTAAAAATATAAAATTGTCACTTTATGTATCTTTGCTCAGTTACGAATGATATGGACATACAAAATGTTACGGAGTTTATGATCTAGCTGTTTACGAGGTTTAAAGCCCAAATATGATTCTTTAAACATTTTAAATCAGTGTTATCTAAGCGTGCACTTTAGTAAAAAAAACCAAAGTTTTAAGCTATTCAAACATATATCCTAGTCACGCTCTGTTTTTCGTATATATTTCAATGCAAGAACTTTAACAACTTTCTGTCAATGGTGTAGAATTGTCGTCACTGATGGCCCTGAAATGGCATCGTGATAACTTGTGAGTTCAACTCTATAAGAAAAATGTAGAAAAGATGGCAAAAATTTTGAAGAATTCTTAATTCAAACGCATCAAAAGTAGAGAAAAAATATTTAAAGGGATCGAAAAATGTAAAGAACAGTACGGAATCTAAGATTCGGGCTAAGAGAGTTCTGATTTTGCTTAATTATAAGAAATTTTTGACTAAAATCCAGACAACAAATCAATAACGAGATCAAAATCAAATACGAGACCAAAATCAAACACCAGACTAAAATTCAAAATTCTAATCAAAACTCACACCAAAGTTCAGATAACAAAATAGGCATCAAAAATTAAAACAGAAATCAAAATTAAACCAAAAATCAAAACCAAAACTCAGATGAAATTTCAGATCAAAATTGAGATTCAAAATCACATCAACATTCAAACCAGCATTTAAGCTTAATTCAGACCAAAATTCAATGAAAAAATTAAACCGCATTTCAGATCAAAAACCAGGACAAGTGATACACAAATTTGAACCACAAATAAAACCAAAAGAAAGACCGAAAAGCTAAACCAAAAATTATACTGGAATTCCCACCTCAACTTAGAGCAATAACGAGATTTTTGATCTGTGCTGTGCTAAAATTTAAACCAAAAACTGAACTAAAATTCTGATAAAAATTCTATATTAAAATTCAAATTGAAATCCAGATAAAAATTTGTCTAAAAACTCAGACCGAAAATTAAAACAAAAATCAAAGTTTAGACCGAATTCGGACTAAAACTCAAACCAAAAAACAGATCAACATTGAGATCGAAATTTAAATCGAAATTAATACTGAAAATCAGATCAGAATCAGATCGGACAAAAATTTAGACCAAAATTCAGGCCAAAAACTGGTATGAACCAAAATTTTGAACAAATTCAAACCAAAAATCGAATCAAATAAAAATAATAAAAAAAAATTAGACTGTTTCAAAACTAAAACCACAATCAGAGCGAAACTCAGAGTAAAATTCAGATCAGACCCGAAAGTCAGGCACTGCGACCTCTAAGGTCATTAAATTAAGGCAGAGAGATAGATAAGAAATACCCTGGCTGAAAATTGAACTCGGGATCCTAGAGAAAAGCGTTTAAGTAGCCATCATCGATGATGATTGGACCTCCAGTTTAACACCGGTTTCAACCGGTGGTGTGGCACTTTGTTATCACTTGGTGGTTTTTGCCATTATCTACCAAGAGTTGTACCTGCACACTTTCTCATAATTCTCATTTATTTCATGTCGATAGTGAATCTATGAAATTTATGAGAACTAACCATCAAACCAAGATGGGAACCGAATGCAACTTCCCGGGTGAAAGGCTAATGCACTACCCACTAGTCTATCGAAGTCGTCGAAACCAATATTCCATTATTATACCTGAAGCGAACTCTCTGACTCATTTCAAACGCACTCTGGTGTAAAACAAGGATGTCCCCTATCGCCTTTGTTATTTGCCTTATACATCAATGATTTACAGGAATACATTGGAGGAGGGATGAATGTATCGGGCATAAATTTGAGATTATTGCTATACGCAGACGATATTGTTTTGATGACGTAAATGTCATGCAACGAATGATAAACCAACTACAAAGATTCTGCGCAGAATGGAATCTGATTGTGAACATGCAGAAATCCAAGATTATAGCATTTAGGAAAGGGGGTAGGCTGGCCAAAACGAAAACTGGTTTTATAAGGGAGAAGCGATCAAAAAAGTTTTCCTGGGGATGATCTTTACGCCGAAGCTGGCGTTCCACAAGCACGTAAACAATAGAAATAATTCAGCGAAGAACAGAATCAATGCCACTTGGAAAAGTTTTTTGAATAAGCAGACAGTGAATCTCTCGTCTAAATGGAAATTTTTTCTAGCAGTGTGTAGAGCAATTCAGTCATTCAGGTGCCCAAGTATGGGGTTTTGCATATTTTGAGGAGGTAAATAGCTTACAACTATTTTTCATCAAGAGGGTGTTAAAACTGCCGGATTTTACACCAAGCTATGATTTGACTCTGGAGACGGGGGTAGAAGACAATAGCATGTACACATTAGCTCTGCACATAAAATACGTTACAAGAACAATTTACGAATACCCTGAACATCGGTTGTAGTAACCGATAAGCTTTCGATTATTATCAAAAGAAAAAAAGTTGTTTGGGCAAAGGAATGGAGCAACTTGGCAACCGATTATGCGGTTGAATACAATGAAACAGACATAACGAGCAGAGATTGAAATAAACAATGTGCAGAAATTGTATCAGCGATTAAACAGCGCAGCATACACCAGAAACAGGAAGCAGCGAGGGCCAGCAGCACAAGATTTTATAAACACCTAAATTATTCAAAAGGACTGCTGTACGTTCAAGGCGGTTTACCGCAACAACACATCGGATTGATTTTCAGAGCGCGGTGTGACACGTTAGGTCTAAAGGCTGACAGGTTTGGGAGAATCGGACTACGGACTTGAGTGATATGCAACCTAAACGAAGATGAGACAATGCAGCATTTTTTAGGAAAATGTCCAGTTCTTAGGGAGTTCAGGTTCAGATTTCTTGGCAAACCCGTACTTAACGAAACAGAATGTGTCGATTTGTTAATTGTGAAATACAGAAGAGACATTTGTTACAATATGATACATAAAAACTGATATGCTCTAACGCAACTACCGACAGGCGACATTATGTCATAGTCGTAAGTTCTAAGTTCTATTTCTAAGAAAATATAATGTTTTGAAAATTTTATTTTTGGAATAAAAAAGAACTAAATAACTAACTAATAAAAATGTGCACTGTAGAAATATTTTTAAATCATTTTCACAAAACACTTTAAAAAAATTATAAAAGTAGTTAAGGCAAATTTACGGAAGGAACAAAATTTTCATTATAATTAGTTTTAGTTATTTTATTAAATTTAGCTCCCCTTACAAGAGATTCAAAGCTTGATCCAACTCTTTTGGACAAATTCTCTCGATGCTTAGAATTTTAGGTTTTCAGAAATTCTAGTTTAAGATTGCATGATAACAACGAAACTCTGTTTGTAAAACAACATTCTCCAAAAAAGAAACCCTGAGGGTCAAATTAAATCAGTGTCGTTTAGAGCAACACATAATTAAAGTTTTCGTCAATGGAATCAAAAGGATCATTGACCTTCGGAACGTTAAATTATATAATATTTCAATTTTGTTTTAATATTCAGCAAATTAAACATTAACAAGTAATTTGAAATTTTGCAAAAATTATTTATCATCAAAATCAGCAGAGTTCCCAACACAATGCCAAGCTAATACTTACATACTTTCATTGCAATTTTCATCAAGTTTCTGTTTACCATTTATTTTCCATATAAATAAATAATTTATGATGAATTTCCTCAGCATAAACTTTCGCTATTTTCTTATTCATTTCATACATTGTAGCTTGCCCTCATCAATTAATAATTTTTCTTATTTTTCATACTATAACCAATTTGTTGGCTTGTAATTTATAATTTTATACACAGTATTTTTGACAATTTAACGCTTCTGTCAACACTGTAAAATGCTTTTGGTTTTTATGGGGTTGTGTGTGTGTGTGTTTTTTAAAGCGTTCCGTTCATTCGCGCTGGTTCGTTCACTTGCATGAAAAATTACTGTCATTGACATGCGACATTTCATAGAGAGCAAGCAAGAAGTGAAGCTAGAAGCATAATGTATATATTTCTAAGAAGCAAAAAACATTCAAAAAAAAAAAAAAAGAAGAAATATATAAACATAAATGTGGAATTTTTACATGAAAACTTCATTAATCAAAGTTGAGTTGAGTGAAAATGACAAAAAACAAAAACGATCAAGTCTAATGCCAACAAGAATTTTGTAACCAACTATAGGCGCGTATTGGTGCGTATTTGTGGGTACATACATGTGTATAGTTATACACCTAACAGGCTAAATACGCACTCTACTAATTAATGAAATTAAATGCGTGATTTAGCAGCCAAAAACAAAGTCACGACGACTGACGACTGACGACTTACGACCACAACAGCGACAACATAATAACTTACAGAGTTGCCACCGTCTCTGCTTGTGTGAGCCTGCTCGTCTGTCCCATGATGATATTGAAGTTTTGCGTGTGACTTGAAATTGAGTTGAGTGTTGAACTTGTTTTAAGAGCTGAAAACTGCTTCTGAGGTCATTACGTTGAATTGAAAAGTGGTTTGGGTTTTTTTTTCTTTGATAAGCGCATGATTTTTTTTGTTATTATTAATTTTTGGTTTTCATATAGATTTATAGAAATTTAGCAGAAATAAAAATTCAATGAATTTAAATGAGACGCTGACAAATGATATCGAAAACAAAATATACACACAACTGGTTTTTACATAGAAGATATTTGGATATCGGACACGCAACTTTGAGTTTTTAGAAAAAAATATTTAACTAAAAGCCAAGAATTTCCGCTTCTTCTTCTTTGGAATTTGACATATATTTTGATTTCTAATGAATAACAAAATTAGCAAAATTCAGCAATTAAAAACACATAAATGTTTTTGTTTTTCTACGCTTTTGAATAAAAATTAAGATTTCATAATTTTTGAATAGGCTTTTGCGATTTAAAAATCAATTAAAATCACGACATTTATTCAATTTATACTAAAATTTACAACATATCAAATTAATTTCTACAAGTTTACGAGCATTTAACAAAGATGTTTTATTCCGAAATTGATTTTGATTAGCAACAAAGAACTTAATAGAGGTTAAATTACTATAAATATTAAATCAATTTTATAATTTTATGTTGTCTTGCCTAAGGCTAAAGGTTGAAAGTTCAATCTTTTGTAATATAATGCTTTTGAATAACTAGCTAAGGTCATGTTGTTTGTTTTTAAATAGGTAGGGTATAACAACGATTTTTAAGCTAAGCTACTCCCATACACTTTATTTACAGTAGATTAACTTTGATTGATTACTTGTTCTTTGGATCGAACAAATGAATTAAAAGTGTGTGGTTTGGAATGGTTATAGCTTTTCGTAAGCCTACCGAAACAAACCGTACAGTATTTCATATGGGTTCAAGGACTCTGCTGTTGGTCTGCAAATAAAATTGCAGGTTAACCGACCGCAAGGAAATGTACCGCTAACGATTTTATAGTAGCACCTAGACCATAATATGGCTGACGGAAACAGTGGTATGTATGCTCTAAAGCTCAAGAGAATAGCTCATTACTTGAACGAAGCTAACGATCTTAGTTTGAATATTGGAAATGTTTACTTCCTTTTCCAAACTGACTAACTTTAGTATTTTTTGTATCAGTTTATTGCAAACGTTTCTGAGTATTTTCATCAAGCCTACTTCATCACGAAAAACTTTCACTTTTACATCAAAAAGTAAACTACTTTTTTTTTTTATATTATAAAAAATATTATGGGTATTCACGGGTTGATGCAACATGCCTTTGCGACGTTGCGAAAGTGTGAATTGCGGAAGTTTGGTACCTTTCTACCTTTGAATTCGCAAAAAGAATCCAAAATCTTGGTGGTAACATTTTGACAGTTAAACTATTTCGTATCTGCAATATTTGCATTAAACGCTCACATCTTAGTGCTTTAAATCGCACTTTCACAATTTCGCACTTTTGCATCAACGCGTGAATACCCTTACTATATGAATACGCTTCAACTCTTAAGCAAAATTTCGTGCATTTTATAAATACACGTGCATTGGGAGTATTACAGAAAGTTTTCTATGTACATTGTATATGTATGTTTGACAAGTTTTTGCAAATATGTTAAATTTATTAAAGTGAATCTGAAAACGTTTTGCATTGCGCTGAAACCCTAAATTCGTTAAATCCGTTGTGCAAATGTTGAATACATTTCTTTTTTTGCTATGTATATTTACTAGAATATACATATAGATATTCTAACATAATATCATAAAACTGAAATCAAGTACTCTTCTTGAAGTGCATTTCAAATATTTGCATACTTGTGCATTTACATAAATACACATACATAGACATACTCATATGAATATATGCATTCATCTACTATATTATACATACATATATGTGCATATGTTTGAGTATGTCGCACATGTTGTATGGAAAGAAAGAATTTTAATTTTTTCCAATTTATGAGACTATGGAAATTTAGGTGCAAATTTTATTTAAAAGTTGAAGAAGAGTACAAATTTTTTATTTAATTTTTCAATACTTTACTGTGCTTTTTTTTACAAATAATGCTAGTTAAACTACTTAATTGTAGCCGATTCTGCTTTTTGGCAGTGGTCTTAAATACTGCAAGGCTCAACTTCTACCAAACCACAAAAAGCAACAAAGATTGTGACTTCAATTCATCGCAAGAACAACACAGACTTGTTAAGACCTGCAATTCTGCACGACTTCTTAAAAAACGCTGCTATATTATTGCTTAATTATGGAAGCATCCTCAGTGAAATTCCTGATACTTTATTCTGCTCATTCCGGACTATTAGTTATCTATGGTTTGGTAGCTAAATTTAACATTAACTTTGATTCCTTTGATTCTTAATACGTAATTGAGTCCTGTGTCAAAATTTTTCTTCAAAAGGATTTAAAATTATCAGTTATGTCTCATTATTTCCTCTGAAAGGCAGGCAGCTCTGAAGACACTTTCACTTGTAGAGTTTTTCTTCCAAATAGTTTATTACGCTTTGCTGAGGACCTGGCCGTTGTGATATCGCAGGTTATGAGACTATGGATTAACTAGCTAGAAAGAGTAAATTGTCTATATACATTGGTCTCGATCAGAGCTGTAAAAGATTGCAGTCTTTTTAAGTTTGAAGTCAATTAACTTCTGAAAAAGTGATTGCAGTATTCCAGTATTTTTGTGAATGCAGAATTAAGACTGTGAAGTCATATTGAAGTCATTAACTTATCCTCCATTTTTGAAGTCAGTTTTTAAGTCATGAATGATCAGTCACTTATATGCAGTCCTAATCTGTACAAAATATTAGTGGACTTGAAGTCATTCATTTTGAAGTCATTTAAAGTCAATTGAAGTCATTTAAAGTCAATTGAAGTCATTTTAAGTCAATTGAAGTCATTTTAAGTCAATTGAAGTCATTTTAAGTCAATTGAAGTCATTTGAAATCAATTGACATCATTGAAATAAATGTTCTAATTATGTATGTATATAGGTACTAAAATGTATATAAGTCTAAGCTGAAATGTATTAAATGTTTTTTCACAGCTGCCTTATTGTCGTTAAAATCAAGAACAGATTTTTTGTGTTTAATTAAATAATTATACTACTTATAAATACAGTATATTTTTTATCATTCAGTAATAGACTTCACTTAGTGGAGGTTAAGTCTAAATTGATTGCAAGACTTCAAACCAATTTGAAGTCATGAGTGTGACTTCAAACCAATTTGAAGTCATGAGTGTGACTTCAAACCAATTTGAAGTCATGACTGCGACTTCAAGTATAATGTGAAGTCATGTGAGTGATTTATTTGCATTGAATTCTCAAATTGAATGCTATAATCAATGAGCAGTCAAAAAGTCAGAAAGACTGGTGACTTAATTTTTTAAAGTCATAAGTCTCAAATGAAATCAAAGACTGTAATCAGAAAACGTAATTCATTTCCATTGACTTCAATGAATGCAGCTCGAAATGACTGCAATCTGGTGACTTAATTTTTTAAAGTCATAAGTGTTAAATGAAATCAAAGACTGTAATCAGAAAACGTAATTCATTTCCATTGGCTTCAATGAATGCAGCTCGAAATGACTGCAATCTGGTGACTTAATTTTTTAAAGTCATAAGTGTTAAATGAAATCAAAGATTGTAATCAGAAAACGTAATTCATTTCCATTGACTTCAATGAATGCAGCTCGAAATGACTGCAATCTGGTGACTTAATTTTTTAAAGTCATAAGTGTTAAATGAAATCAAAGATTGTAATCAGAAAACGTAATTCATTTCCATTGACTTCAATGAATGCAGCTCGAAATGACTGCAATCTTTTACAGCTCTGGTCTCGATCTCTTCTGTCGCCTTGACTGAGCTTCTTTTAAGATCGGTCATTTCAAGTTAGCTATTTCGGGACATTATGTGCTCGGGACATATTCTGTGGCATAATGCCTTGGCTCGATACTGAAAGAAACTATTGAATGAGCCACTTTTAACAGTCGATGCAGACCTATCCTTTTCTATGGGTTTCGACCCAAAAAATCTTTTAGTTTGGTATGTTCTCTAATGGGACACAGAACTACTCCAGATCTCCATCTGACTCGATTTGCAATAGCTCTCTGACTATTTACATCCAAGCTAAACTAATAATAATACTTACATATAAATAAGGATGGTGTGAATGATTTTTTTTCTCACGACCTCCCAGACAAGTAAGCATCTGGTATCAGAAGTAAGTGGCAAAATTTTTTTTCTTCTTGGTCAACATTTAAGATTGACATTATCTATTTGAAGTGAGAGGATGGGGGTGGGTAGGGCGGGGGGAGAGAGGTTTCTATGTTTCTTTTGTCACTGATAATGTTTTTAAAAGCTAAAAGCTTTTTTTTCAAACTTTAAATTTTGTTTTGGTTGTGATCGAATCGGGCAAAATTAGGCACAACAAAGGCAGGTTTTTTTAAAGTTACACCCGATTTTTCAAAAATAGAACAACAAAATTTTATCCCACGTGGTAAAGTTCAACCCGATAATGCCAACTTTAAAAATTGACCAAAACCAAAAAAAAAAAAAAAAATTACCAATTACACTGCTTACATTAAATTCTAATTTCCCCTGGGGGTTTTGAGAAAAAAAAAATTGTTTCACTGCACCCTAATATATTTCTACATATAGAGATCGAAGATGCGTATAAATTTATATGCAAGGGCAAAGTAGTTTGTTGAATGGTTTCTTCACGTTATTCGTATTAACTATAAAATTTTAGTCCATGACCTCAGAGATAACATTTTTCTTCCCCTTATTTGTATGTATTTATTTATGAATGCATAACTGATTGAATGCGAACCATTGTTTATTCATATATAGCCATCACGAATTTTCAAAATAATAGCAGTTTTTTCTTAGACAATATTTTCACTATCGATTTTTATATTTCAACTTTTTAGGCTCACTAACCAAAAACTTTTAAAACAGACTTACTTCACCAAATCTTGTCAAAGATATCTAGTGAACTACATACATTTTAGCAATTAATTACAAGCCCACCCAAGATAAGGATCTATTTCAAAACACAAATTCACTCTACTTAGCTATGGAAATTTTTCTTAAACTAATTGATTATTTTAATTACTTTTGAAAGTTTTTTTTTTTTAAATAAAGTTGAATCATCTTTAAAAAATGTAAATTACTTTTTCTCCCGGAAAGTAACAAAGAAAATGTTCACTTAACTTTTACGTTACCTTCCTTTAGCCCAAAACAAAATATCCAAAAATATTAACTCATCCATCAAAATGTTGGCATATTTCAACATCAATGCTCACCTGTAAATAAAACAGAAGAAGAAGAAAAAAACATTTAATTTTACGAAATTACTTAAACATTCTAAAAATAAAAAAAAAAGAATGTCATCGATTAATTTACAAAAAATACTTTTATAATAGATTGTTTTTACTGTTGTTGTTTTGCTGAATGTTTAAATTATAGACCAACAAGCATAATGGCAGCTTTTAACACCAACTTTTTCATCTTTTTCTTTTTGTTGTCTATGGTTGATGCTTTCATTAACGCCGCAAAAAAAAAAAAAAAAAAAAAACAAAAAGTTTTCAGTGATGTTTTGATTTATGAGACATTTTTGGTTTTTTTGTTATGGTTTTTAAAACAAATTTACCAATACATTTTGAGTGGTTATTTTTTTATGTACATATGTAGGTAAGCGCATAAATTAGTAAATAGTACAATGCAAAAATATAAATAAAAAAATGTATGTATATATAATTAAATTTAACGACTCAGCTCTTTAAAAATTATTTCCTATTCAACAAGAAAAAAAAAAAAGTTCGAAAGTATACATAGCTCTAAAAAAAAGAAGAAAGCGAGACATTTTGGGCAATTCTATTTAGAATTCAAAAGAAAAAGTCTTGCAAAAAATAATAAAAAAAAAAACATTGGAAAAAAAGTTTAATTTAACTTTTGAGAAGAAACGAAAACAGAAAAAGAAAAAGACGTATAAAGTTCAGAGCACATGCATATTGTTACTTGTGTATGTAAGTATGTGCGTTATCCAAGGAAAGTAAGCAGAAAGCAGCAGCAATCGCATCCAAAAGCTTCATCACGTCAAATACGCTACTTCAATAAACAAATTAAATAAAGGCTTAAACATTATCCTCAATTCAAACCAAAACAAGCTCAACATTGAGGCAAAGCAGCAGAGAGCAGCTAGCAGCAGGATGTAAATAACTTACGTGATTTTTCAACATAATCCCACACACATGCAGCGATATGTGTGAATATCTTTGTATGTAGGCATACATACATATATGCGTGTTTCTATGTATGCATATATTCTAAAGTAAGCAAGCATAGAATAGACTTTGAAGCCGCTATACAAATTGAAGACAAACCCACAGACAGAAAAACAACAGAGAAAAGAAAAATAAAACAACAACTTAACTTAAAAAAAAAAAAAATAAAATAAAAAAAAGGAAAAAAGTTTACAAATTATGCATGAATTTTCCCTTGAATAAAACAAAAAATAAAATGAAACCGAAGAGGAAGATAAAAAACCAAAAAAAAAAAAAAAAACAATATTATTTTAATTTACAACTTTTTCTTTTATTATCGCAGAGACCCCACAGGGTTATTTGGGGTAATCTCATGAGTTTGATATGCATTTATCTACCATGTAAAACGGGTAAAAGTTTATATATATATATGTGTGTGTGCGTATATGTGTAAATGCTTTAAGTGTAGGCCTGTGCAAATAAAATCTAATATTGCTCGTTTATAGCAATAGTAATAGTAGTTCGTGAATAGTAGTAGTGAAATGTTTTAGCCCTAGACTAGTGGTATATACATATGTAAATATTTAATTTGATAGTATTAAATAAAAAAATTGCGTTCGAACAATCACGTTTCAAAAATAATAATAAAATAAAATATTTATGCCAAACAAAAAAAAAAAAAAAACAAAAACAGGAAGTAAAGTCGAAAAAAAGAAGCTTTTTTAAATGCCCCAAAAAGTAGGCAATAAAATTTGGTTAACAAATGCAAACAAAATGCTTTCACATACTCGCATGGCATACATATTCAAATGTCCACAGCAGGTAGACAACAAAAGCATTTTGTTAACTATTTTATATGCCTTAAAGTTGCCACTAACATTATGTTTAATATTTTATGATTGCGCCCCCGAAAGTAGGCAAACCTTGTAAATCGAAACCGAAACCTTTGAAGTTCTTATTTTTGGTGCACCGGCCGACCGCCTCTACTTAAATATTCAATTCACTTTCAAAATGTTTTACAAGCTGCTTCACAAACCACACCACATAATCACACAAACATAGATACACCATTAAGTACATAGGTACATACTTGTATACAAACACACATGTCTAGTTGTGCCGCTGCCGTAGTAAGAAGCAGAATACATTTTTTTGTTTGTGCTGGAATTTTTGTGCCTATTTTCAGTTTTGTTGTTATATAGTTTTTGTTTCCTTTTTTGCATATGAGCTTATATATCTGCATTATGCTGGTTTGGTGTATTTTGTCACTAAAGTTTTATACTGCCCAATCATCTCATACATGCGGTGTGGTAAAAACTGATATACTTTCCTAGTGCTGCGCTTTCAAAACGCACATTAAAAAGCACTTTGAAAGTACTTTGAGCTCATCATATAAAAGTGAACGAGATTCAACTCAGAATCGCAGAAAAATTGCAATAAAAAGGAGTCAAGTGAAAGTTTTAGGGTGTAAGAATAAAAAAGTAATTTTAGAGACATTGATCAGCAAAAATTTTTTGCATCTTTTTTGAAAAAAGTTATTTAAAAAAGAGAATCAATTATTTTCCTTATTACACAGTGCAACAACAATCCTTCCACGACGATTGAAGATATAATTCAGAAATTTATAAAAAGTTAAAATTTTTTTATGGTTTTTCCACCAAACTTCTACCCCCTTTATGTACCTTTGATTTCGGGAGGTATGAGCGCTCAGAGGTAATTTGATAATTTTGAGATTCAAGAGTACCCTAAATTTTGTATTTTGTATGAGGGGCATGTTTGCCTCGGAAAGTATACCAATTATTTTTAGCCGTTTATTCCTATAAAAATTTGTATCAGAAATTCTGGAAAAGAAGGAGTGTTAAAATTTTCATAACAAACAACTTTGTTTCAAATATCAAAGTTGAGGGTCTTCAAAATAACAAATTTACTTAATTTTCTTGGCCTTAAACTCCCCGTTAAAAAAAACTAAAATTATTATGCAGAAGTCTACATGTGTCTTCGGAGTAATTGATAACACTGTTCAACAGCCAAAAATGAGCAGAGACGGGACAAGTGTACTTAGGGTAATGGGGTCTGAATCCGTGGTCCGTTTTGCTCTGCTACGTCACAATACACAAAGAAATTTTTAGGATTTAATTGCTCAAGAAGACAAAGTAGATAGATCAAGAAAGTAACTTGAGAAAATTTTTTTTTTGTACCTGGCTCAGAAACGGCTCAGCAACAAGGTGAAATATTCATAACGGGGTTAAGCTAACAACGAGATAAAAGTGAACGATGATAACGAGGATGAAAAAATTACGAAAAAATAAATTAATTAAAAAAAAAGATTTAAAAAAAAAATTTTTTAAATTAAAAAAAAGAAAAAATCGAAAACAAATTTTTTTAAATTTTTTTTTTTTTTTTTTTTGGATGTTTTGATGAAAAAATATATGAACTTCATCTTAAATTTTTCTTTGCAATTGTGACGTAGCAGAGCACAACGGACCACGGATACGGATTCAGCGACCCCCAATTACCCTAAGTGCATTTGTCCTGTCTCTGCTCGTTTTCAAAAGTTTCCATTTGTAGAACAGTGTAATCAATTCATGACAGCGAAAATCAATAATTTATATTTTTCTGTTGTTCTATGTTACCTACCCAACGATGCACAACAGTAGCACCTCTGACACATATCTCTTTACAGCTGGGTATATATTTGCTTACAGTCACGATCTGCACATATTCAACGTTGTAACTACATATATAAAACATTCCACTTATACTCACACACACACACACAAACACTTTACAACACCACTATCAACACACTCAACTCACATGTAAATAAAATTTTATGACATGACCAAGCAGAAGGACTCTACCCAAACAACAACGACGACAACGACCATCATCATCAACAACAACAATAAGAACGAAAACAACTACCTTAGCTATAAGCCTATTGGTAAAAATTGTATGCCATGTATGTATGTATGTATGTACATATTTGTAGGCAGATAGCCTACTACCTGCTGTTAATGTTATTATCGTTTTTGTTTTTGTTGTTGTTGATATATTTGTTGTACTTGGTTGGAAAATTAAGAATTTTTGATTATTATCAACAGCATGCCAAGCAACTGCCACCATCTACCCACACTTCATTCATACTCTCTGCCAAAAGGAATATAATCACACACACACACGCGTACACAACTTCATCCTTACATACTCACACCTATGTATGTGCAAATGTGTGTGTAGTTGTATATGTATGCTGCTCAAAAGTTGTGTCAAAGGTAGTTAACAACAATTTTCAGCATACAATTCCGTAAGGTGCAATAAAAATATAGAGGGTAGTATTTTAATTAACCTATTTTTAAGGCGATTTTCAACAGTTTTAGCAGTAACATCAGCAGCAGCAGCAGCAGCAGCAGCAACAGCAGCAAAAAACTTTTATTTTCTCATGATAGTCAATGTTAAATGTGCAAGCATATATGAAAGTGAATGAGTGTGTGTGTGTGTGAGTAATTCAAATATTAAGAACGACCTAGCGCACGAGTGTGAAAAGTATATTAATTAAGATATCAGTGAAAATAATGTCGAAGTTTAATCCAAAAAAGGATTCTACAATAATTTTTCCATACACCCAGAAGCGGGGAAAGAGAAAGAGATGAAAGTTTTAAATTAATGTGTGCTGCTGTCGCTACTTGTGTTTTTGAGTGATATTTATGCAACTCTTAAGGGGAATGAGACTTTTCTAGTTAAAATAATTGCAGTGATATATAAATGGTTTTTACCAAAAGCTTTTACATTTAATTGAAAACTTATAAAATTGCACATAATATTTAGTTTTTAGTAAACTCAAATTATAATAATTGTCAATTTTTGAAGGATACAAAAATCTGAATTTTTTTTTGTTTAATTTCAATTTATGAACTTTCAATAACATTAAGATCGAAGTATTAAAAGAACGGGCATAAATAGTTATAAGCAAAGTTGGAAAATATTCTAGGAAAAATTCTACCATAAATTTCTGAGCATACAAACAAGCTTTGATGCAAAACTAACAAGTTATCTTATGGTGTTTTTTATTTTGCTTAATCTGTTAGAAATGGGCAAGCTTTACCCACGTGTACAAAAAAAAAAAAAAATTGACGTAAACTTTTAAAACGCTGAGACCCGTGTAACTTTTTTCCCCGAGTTCTATCAGAATCCACTTACCTTTTTGGGAAAAATTTAATTTTGTCGAATAGAATTTCCGTTTCTACTTGTTTAGTAACGTTTGATCGCTGATGATTAGAACTGAATGCTTATTTTTCTGCCGATTGTTCTGAAACTTTCTGAAACTAATTTTTTAACAAAAAAACTTATGTATTCAAAAATCTAACTTATTTTGATGTTAAATAAGGGTACCTCCTATACAAATTTTTCACTTTTTGGGGATTTTTGACCGTTTTTCATGGGAGGTATGTCTAAAATTATTTTTTCTGCAAATAAATATCGATACCAATTTTCACCGCAATAAGAAGAGGAACATGTAACTTCATAGCATACCCCCAAGCCAAAACTTAAAAAAAAAAAAAAGTTTTGTATGAAACTCTGCTGATGCGGAAAAAAAACGGTTATCACCACTGAATTCCGTGACCCCGAATTAGTTAGAAACGGTATGTCTCCCGTTTGCTACAATTTTGTGTAATATAACAGAAAGTTAGTAGTTACCTAGTAAAAGTGATTCATAGAATGTAATAAAATTTAAAGAATTCTCTACTTGAGTTAAAAAAAAAAAAAAAAAACCGTGATTTTACACCCTGTAGAAATAACTCTCTCTTATTTTCTCATTCATCAATAGGTGACCAAAACATAAAAGTTTAAGAAAAAATATTAACCCGTTTTTGTCTGCAGCTTCAGAAGTGTATTTTTTCAAACTTTATTAAAGGTCAAACATATCTGATGTAGAAGTCCTAAGTAATCATGAATTTCATGCAGAAGTTATCTGTCGACCCCAATTAAAAAGATGCACTGAAAGGGTTAATAAAAGATAAGTGAATATGAAAATCATAAAGTAAGAGAAAAGGGGGTTATCCAGTGGTTGTCTACAGATTCATAGCTATGTTATTTTTCAACTTTTTGTATAGCACAAAGGAGTTGATTGGAAGCGTATTTTCACTGACTCCAGAACGGAATTCGGTTCGGGTTCTGGGGTCTTTATTGAAAATGATGGAGTGCACCTTCACTTCTCTCAATCATCAAGGCAATGGACCATGTTATTGATAATTGTTGGAGAGAAAGGAGTATCTGTGTATTTAGTGACAGTCAGGCTGCGCTTAAATCCTTGCTTAATCCTCTAACCACGTCTAAACTGGTTATGCATTGCAAATCCAGGCTTGATTGTGTTGGAAAACACAATAGCCTGCTGTTGATATGGGTTCCTGGACACTCAAGAATTTCAGGAAATGAATCGGCTGACCTTCTGGCCAGAAAGGGTTCGGAAACTGGTTTCCTGGGCCCAAAATCTGTACTCTCTTTGTCGTCTACAGCCATCAAGACCACCATTAATGAGTGGGTTGACTTGACCCACAATCGTAAATGGGAGGACCTGAAGGGCTTTAAACAGACAAAGACCATGTTACTTGTTATCTCGAAGCGTCTAACAGACTTTCTGTTATCACTTAACAGAAAGAGCTGCAGGCAGCTGGTGGGATTATATACAGGTAATTTCCCTTGAGCCAAACATTTGCATATGATTATTGGCCTGGGAGCTAGTGCCTTCTGTGCTTCCTGTGGTTTGGAGGAAGAATGTGAAGAGAAGGCGGACCACTTTCTTAGTGTCTTCAAGATCAGAAAAAGCATATTTGGTACTGGAGTGTTGGGAGACGAACACCTGAGCTCTCTAATACCGCAGGATCTGCTAAGATTTATTAATAAATCTGGTAGATTTAAAGAATATCAAAAGGGAATACAGAATATAGTGCAATTGACTTAAAACTTGCCTGAGTGCTGCATTCTTGAATACTTCTTTTGTCTGTTCTAACAAACAAAAAAAATAGCACAAACAAACATATTTGTTGACATGATTGTGGAAGTCCTTAGTTACCATGATGACATTACAAAAGGTTTCTATCAAGCTCTATTAAAATCCGAGCATTACAGGCTTAAAATGTTTTTTTAAACAATACATAATTTGATTTCTTGACACTGAACATAGAAGATCAAAAAATCATTCTGTCAGATCAATTTTTTAGCTGGATAGTTTCCATATTTGAACCAGTCCTCATCTTTATTAAATTTGTCATGACTTATTTTCTTCCATTTTCAAATTATTTAGAAAGCAGAAGGCAAACATCATCCATTTAAAAGCTGGAAATTCAACTGTTTACTAATGCTAATTTTGTTATTTCCGTATTTCGTTTTTTCACTTAACTAGATTGAAAATAATTTACCTATATAGACTATTTAGAAATATAATAACACAGTCCAACAGTGTTTTCTCAACAGAGTAATCGCAGTGTAGTAATGAAAGGGGATATTATGTTCAACATTTTTCGGAAAAAAAATTAAAAAGTTATGTTTTTTACCCCGTTTTTCAAGGTTAGGAAGACAATGGCAAAATGATCAATGAGAAAAGAATGTTTAAAAGCTGAACTTCATTATTTGAGGCAAAGATATTCCTAATGATTGTATAAAAATTTGTTGCTTTCGCGTTAACCTCCCATCCCCTTTTCTTACCACCGTTTTTGGGTTGGTTGGGTCAATAAAACAGATTTTCCAAATTTCCACACTGAATAAAGTAATGAGAGTGTTTTTTATATTAACCCACTTCCAACCTGTCTAGATATCAGTACTCTTCACGCTCACCTGGTCCCAGCAACTAAACCACGGAATGCGTTTATTATTTTTGCTGTACATAAATTATAATTCTAATACAATTTGAAATTTCGAAGAAATAATATATTCGAGTTTTTGTAATATTCTCTAAGAGCGTTAATTTTTTTTTTGATGTGTAAACATTTTAGCTCACGGTATGGGCAAAATTTCAAATGTGTAAAATGTAAGAATAACTGTAACGTAAGATGTAAGATAACTGTAACGTCCAGTTCCCCTCTCGCTCACACTACTGCGCGGCATGACTGTGCTACTCTAAACAACAAAGAGAACAGAGAAGAAGAGAGGAATAAATTGAAATACGAGCGGAGTTTGTTTGTTTATGTTTCGATCAACCCAACGGGCCGGATAGTCAGCAGCTCGCCTGAGGAGTATAAGGTCAGCACTTGTTGCTTTTGTTTTGTTAACGAGCACTTGCTGCCGAAAAGCAATCGGTTCCGAATCAAACGACGACAAGATCATCGTAATTTAAAATAACAAAACTGCTGACGCAAAGATTTCGTGAGAGGTCTTTTGAAGCACTCCATAAGGAGCTTAAAACGTAGTGCTTTTTTCCAATGACATGCAATGTTAAAAACGTAATGGTCTGTCATACGGAGAGGAAGCGCCTACAGCTGACTTGTCAGCCCTCCCGGAGCGTTGGAATATGCGATATGGAATAAAATATTGCATTTGCAATGATGCAAGACCATTTGCAATTTATAATGAATTGGGCTATTATATATAAAATATAATGATTTCTAATAAATTTTTAAGTTTATAAAAGAATTATTTACCTAGAATATAGATTATACATCAAATCCCTATATATGGCTATACATATGTGAGCTTATGTATATGGCATTCAGTTGACTTCACTGTTTACACATCAAATATCTTGCGTGCCTTGCACACATCCATTGTTTTTTTTTTGGTGAAAGTCACTTTGCGTGACTTGAAAAAACAGGTAAAAATGTGAACTAGCCCAAATCAAAACTAATTTAAATTTAGAAGGGTGTAAAATAACATATTTACTGATTTGCTAAGTTATATCCATTTCCCGCTAACCTACAGAAAATTCTAAAGTCACTGGTCGAATTTTCGGTCTCTGGTTGAAAATGGGTATTATACTAAAAATCTCTGGAATAGAGGGAAGAGATGGGCAGTTAATGTGAAATAAAGAATTCTTTCTCAAGAATTAAACCTCGAACTCTTGAAATGTATATTTATCAATTGATTAAGGTTACAAGATTTCTCTGACCTTAAAATACAGGTAGAAAAAGTCATGACGTGCTGGATCATAACTTTCTTCATTTAAAATTATTCTCTTTTAATATTATACCACGGTAAATCTGTTGCAAGTAAAAATCTTTTATTTGTTGGACTGTGTTATTAAAGCTTTATTTCAGTTGCTTAATTCTTTACCTGCATGCTTTTTTATAGCAGATTTCGAGTTATTGAAAAAAGAATGTAATGTGATCTTAAATTTATTTTGCACCGTTCCCATATTTAAAGTTTTAAATATTCCTTTACACACATATATTCTCAATCTTAAACTAAACAAAATTTTGTTGTTGTTGTGTTTTTTTTTTTTCTTGCTGGTATCATTTTTCCATTTCATGTGAAAAATTATTGTTCACCTTAAACACCCTTTACACCAATTGCAATAAATTTTACGCTTGTTTGTCTGTGTAGAGCTGCAGGCAAAACTGCGGCAGCAGTTGTTCTCTTCTTCTACCGAGGTATGTACGTACGTAGAAACTGCGGAAATAGGTTACACTAAATTACATCAAACATTGCTTCGTTATGTACCTTAAGCGTTATTCACCACCACCATCACCTGATGGTGTTAGCACTTCCAAATTCACCAGGCAGCAACATTAGATATACTGATTCACCACCCTTAAGAAGAAATATAAGCAGAGCACACCTTTTACGCTTCACTTGAGAAATTCAGCGGGTATCGCTAAAGAACGCTCAAGTACTATGTTTGTATGCATGCATGTACCTATACAACATTTGAAAGTATTTTAAAATACATTATCTGCGCACCAAACTCAAATATTTCATTCTTGATCGTTTTGGTGGAGTAAGAAAGTATGCACAGTTCTAGTAGCAAGGAGTACGAGTAGTCTTACCACCAGTAGCACCACTACCAGTGGCAGCGGAAACGGAAACGAATGCATGTTGCTTATGTTATAGTACATGCTTGCAGTTGGCTGTTTGTTGGTTGGGTTGCCTGCTTGCTTATTTTTAAGTTTACCTGCTTTTGCTTTTCTTTGCCGGTAAGACCGTTGATGTTGTCGTTCTTTACTTACATACTCACAATCATTGATATTTGCCAGTGGGAGTGTTTTTGAGCGATGTGAGAAAGCGTGGAAAGCCTTTTGCTTCGAAGATAAAGTGCTTCTTATACTCCACTCAGCTGCATTCAACTCAGTTCAGTTTAACTCAAACAAACCGATTCTATATGCAAACATGATTGTCTTCACCTTTTGTTAGTGTAGCGTTAAGGGTATTTTGTTTTTTTCTTCTTCTTGTTGCTATTCTTATCCTTTAAACTTTGAAGGATTACAGAAGAAAAAATAAAATCAATACAATACACAAAAGGTAAAATTCTTTGGGTAAAATTTGCGGTCGATGATCTTAAGTTATAGCATGCGCTTCAGTGCGCGATAAGAACGCAGCAAAACATAAAAGCCAAGTGGAATGCAATCAGCCAGGCGAGTAAGTCAGCAGTCAGTAGCAGTCAAAAGCAGCAGCAGCAGCAGCAGCAGTAGAAGACAAGGATGGGCAGGCAGACAGATAGACAGGCGACCGCAAAGTGAAAGAAACAAAAACAACAACAACAATAAAGGCGTGGGCGTTTGTGACGACTTGCAGTGGTGAAACACTTAAATGGGCGTGCAAAATTTACTTTGAGTATAATGCATGGATTTGTGGCTGTTTAGCTTTTCCTGCTGTTGTTGTTGTTGTTTTTGTTTTACTATTATTATTGCAATATTATTGTTGTGGGTTGTTGGTTGTTGTTTCTGGAGCTGTTGCACAAACGTTATCCACTTCAGGACATTCCTATCCCAAGAATATTTATGAATTTAACTTGTATATCCTTAGCAATTTCAAAGCGAATTGCCATTGCAAAGTCAAAATGTGTAGGTATTTGTAAATATTCTATTGAAATTACTATTTGTGTGTGTATGTGTAAGTGTGTGATTTTGTTGTGGTATAATTGTAGAGCATGTAAATCGCGTGACATTTGCAATTAAATTTATTTATCAAATCGCAAATAAACAACGATTTTATTACACCTGTGAGGCGGATAAGCGTTTGAAAGCTTGAGCGTTGTCCATAATTGAATGCGGCATAATCAACTCCTCATGTACATATGTGCTTATTTATGTATGTGCATATGTGATATATTGCATGTACATGGTTTGTTGTACTTACTACAGAGTTTTGTTGAAAGCTATTGTTGCAATTTAAATGTTTTACAATACAATGTGGAATTTGCATAATAATTAATTTTATTAAATTAACATATTTAATATTATTCCATTAAGAAGCACAAATTAAGTGATACACATGTTAAGTGTTGTGTGAAGTGATATGAGGATATTTTTTGAAATAGTTACAAGAGGAGAGACAAATACGGTATGTTTTTCACTCTTTCGTTGACTAAGTTAGTTATGCAACAATGTTGCTGAAAGCAGATTCTACGTTTAAAACAAATATCGGATAGCTAGGCTGCAATCATGGCTCTGGATCCGGTCTTCACAACATCTAATCTGGTAAAACAGTGTGGGTAGAGCCTTATAGACCTAGCCCGGCTGCATAGCGTTGCTCTAATATGGGTGTCCGCCCATCGGACAAAACATAAAATGTAACGAAAAGGCAGACGAGTTGGCCCGAAAGGGGTATTAGTATTCACACCACTAAGCTTAGCTAAGAGTGAAATCTCAAAAAAATGTCTTGTGAAGGCCAATTGTAGATGAAACAGGCTGACAACCTGCGTGTGCAGAATGTTATGCCCAAACTACAATTAGAGCAAATCAACACAACTCATCAACAAAAACCGAAAGGATATCTCCACATTGAAGGACCGGCTTCTAGCTTATTGGTGAGTTCCGTTTAACACCCTTTGTCTTACCTATAAATAATCGGAGGAAAAAGATGTGGTGCGTCATTTACGAATGCGAATGCCCGGCTTTAGGATAAACCAGAGCGAAAACCTTTCTTAATCTATCAGTATTGATATATAGTCTCTACGTAAGGACAAATAACCACCTAAACCAACAATCAACTGAGAATGTGGTACCAAAATAGCGCTCAAGCGCCAATTGGGTTAGGCACCACTCAGCCATTGAATTTTTTAAATTTCTAGCTACTTTTATGGTAATGCGGATACAAGGGGGAAAGAGAATTTCTGCCCCCAAAAGATTTTCAAACACTTTAAATAGTAGCTTATATAAAAATTCCACACGTCATGGCATGACTAACGAACCATGAATAAATTTAATCACAATTTCGCACCACTGTGCGTCGTTGGGAGATCAGAATTTCTTGGCTATTTTTCATGTGTGTATGCTTACCCACCTGTAGTTGGCTAAAAGTAGGAAGCGTTCTTGGATATTCCTCTGAACCTCTTCTAACAAAATATAAACGTATTAGGAGTATGAGATTTGCTGAGGAATATTTTGCTTGGCAAGAAAATCTGGTTTTTGATTACTCTCAATGTTTCTACGAGCTAGAATCTAGATATTTTGGCTCAGTCTTCTGACTTTTAAGATGATTTTTGTACTGCCAGAATAGTTTGAAAATTTAAAACTGTGAACGTTTTGATGCCAGATAGTTTATAGTACCTTTTTATGGTTGATTTTCATCGTTAAATAGTCTATAAGTTCAGCAAATACATTGTACAATGAATTATGATATGAACATGTTTCTCCACAAAAGGCTTCAGTTTAAAAGTTTTTGGTTGAGAAAGATGCTATAATAATTAAAAGATTTGTTTATTGGTAAACTTTTTGAAAAAAAATTTGGGCCTGGGGAGACTCGCCCCGGTCCCTCTTCCTCTCGGCAGGTCTGCTGGCTTTCAAGGTCTGATTCACAAGGCTTTCAAGCTTTACGAAATTTATTTACTTTTCCAACATCATTCTGGACATTCCGTATCAATTATCCCATAAAGCTATTGAAAATTATTTTGTAGGAATTACTTTTGAATTATTTACAGGTAATTTAGTTAGTAGACAAGACTTTTAATTCCACTGAATACATTTGGATTGAGTTTTTGGGTTAAGAAGTGGAGCTACAATATTTTGGAAATAGTGTTGAAGTTGAAGGGGAAGTAAATACATAAATATGTTTATATCAAAGTTAATTTTAATTTTTACTTAGATAAAATTTTTTAGAAAGCCTAGCTCAGGCCTACAGAAATGAAGTCGTTAGTCGAAATGAAATTTGAATCCGAATGTTTTTACTCGTACTTTTTTACCAACTATATTTTCGGATTGCCTGCATTTTTCATAGTAAATAGGTTTTTGAACAAAGAAATTTTGAAATATTTATCCTTAAAAATGTCATCGAATTGTATAATTGAAAAAAATATAATGTCAAATTCTATGCTGTTATTAAAAATTCTACGGGTATGTGGGAGAAAGCAAACCATGAGCAAATGAATTGATAAAAAATACAATATTAATTGCAACGCTGCAGGCATAATTGGAACAAAATTCTTTGTTTACAAAATATCCTAATAACATGGCACTGCAGAGCAGCTCTAGTGCACTAAAAGAGGATAAAATCACAACACATTTTGTATTTTATACTTTTTGGTCAAGTATATAGTGAAATTTCAACGTGTCACTTCTATGTAGATGTATATAAAACAAATACATAGGTACAACATGTAAATATCTATGCATATGGAGATTTATTTTTATTTTCCACACAACAAATACATGCACATAAAAGTGAAGTGGATGTGTTGTAGTGTGTTAGTGCATTTTATTGCACTAAAGTGCATGTGGTGGCCAACACACATAATTACACAAAAATGTAGGAAGGTATACTAATTTAGCGAAGCGTGGTAACATAAAATGTTTCAATAGCAGCAACATTTTCGCTTTTTGAGTAGGTATGCTGCTTTGCGTTTTGAAAGTTCAAACAGACAGACAGACATACAGACGTACCAACCTTCAAACCAAACCACGGACGATTCTTATCATATAATTGCATATATGGATGGGCGTGCAGAGAGTGGCAAGCGATGATGGTCACCATCACCACCATGTGGTGGAGGCAAATAACAATTAAAGTCAGTGTTAAATTAGTGCGAAAATAAATTCAAGTACTTATAAATTAAGCTCATAAAGTGGTCATTTTAAGTGAGGCAGCAAAATTCAAGTGAAATAATCTTTCTTTCTCTTTTTGTTTGTTTGGGTGTTGTAATATATATATATTTTTTTTTTTTGTACAAATTTTTATCTCTTTTTTGTATTTGTAAAAGCATTTTAATTTAATTAAAATAGTCAAGTGTAGAAATGTTGAGTGTGCTGTAATTAAATGTGTATAAAAGTACTTTACTTGCATGAGCATGAGACTAGTATCGCAATAATTGAGATTAAATTATAAATTCATTACTTTAATGGCAATACGAGTAGTGCTGCCAACTGATAAAATAAAATAGAAAAGATAAACGAAATGGTTAGCTAACTATTATATATATATACATATTTTTTTTTAAGGGATATTCTATTTTTACATATTTTTAAATTCCCTAAAATTCTCATTCTCTATTTTAACTATCGTATACAAAATACACAAAAAAAAAGGACACAATTTAATATTTTCTTACGCTTCTGCTACATTCACGAATCCTAAATACTTGTGTGCTTTTTTGTTTTTGTTGTTGCTTTTTGTTTGAGTGCACGCTGCTGACAAGAATTAGAGCGCAAAAAATAAAAAAGTATAATAAAATGTAAAATGTTGAAATGAAATAATATGCAAAACAAAATATAAAATAATAATACAAAAAAAAAAAAAGAAAAAGCACAAATACACGAACAGCAAAGTAGAAGTTTTTTTAAGTCTAAGGCTGAAAGTTTAAAAGTGGCTGGCTGAACAAATACATATATATATATGTATATACAAGCATGCATATACATACATATGAACGTAAATATGTATGCATGTACAAATTTATATAGGCGTAGATATAGACGCATAATACCCTCTGCCATTGTTTTATTGGCAGGCAAAATAATTTAAATGTATTTATATGATAACAGTGGTGGGCATTATAATAGCCCGCCCTTTAAGAAATTTGATTAAAATCAATTGCAGAAACTATGAAAATGAGTTTTAAGTGTTCATTTTCTTAGTAATGACTTATTTGGTTTACTGATTTTAAACAGCTTAATGACTGATTTTATTTTTGTCAAAGTGACAACAATGTTTATAGGGCAGGCAAATCAGACGGCTGTTTCGGAATTCGCTACGATTCCTCATCAGTAGTAATCTTAGTGATGCTTTTTACTAGTATTTCAACACTTCATATAAGCTACTCATTTCCTTTTACAATCGTTCTGCATAAAGTTATTATAAGAATTTGATTAAAAATTCTAGCTGCGTTTTATTCGTCACTTGTTTCTACTTATGTATAAGTAGCAGCGATAATTGTATGAAAAAAACAACAACAAAACTGCAGAGATAACACATATAATTATAGCTGTTGTGTAGACTAAATAAGTTGTGAGCTGCCATAAGTGAAAGAGGAAGCATGACAGTTTGGCAAAAAAATTGAAAAAGGAAAAGATTCGAAATGTCTGCCGGTGAAAATAAGTTAATAGCATTGTTAAATTTTCTTATAAACAATAAAAACTAAAAACAATTAACCACGATTAACCGCAATGTCTGGGATTCATCAAAATGTTTCGCCTCTAGCTGCTGAGCAGTTTCACTGTGTATAACAATAGCTGCGTTTTATTCGCCACTTGCTTCTAGTTATGTTTAACTAGCTGCGGTAATTGTATGTGAAGCAACAACAAAGAGGCGGAGATATCACGTATAATTATAGCTGTTATGTAAACTTAACGAGTAGTGTAGCTACATCAAATTTTATTGTGAATTGCCAATAGTGGAAGAAGAAGCATGACAGATTGCAAAAACAAAAAATCAAATTATTCGGAATGGCTGCCGGTGAAATTAAATTAAAATCATCGTTAAATATTCTTATAAAGGGTAAAAACTAAAAACAATGCCCACGATTAAGCGCAATGACTAAGATCCATTAAAATATTTCACCGGTAGCTGCTGAGCAGTTTTATTGTGAATAACAATAAAACGAAGAAGAGACTTAACAACTTGGTCGTTTTATTAGCACAAGTTAAACTAGCTGGCGAATAAAACACAGCTAATATAACGAAGAATAGACTTAACAATTTATTCGAAAAAAACAGAGCTTCTATCTTATCTTTTTCGAAATCTTTCTTTTTTTTTATCTTAAGAATTTTTCAATTTTCATGGTCAATAACTAAGTTTACTACTAAAACTTTTTTTCTTTAACCCTTTCGTTGTTTTTGGCTAATATATTGTACAAAAAAGTTTCATAATTCACTACTTCTCATTTCAATCCAAATTATATTTGTGTGAAATTACGAAGTGAAGGTACTTATTTTGAGCAAGTATATACACTTTTTTTTAACTATAATAGTTTAAAACGAAAGTTAAAACTCCATTTCATACTTAATACAAAATTAATAACTTAAAAAAAAAGTTATTAAAAAAAATTGTTTTACATGCTTAAAAAAATTGTACATTATTGTGTACAGATTTACGCTAATTTAATTTACAATATAATGTACAATAAATAATTTGGTTACTATTGTGTACAAAAGACATGAAAGGTTAATGATTTTTGAATTATTTTCTGCGGGTGTTAAAAAAATTTTGATAGTGGTTATCTGTTTTTGTTCAACAAACGAAAAAATAACAAGGTTCTGAAAGTGGATGCTGATAGAACTCGAGAAAAAAAATTATACGTATCTCGGCGTTTTAAAAGTATACGTCAAATTTTTTTTTTGCGTAGGCCCAAAGTTTGCCCATTTCTAAGAGATTAAGTGTAATAAATCATAAGATAACTTGCTAGATTTGCTTCAGAACTTGTTTGCATGTTCATCAATTTATAGTCAAATTTTCCGTAGAAAATTTTCTTCCTACATATTAACCCTTTGGCACCCAACATTATGGGTATTTTTTGCCTTTTTCGAAAAAGTTTTTTTTTTACCCATTACGGGGGTTGATAGAGGGTTAATATGTTTGAGAAATATGTTGCCCATGAAATTTTACTATAGGTCACGGAACAACAAAATTCTGTATACTTGACTTTAGTAAACATAAACCCAAATTTCAAAAATGTTTCAAATTTTCACTTTTTATACACACTGAACAAGTGTGTTTTTAAAAGTATTTTCTAAACTAAAAGTTTACTTTACATTGCCAAATAAACCTTAGTTGTTTTTTCCACAAAAAAAAAAAATCAAAAATTATAATTTTTCTCGAATTTTTACTCCTTTCATGCATTTTGGTCATTATAATGTACAATATTCCAAAAGATCTACAGCCTTTCCCAAAAACTTCCTTCATAATATTTTTGGTTTTTATTCTTAACAAAGTCCGAATCTACGAGTATAAAACTACAAACAATTTTTTCCCCCCAAATAAAAAAGTTGAGAAGAAAGGGTTAACTTCCGTAGGAAACTTCTTCTACTACTTCGACTGGTAGCGATTTTTTTATGGAACGTGAAGGTTTTTCGCTTGCGGTAAGTTCTGCAAAAAAAAATGTATAACAGGTTTTTGTTTTTTCCTTTAACTTTGATATACAGCAGGGCCTCTTTATTTTTATGCAGTGCATTGGTTCCACAGAAGCCCCTATAAAAAAATCACACAAAAAATAGGTAAAATGCTCAAACATAATATGTTCTTCAACAGTGCTGTCACTTCTATGCATGGAAAACCCCGTAATTAAATTAATAGAATTAACACAGCAGGATTTCTTTTAACACTAAATCGCTAAAATATATGAAATGTTGTTGAAGAGTTGAATTTTTGAGGAGTTGATTTGAGTTGTGTCAAAAACTGATAAAACTTAGAATTTGTGAATCACTAAAGAGGCGTCCAAAATAACCCGGGCTAGATTTGCACTTGACCGTCAGTGTTTAAAACATTCCTTCCATCACTCTCCCTATCTGCTTCAATTTTAATCAGATTCTACAAATATTTATCAATAAATTGTCGCTGGATTCTTATTTTGTTCTATAACTACGTCAGTTTTTAACTAATGACAGTGGTTTAGAGGTAAAGAGAACTATGTCAATGTCACAGCTACAATAAGATACAATTTAAAAATATTTTATTAAGTTTGAATGAGAATGAAATATGCTATTCCACTTACCATCACTGTACTCGTATATATGTATGTACGAACTTATTTTGTTGGGGGTATATAAAGAAATTTCCGTATTTTAAGGCTGAAAACGTGCTTTACGCACTGTTGACTTAAGAGAGATTAACAAGTGGTGCGTTAATTTGTGTACAGGGATTTTTAATTTTTGTTTAGAAAGGCTGTGTTCACTTACTGAATGCTTCCTATAAAGGCTAACGAAGAGTAAAACGAAGAGGAAGTTTTTCACAAAAAAAAAAATTATATACCAAAAGGAAATTAAGTAATTAAAGAAAGGAACATAGTAGCAGCGTCTTTAATTTTGTTGTTTATTTTATTTATTTTATTCTGGAAAAATAAGACCACTACATGGAAAGGAAGCTGCAAATAATTTAAAGATACCCTATTTAAATAACTTATTTGCTAGATGCCAAGTTATCAAAAGGTAATATTCAACATGGAAAGTTACACAAATTTAATTACATTATTATTGAGAATTGAATTAATGAAATGCGCATTATTATTATTAAGATTTTGAGAAAAACAAAACGAAAACACTTTAGAATTCATTATAGAGGATTGGTTTCAACGTTTTAATCTTAAAGTCGATTTTTTTTTGTATTCAAGTCAAAGAAAATATAATTTATATACACTTAATAAAAAGCAACGAAATTAAATTTTTAAGCGATAAAAATAAATAATTGTATGCATTTTAATAAACACATATATTAACACAATAAATAACAACTATACTTTCATATGTATTAATACTTATATGGTATGTATATCTTTCTAAGAAATAATTATAAAATAATCGCACCATAGTTGAAACTATATAGCTATGGCAATCGAAAAGCAATTAGTTATGTACCAATAATAAAAAAAAAAACAAAGTGGCGTAAATTTATGATTATCACTCTTAAAAATATTTGGTCCATTAATACCTTATGATTTTTATTATCATGATATGCCATTATTTATTAAAAATTGTACAAAAAATATATACCACGTAAGTAAAGATATGCTTTAAAATGTTAATCAAAATTTGCTAAAATTTATTCACGTTTGTAAATTTATGACACTTATCTATTTTTAAAAGTTTGCATAAACCATTGAAAAATATTTGGTATAAGCTTTCAATATTTTTTTTTTATTTCTTGGTTTTACATATATTAAATACAAGATACTGTTTTAAAAATCAATAAAATTTCAAATTAAATGTCAGCTTTTGAATTTTAATTTTGAGTAGATATAATGGTGATTTAAATCGAAAAAACTCAAAGAAAAAATACCATATTTGACTTTAGTTAATATACAGCTATTGGGAGTATGAATGTATAAACTTTTTTTTCGTAATGTGGACATTTATTGTGAAAAAGTGATTATAAATTTATTCTTTAAAGTATTGTCCATCGTTAGCCATAACCTTTTTCCATCTTTCTGGTAGCATACGGATTCCGCGTCAAAAAAAACTCCTCATCTTTTGAGGCTATCCAGGAATCGACCCATTTTTGAGTTCTTCGAAAGAACGGAAGTGCTGTTCAGCCAGGCCATGTGTCATCGATCGGAACAAGTAGTAATCAGAAGAAGCAATGTGTGGAGAATACGGCGGGTGGGGTAGCACTTCCCATTTCAGCGTTTCCTAGTATGCGGCCGAACATTGTCGTGCTGAAGAATAACTTCGTCGTGTCTATTCTCATATTCTGGCCTCTTATCCTTTAATGCTCGGCTCAAACGCATCAATTGTAGTCGGTAGCGGTCGCCAGTGATTGTTTCATTCGGTTTCAACAGCTCATAATACGCGACACCTTTTATATCCCATCAAATACACAGCATGAGCTTGGATCCATGGATGTTCGGCTTTGCCGTTGATGTTGATGCATGTCCGGGCGGTCCCCATGATTTTTTACGCTTTGGGTTATCGAAACGTATCCACTTTTCATCGCCAGTCACAATACTATACAGAAAACCCTTTCTTTTCTGTCGTTCAATCAGCAGTTCACATGTGAAAAATCGCTGTTCGACGTCTCTCAGCTTCAATTCGTACGGCACCCAATTTCCTTGCTTTTGAATCATTCCCAATGCTTTCAATCGTTTAGAAATGGTTGATTGATCAACTCCTAAAGATTCTGCTAGTTCTTGTTGCGTTTGACATGAGTCTTCTTCGAGTAATGCCTTCAATTCCTCATCTTCGAAGTTTTTCGGGCCGCCTGAACGTGCCCTGTCTTCAATATCAAAATCACCACTTTTGAAACGGGCATACCACACCTGACACATTCTAACGTCTATAGCACAATCAGGATAAGCTTCAGTGAGTAAACGATGTGCTTCAGTTGCGTTTTTCTTTAAATGGAAGAAGCAAATTAAAACTTCCCGCAAATGTTGTTTTGTTGGCAAGAAATTCGACATTTTCAGCTATAGTAAAACACTTTTGTAAAATTATGAAAATTATTTGGCAGATCAATTCTTATAGTATTTTTGGCGCTCTTCGAGATAGAATATCTGTCAATGTCAAAAAAATGGCGCGTATGATAGATATGAAGTTAGTCACAATTACGAGTTTATACATACATACTCCCAATATTTTAAACTTTAAAAATCGGTGAACCAAATTATTTTTGAATACATAACGAGATACTGAGAAGGTATATAAACTTGTTCGAAGTTTCCGCACTCATTTGAACAATTTTCTGATGTTGAAGATCTATATTAACGGCAGATTCATATCATGGAGACTTCTTAAATTCCTAGCTACAATAAAGTGAAAATACCTGTCAATATTAGTTAGTAGCTTTTTAAAAAAATGCTGCAGGGGAGTGTCTTAATAGGTTGCCACTTTGCATTGGAAGGTCATAAACTTTTTTAAAAGAAGAGCGATGATAACTTCTATATACCATTGGTTAACTAGAAGCCTAAGCTAAGTACAACATGTAACCACATCGTTTTACGGTTTCAAGGAAAGTTTTTGGCCCCAAAAAATTTTGTATCAATGATAGAAACCACCTGATAAATACCTCTAAAAATGTGAGAAAAACAAAAAAAAAAAAATCAGTGAAGATATTTGGAATTAAATCTGTAATTCTGGGTTATGATTTCAAATATTAGTAGCTTATATAGGATATTGAAAGATTAAGAACTATCACTAAGATCACTGATGAGGAATTGTGGCGGATTCCGAAACGGCCGTCTGATTTGCCTGTCTCTATATACATTGTTGTTGTGATGACTAAATTTGTTCATTAAGACTGTTTATATATAACTTCAAATAAAAAAAAAAAAATCATTGATTTTAAATGTTTTGATTTGCTTATTATAAGCAATGACTAATTTTTTTCACTAGTTTTTTTGGTTGACTTTTTTAACACCTTCGAATCGACGACGCATGTTTATGTACATTTTACAGTTTTTGTTTCTAAATTTTGTTCGAATTGAGCTGGTTTCTCATACAGCGTCAGTCGTGGGCAAGCTGTTGCTGTGTGCAGAAGTTCAATTGAATATACATTATCAAAGTATGATTTTTTAAATGTGCGTCGTCGAAACGACGAAGTATGACCTTTGTGTAACTTTTGCAATTTTAGACGGTGTTTCTTATGTTATAGTTTTTTTTGTTGGAATGCGAAATGAGCACGATAAAGTAATTGGATGATCAGGAAATTGAAAAATTTATTGTTGATGAGTGACGAAGACCACCAACCGGACAGAGGAGGTTCAAAATTAAAGTTTGGAAGATGCAAGTTTGTGAATGGAGGCATCCGATTTAGACTAAAACGATGTGCCTCTATGTAGAGGTATATCATTATTAAAGACAAAGTCGAAAATAATTTCGTTAATCACATCCATTATGCACAGAAAAGAACTATAAAATGTATGTATGTACAAAAAGCAAAAGCACGAAAAAAATATTGTGTATCAAGTTCAAGGACCGACTCAGCAATGCAACAATGTTACTGAATATTTTGGAATATTAAATATGACTTTTTTATGTCAATTACCCCCAAATCGCATTTGTTTCCTAAACAAAATCTGTCTTTGTCGAAAGCCAATTAAAGTATGGTCACGAAATAATTTTTACAAAGTCAACGCTACATTATTTCTATATTTCTAAAAATGAAAAAAAAAAACAACTATAAAGATTTTTTTTTCATTTTATTTATTTTCAGATAATGTACAACATTTTATTCAACCATTGGTGTTTAATTCATTACTTTTTTGACACAGTTTTTTCAAAATTATTTGTAGCTTTCTGCCACTTTTTTGAAAAGTCTGATATATTTTTTAAAAGTTTGTAATATTTTCGCAAAATTTCGTTTTAATATAGCCCAGATTTTTCAATCGGCCGCAGTTCGGGGCAGTTGGGCCGATTGAACTGCTTTGGTACGAAGTTGATGTTGTTGTTTTTATACCATGCCAACGTTTCTTTAGAATAACGGCAAGTCGCCAAATCAGGCCAAAATATAGCTGGAACTGTATGCTTTTTATAAAAAGGCAGCAAGACCCGATTGAGGCACATATCAATATAAATTCTGGAATTTATGGTACCAGATATTATAAACGGTCTTAAGGCCACAGGAACATATAGCTTGCCACACCATAAATTTTTGGGAAATTTTTCAGTTTTTTGGTGCTTAAAAATTTTCTTTACACCTCCTTTGGTGTATGCAACATAATATTTTTTCCGGGTAATTGTGAAAAATCTGCTTTTACATAAGTTTCGTCATCAATAATGACGCAACCTCTATAGCCGCTTAAGAGTTTGTCATGCAATTTACGTGCTCTTGATTTTGCTTTTTCGTTACTTAAATCATTGCGATTCGGCACTTTTTGTACTTTATACGAATGAAGATTTTGTCGGACTTTAGTTTTATGTGCGAAAAATGTCGATATGTTAAATTTTTTTGCAATATCCCTTTCTGATTGGTTTGGTCGCTGTTTCCACCAATTCACTACTTTCTTCACTAAATTTGGATCTTGAAATTGAGTTTTTCTACCACCACCTATCTTTTATTTGATAGTCTTATCTTTTAAAAATTTTAAAACCGCGTTTCTAGCATTCGCTCTTGAGACATGAGCGCGTCATGCAATTTCAGCATATGAAAGTGCGTTGTTTTCCGAATAAATATCAATTATTGATTCTCGAGTTTTTTCTTTTTTAGACGCCATACTGTCAAGAAACACTCGTCAAGAAGCAAATTTGTACTAGTGACTAGATCTACACACTTTAAACTTTTGACTGTAAGCTTTACTTAACTGAAAATTTACCGTTAGCTGAAATGCAGCACTTTGCTTTTGTAAAGATTATTTCGTAACCTTGCTTTAACTGATGGGCTTACAAATACCAACTTTGACTACGTCGATGCAAATAATATTAAAAATGTAATGCCGACTGATTATGAGAATACTGAAAAAATAAATCCTGAAAAAAAAAATAGAATGATTTGTGCCATTTGTCCCTCTTCTAAGCGACAAACGACAAAATCGTCCTGTTCAAAATGTAACTAAAGCTTGTGCGAGAAGCACAACATAGAGCTTTGTGCCTCTTGCATATAATGAAACTTGATTCTCATGAAAACTCGTTCCTTTTTAGTTCAGTATATTACTTTTAAGATGCAAACTCATTTGATGAATTATATGTGCCTTAAGTTACTTTTTTGTGTACTTAAATAAACAGCGTTTTGTAAAACAAGCCTAATGAACTAAAGCTGGGAAAATTTTATTTATAAATAAATATTGTTAACAAAAAATGTTCGTTTTTGTTTTTCTATATGCTAAATTAATCAAATAATGGAAAACTATTAACTATCAAAGTTGTTGATGTACAGGTCATGTGTATGATAATTTTGAATAATGCCGTCGTCGTTTCGACGAAGCATGACCTTTAGGTATAAAAAATAAGCATGTACTTCTAGAGTTAATTGACATTGAGAATATTTATTTAAAAAACGCCAAAAATAACAAAATAATACAAGAAAATTTGTTTAAAACATCTTTAGTGACGCTTCCCACGGACTCAAATGCCAAATGGATACTAACGAAGAAAAAACGGGTGACCATGCATTAAAATTGATACCAGGTGAAGCACGTAGGTAAGGATGGTGACGTAGTACATTTGACTTGCAACTAAGATCTAATTTGCATGTTAGTGTTGTTTTTATTACAAAACCCTGGGTTGAAGGATGTTTTATTAAGGATAGAGATAAACCATTGTGGTTGGATTAGGATGAGTTCTTTAAAGTTTACTTTACGATTTTCAAAAAATGGTTTTCCTAGTAATTGAAGTAATGCGATGGTGAGGGCCGAACATTTATAGTAAGTTTTCGACATTTCGTTGCAGCTGATGCAATGATTCTAAATTAATGTATGAAATGTATTCATTCTAATGAAATAGTCAAAAATGGTAAATTTCAAGCCTGCGTAATAAGTAAATCAAACGTAAATTTATAAAATGTTGAGACGCATAGAAACATTTTTTTGAACTTACCACAATTCAGAACCTGGTTTTTTCTCTTTTTTTTATTTTTGTCTGAGGAAAACCCATTCAAAAAACGAGCGAATTGCGTGAATTATAAATAAGTTGAGAAAAAAAATATCAGCAGTTTCCTAAGTTAAATATACAGGGTGAGACCGGGAAAAAGCTACGAGTTTATTGATTTCAAACACTTTTTTTTTTAAATAAATAACTCATTTTATTTGCAATCTATTTTGCAATTGTGATAAGCTACTTAACTCTCTAGTCCTGCCGTCTCCAGATGGGCAAAGGCTTGATAAAATTCAAAGCCTTTTTTTATGTGTATTCAAGGCGCTCATTCGATAGATAAATACCGCAGCGTCAGTATTCTGTGAGTTGTTTCGTTTTGATTTTATAGCCAGTTGAAGGTCAGAAATCGAGTAAATTACAAAAAAAAATTATATAAAAAGTAATATTAAAATTATTTGCCATAATTTTAATTATTAATAAAAAATATTTACAGTTATTTGTTGGAGTTGAAAAAGTACGAGGAAGTAGGGAATTGATTATTTTTTATAATTTTTTATTTTTCCATTTATCGGAACTATTAGCTTTTTAATGGACCACTTATTTTCTCACCTAGAGCAAAAATAATGACTACAATGTGATTTTCGACTTAAGGGTACCCCCCTCCCCCCCCCATTCTCGGGGTTAAAAAATCGATTTTTTTTTTATTGTCTTGTTCGAAACCAAGAAAGCGAAGCCTATGAAGAGTCTGAAGGGATTTTGTATGGACCAGGTATAGCTGATTGAAGGTGAGTTGGTTTTATACACAAAACATTGCTTCACAAAACTTTAAATGCATTTTTCTCGAAACAGTGTTTTTACGATTGGCGGACTTTGTAACTCAAGAACTATTCAAACAATCGCTTTGAAATTTTGCAATATTTGCTTTAACTTAGACTATTATCAAGAAGATTGATAAAGATTTTCTATAATTTTCAGCTCAGTTTTTAACCAAAAAGCATTGAATTTTCGAAAAAATACATTCAAAGGTCCGCCATTTTGTGAATTTTTGTCCGAAATGAATAATCATAATCTATGTTATAGAAAAACATGTACTTTATTTAATTCTATTTGATTTTTTGACTTCAGACATTCCAGTGATTTGTAATCCTTGCCGCCCTCAAAAAATAGGCTTTTTTATTGACGACGAAAATGTTGCTAAAATGTTTGTAAAACTACAATGTAAGAATTTTTTCTTGTTTTTAAAGTTTCGAAATACATAAGAATTTTGTTTATTTACCAGCCCATTGAATATCGCGGAAATTCTAAATCGAGAATGGGGGGGGGGGGGGGGGTAGCCTTAACACATATCATATATTCAAAATTCTTTCGGCTCTAGTTATGGCGCTGAATTTCTCGATGCACTGATGAGCCAACCACCCTGTACATTGAAATTGGAAAACTGCTTACAAACTTCTCAATTTTATTTATGTATAATTCAAATTACGAATTTCAAAATAATAAACTAACACACAAGCCAATATTCGATTACAGTAACTTCCTATTAATTTCTTCGGCAAAAATGCACAAGATATCAAAATTTCTGAAGCTTTCAAACCGAGAATGCAACAAAATCGAGCTTAAATTAATAGGGGACTACTGTATGTAAATCATACACTTGACTTAATCATATGAGTACATGTATGTATGTATATGTAATTCTATTCAAAATATTACGTCATTTAAATTTATGCATAATTATACCCTATACTCTGTGTGTGGTGGGTATATTGGTTTCTATAAATGAATAGTTTGTTTATAATTTGAAATTGCCATATAAATGGTCAAGTGTAATATATTTAATGTTCGGGCTTGACCGAACCTAGTTTAACGTATTTTCCCGTTTCCGTTGTATAAATACTGATAAGCGCAGTGCAATACGAAATCAACACTCAGTATAGTTTTGTTATTTTTCCAAGTAAGATGCAATTAAAATATTTATTTACAATTATTGCTCTAGTTTCTTCTTTGGGTAAGAATAAAATTTTCTTCGTTATATTGAAGTAATTTATTAATTTGTTCACGAGTATATTTAAAATAACTATTATTATTATTTTTTTTTTAACATATTTTTTAGCACAAGAAGCTAGATCTCAGTGTAGACTCCCTCCGACTTACAGTCAGAAACAATTTGAAAGAACTCTTTTTGCAATTACACATAATGGACACATGGAACTTTTGCTCAATGATAGAGTCCCCGTAGGGGCAACATTGCATGTCAGCTGTAGTGGCGCAATCACCCACAACATTGTTTGTGAACAAGGCAATCGATTTAGAGGTAATTTTCCCCAAGGAGGTTGTAGTCAATTTACTCCAACAACTTTTAGTCAGATAGTTGACAAGAAATGCAGATTTCAAAGTTATGCGACTGGTTATGAGATTAATGGAAACTTCTTGGAACTATTTAGAAGCTGCTATAATCTGAATCAACTGAGTGTTGTATATAGCGTACACAAAGTCAAACCGTTTGCAGCAAATACTGTTGCCAAACGTCCAACTTGTCAGTGGAAAACAGATGCCGCCACTATAGACCTCACTCTAGTGTATCAAAATTCCCGAGTGCCATTTTTTCAAAATTTGATTGGTAACGACCCAGCTCAATTGAGAAAGTTGGAAAACTCAGTGCTTGTTGTAGATCGGGGTCATATGGTTCCTGTACAAGATTTTATGTTTTATCATCATAGATGCAGTACTTTTCGTTACACCAATGCTGTACCACAGTTCAACAAAATTAATGGAGGAAATTGGGCAAAGGTAGAAGATTTTATTACAAAAATACCAAATGTCGAACGTGTAATTACTGGCTCTAAAGACGTTTTGAACTTGGGCCAACCAGCCAAACCAGTTTATCTGCACAGTAATCAACTACCAGTTCCAAAATGGATATACAAAATTTATATTACAAATACAAACGATGTTCATGTTTTTCTGAGTTATAATAATATTTTTAATGATGTTCGTCCGAATCCAATCTGTGATGAAATAAATTGTCCGGCCCAATTGAATCTTAAAGACGAAAACAGTGCAGTTCTGGGATTTATGTATTGTTGTAATCCCACTACATTTCCGAATTATGTACCTGAATTGCAAAGTGTGTATTAATGTTAGAAAAAAGGTTGTTGAATTCATTCTTCAGAAAAAAGTTCACTTTACTAGTGGCCAGAGTATTCGAAATTTTATAAGTAACCGTATATCAAATTATATACTTTAATAAAAAACTATAACAAAACAAAATTACAAATTAGTAATACGAATTTATTTATTTTATTTTGCATTAGGCCTCAAAACTGCTCTTTCGCTAAAAATATTAATTATGAAAAAATTGCTAGTTATTAAATAAGAAAAAAAAAAATTTTTAAATACAATGGTGGCCCAGTAAAGCGAATAAACACTTTTTTCAAGTTTTCAAGCCCGTAAACACATTTTTCTCCAATTACCCGATTCGATTGGTTTCACAGGTATACGTGGAATGTCGTATCTCGTAATAGTTTTTCCGGAATTCTGCGGTAAATTCAGGGAATAGAGAACGAAAACTGATCTCTTAAGTAGCTGCAGTTTATTCGTAGAGTGTGATGCAAAAAAAGATCACAATGATTCCATTTTTTTTTTGCTCTAATCCAAAGTGGCAATTGACAAATGGGATTCATGATTCCCCAGCAATGATAGCTCAGGTAGTTCCATCCTCGGTCGAGTGTGCTTTATAAAGTGATGCGAAAATTCAGAGAATTATTCGGATTTCACCTAACCGGCTGCATTCGCTGCACCATCTGCATGCAAGCCAGCCAGAAGGTTTGGTACGGTTGGAGTGGCTGTTGAGAGACACATTTAGGCTTGAACGGCCCATTGTGATACCACATAGTTGAACCTCCAGTTTAACGCTGATTTCGAACGGCAATTTTTTATCGGCTTGGTGGTTTTGCCATTGCCAACCGAGGTGTGTACTTGTAGCCTGTCTTATAATTCTCATATACTTCATATTGATAGTGAATATAAGAAAGTTATAAAAATTAACCACTCGACGAAGACGGGAACCCCCGAATGAAAGTTTAGTTCACTTCCCACTAGACTATCGAGGTTGTTTAAATTTCGTGCGGGGAAATATGTAAAAAGACGGCATCGCCACACTGCATGCTAAACAAGCGAGTGCCAGCGTGACTAGTGTTCCTCTTTCGCCTGATGAAATACCGTCGACACTTCGCCGCGTGAAGTGATCACTGGAACAGGATTCTGTACTGATATAAGCGCCGTCTCTTTAAGGTCTCAAATCTTCTATGACTCTATACTGAATCGCTAAATTACGTTTTTATTTTACTGAAAATTTCTTGACATTATGGCGATTAAATGCAGTTACCGACACTGGACATTATATCATTCGTCATACTAGCCCATAACAATGAAATTCTCATGAAACTTTCCTCATAAATGTTTTTCAATGAATATAAATTTTAATATCACATTTAATATGCTCATGCACATATAGAAAACACTTTGTAATCGCCATATAAAACAAGTGAATCAACTACCAAAACTACAACGATTGCAACTAATATCGCTATTACGAAGTTTATTACCAGGGCTGCTACTTACTATGATTCAAACTTTTATGTATAGTTATGTAGTTTTTTATGTTTACCATGTATTAGTGATGAAACGGACGCCAGTTTAGCGGATGCGGATGCGAATACAAATATTTGGATCAACTTAAAATATAAATAGTGGTAAATTATATTTAGAAAGAAGGAGTTTGGCAAAAGCCAAAAGTTGCCTGAGAAACTGTGTAAATACATTCAAAAACATAATTGAAAATATTTGTGTGCGAATATCGAAATTATGCGAATTTTTTCGATTGTAGCGAATGCGAAAGCAGACATCCGCTACATCACTATTATGTATGCATAGCATGTATTCATGATAGGGCAACTGCCTTTGAAACAATTACCATTATTTTTTGCTAAAATTTATTTATCCTACTAATTACTTTAAGAGCTTTTCCTACAATTGGCGTAGAACCAACTATTGCAAAACTCTACTTTGTAAAATAGCATTTCAATTGAAATAAGTTTACATACACACACACACACATACACACGTACACACTTTTTCTCTCATCTAGTTAGAAACAAAAAAAAAAGAAAAAATTTGTTACCATTACATTCTGGCAACTAAATATGCAAATCATTATAAAAGTGTGTAAGTTTGAGAGAACAAGTGGGAAGTGGTGAATGGGGAGTGGATGAGAAATGGTGGGAAATGTTTGTAAGTGTTATGGAATGTTTCAATTTGAAATGTAAAATATGCATACAAAAACTTTTTCATAGTTATACATATGTATGTATGGTATGTACATACATAGTAGTAAGTAGTATGACACAAAAAAGGTAGTAGTATATAATAGTAAAAAGTAATAGGTACGCAACAAAAACAACAATTGCAAAAACAAAAACAACAACAGCATAATTTAAAACAATCGCAATAAGTAATAGTTTTATGGTGTAATTGGTATTGTTTATGTGACCAACGGAAAAGTTAAACCCTTTTGTGGTTTGATATAGTGGTTTTTGTGTTACGTGAGACTTTCCTTGTTTTAGTTATGATTATTATTATTACTACTACTATTATTGTTGTTTTTATTTGCAGTTGGAAAACAATAATGTTATTGGGGGAAATTGAAATTTTATAGATGAATTTTATAGATACAATTTAGTATAGTTTTTTTATTGTTAAGATGCGAATATTCAGAAGAAACTTCATTAAAAATAATAAATCTAAAACTAATTCCAAATAATTGACAAGGGAAGTTTCATCAATCTACTCGCTCTCAATCAAAGTAAACTTGATAGGTTTAGTTTTACGAGTTCAAGTGCAAATTTGGAAGTTTTGGGAACATTTCGGTGTTGGTCTTGTAAAGCACAATTATTTTCAGACCAAAATTATTATTCTAACCCTACAAAACCTGATTGATAACAGATCCTCTAGCAAATATGTTTTAAAATTTAGATCAACCTAAAATCGAACCCGGAAAAAAAATGCACTCAAAGCTAAAGTCGTTCAATGAAATAAAATTGAGAAAAGTGATAATCGATGGAAACATTTTGTTGTGGCCCTATGTTCAGATTTGCTGGTATTCAGTTATATTGTTTTACTAGCTGACCCGGCAGACAATGTTCTGCCCTTTCTATGAAGAAGCGGGAAAATTGAAGTTTATTTCAATGAAGAAAACTGAAGTTTCTTGGTGTTTAAAATTGGACATTAGCAATGACAATTCAAGCTTAAAGGACGTACATTGAATTTAGTAAAAATTCTAGATTTAAAAATGAGGCATCAAAATTGGCATTTTTAAAACTATTTAATTTGCAGAAGAATATCAAAGAAGAAAATGTCGGAAAAAATAAATTAAAACAGTACTAGAAAATAGAAGTAGAGCATGGTGCAACACCCACTAATCCAACAAACTGAGAAAATTTTTTAAATCCGGTATTGGCAAATACTTCCATACTAAGATATCCCGTAATGGAAATTCAGGGTATATGGAAGGTGTCACACGTCACACCCTTTTGTAAACCCATCCATATTTTTGTTGTAGCATGGCATTGTTAATTCACGTTCTTGTACCAAATTTCTGTACTATGTTATAAATTATTCTTGAGATATACCCAAAAAAAAAATTAAGATTAATTTTATTATGGTTCAGTTGAATAATAGAAACAATATTTCAGGACGCTCTTTATTCATATCAAAGACTATTCTTGAAATTATTTACAAATTTGAACCAATTTCTTATTTATTATAAACATAGAATTTGTTACAGTGCCACCTATCGGATTTTAAGATAGCTAGGCAGGGTCTTAAGATATTTCATAAAGTAGTAGAAATAATAGTAGAAAAAGGAATGAAAAAAGTTTTAGACAAATAACAGCAAAAAAGTAAAAGAAAATAGTAGTGGAAATAGTAGCAGAAAAGGTAGTAGGAAAAGGAATAGAAAATTGTACTACAAATTGTTGTAAAGAAGTAGTAAAAAGGTAGCAGAAAAAATAGTAGAAAAATAGTTAAACATAGTAGTACAAAAATAGCAAAAATGTAGTAGAAAGAGTGGTAGAAATAATAGTAAAAAATAGTTGTAGAAAAAACTGTAAAATAGTAGTAAAAAATAGTAGAAAGTATTAGTAGAAAATGATAAAAAATGTATTAAAAAAGTAGTAGAAAAAAAGTTCTAAAATAGTAGTAGAAAAAAAGTACTAAAATAGTAGTAGAAAATATTGGTTGAAAAAGTAGTAGAAAATAACAAAAATTTGCAGAAAAAAGGAGTTTAAAAATAGTAGTAGAAATAGTAGTAGAAAATAAAACTGAAGCATGGTGCCCCACACCCACTAATCCAAAAAACTAAAAGAATTTAAATTTTAGTACCGTACCGTAAATGACTCCTAAGATATCTCATAATGGAAATTCAGGCTATATGGAAGGTGCCACACCTTTTTTTGTTGTAGCATGGCATTGTCAATTCTCGTTATTGTACAAAATTTCTGTACTGTGCTATAAATGGTTCTTGGTTCTTGAGATATACCCAAAAAACTATTAGTATTGTATAGGAGGTGCCACGCACACTTTCCTAAAAGCCATTATGAATATATTCTGGAAATATGATGTCAATCGGCCTAGTCGTTCAGAAGTTACACGATGTCATACACACAAAACTCTACGTTTATATATGTAAAGATAAAGATTAGTGTTTTATTTCCTTATATTTTGACGACAAATCGAAGTGAAAAGCTTAGACTATTTTTCACTCTTGTTGGTTTTTCAGGTAGTGTCTGTAGAGCATTTTTTATTTTGCAATTATAACCAAATTTAAACGAATCATAGAAACAATAAGATTAATAATAAAACTTTCGAAATAATGAAAACAATATCTTATGCGCCAATATTCCTTTTAACGAGTAAAATCAATCGATGTATGTAAAATACGACAAAGAGCAAACGGACTGCTATATCATTTGAGTGTTTCAGAAATTCATGAAATTTTTAAAAACAATATTCAAATAAAAGAGATTCCACATATACTTTTTTCACAATATAAAAAAAACTTGATGTCAGAAAATACATACAAACGCACAAAGTCATACATAACATATATCAAATGTCAGCGAAACTTCTAGTGTAGTGGTACTAAAAATCAGAGAAAAAAAACTTTTTTAACCGCTACAAAAAAAAAAAAAAAATGTTTCCATTTTTTGATACCAATATAAACTTTTAATGAAATTGCTGTTACCAAGGCTAATACTTTTACAACAGCAGCTGATTAAAAAAAAGTGGTGGTTATAGAAAAAGAGAAAAAGTTGAAATGTTTTTTTTTTAGCGACACGAAACGAAACGCATACTTTTAATTTCCGCAGCTGCCGCGGAACAAAAATAGCAACTTAAAAAAATACAGAAATTAAAATAATAAAAAAGAATTCTTCAAGCACCAGAAGTTAAAAAAAAAAATAGTTGTGGAAAAACGACAAGTTAACTTGTGGTTTAAATCAAATGCTACAAAACTGTCGATTAAAGTTGAGTAAGGCAAATATAATAGTAACAGAAAAAAGACGACGATGACGACGACATACTTTTCCCTGAGGTTAAACATTTTATAAGCTACATACATACATGAGCTGAAAAATATTTATGAATGTGTGTTTGTGCTTGTTGGTATATGCTGGCAAGGCAAACGAATATGCGTGTACACTACTACTATTGTTGCTTTTGCTTCTGTTTCTGTTGTTTTTGTTGTTTTTCTTTTTCGCTGTAAGTATGTTTGCTTGAATTGGAGTGTGTTGAGTAGTTATTGTGGTTGAGGGCGTGACGGTGTGAGGGCGTTACGTGCGCGTATTTTATGCATGTAATATGTTTGCTTTGCTTTCAACGCTCGTTGGTGTTTTTTGTTGTTTGTTGTTTAATCTTTGCCTGCTTGCTAGCTTCAGCGCTAAAGCAATAAGTCAATGTGTTTGTGAGGATTTTGATCGTGTACACACACACATGTGTAGAGAAATATGCATGCGTATCTGTGTATATATATATATACAAAAAACCCATATATCCTCTACTAATACACTAATACCAAGGCACGCACGCTACTTTTTTTTCCAAAAACCAAACACAAACATAAATATTAATTTAAATATTTGCATAGCTGAGAAGTGGAATTTTTACGTTTCATTTTTGTTTTTTTTTTTTTTTTGTGCTACAATTCTCTGTTTTTGTTGTTGCCTTCCACATTTCAGTCATGACGCAAAGCGGCAATACACAACAAAAGCCGGAAAAAGAAGAAAACACACGCCATTGAAATAAATGCTAAAATGCAGTTACATAGAAATACGTGCGTGTGTGTGTTTGTATAAGGTAGTAGTGGTAGTGAATGTTATTGGTATTTGTTGTTGGCGTTAGCAAGGAAAATTCAAGCAAAACAAAAACGGAAATTTGTTTATAATGGAACGGAAGTGTAATGATAAATTATTGGTTGGACTCACTCGAGTGCCACTGAGATATAAATCAGATGATTTTTTAGCGAATATTTATGTACCTATGTATTGTTGTTGTTCTTGTTGTTGCTATAGTATTGGAGCATGAAAACCTCAGAGATAAAATGTATTTTCAATTGTATAGTATTTGTATTTAAAAACAAAATATGCAAAAAAAAAACTTGTTCTTATTTATATAATGCAGGCATTCAAGAAAATACTCAATATTTTTTTTTATTAATCATACGCCCCGATTTTCTTCTGGATATCTAAGTGAACTCGAAGTGGTTTTATTACTCAACTACTTTAAAGTACCGATTTTTTCATTAACTAATTCCATCTTCAATGTATACATATTCACTATTTACAAATTTCGAAATATAAATAGTGTAATCCATCGCCAATAGCTTTCGAAGGCCTAAGTCAAGCGTATAAAAATACAGAAGCTTTGCAGACAAATGGAAGACAAATGCATGGCTAGGAAGATTACTACTCGGATGGCTGAATCGCCGTGGGAAAGACCATATACAAGGAAACCTGACCGCACGTGGCCTTACCAACTGACGCTAGTGCGTGCATAGCAGAGGTTTCCGGTGAAGCGTTATTGGTTGTAGTAGGTGAGCAAGCCAATGATTGGTACTAAATTACAAAGCAAGTGAAACTAGTTCAGAAGCAGTTGCATTATGTGTACGAATCCATTTCCCAATATTATATTTGCTCAATCAACATATAATTTACTTCAATGTTGATAAACTTACCGTAGTTCGATTCAGCTCAGTTGCGAAACTCTGGCATAATCTGCAAAACAAAAAGAATAATATTTGTAAAAAATCAATTCAAATCTTATAGAGATTTACAATGGAGTGGAATGAAGTATTTTATTTATTATATGTATTAATAATAGAGGGTAAATATGGGCTGAATATGAATACATAAATTAAAAACCCCTTATGATTAACTATCACATCAGACTTACGGTACTGTTACTTTTTTATTGTTATGAGATTAGAAAATTGAGTTTAGGAACATTCATCATTGTATGAAACGGCTAATTAATTATGTACATTTTGACATTATCAGTTTATAAATGTCGTTCTTAAGATCTCGATAATGATTTTTGGTCTATTTCCGGATCAGATGTCAGTTTGGTTTGTAGTTTTGTTTTAAGTATAGTTTTTGGTCTAAATTAGTTCTAAATATTGGTTTATATATCGGTTTGGTTCTTTAACTATATTTGGTTTGAATTTTGGTCTGATCTTTGACTTTAATTTTTAACTGGATTTGTGTCTGAACTTGGTCTCAATTTTGGTTTGTAATTGATCTAAGCTTTGGTTTTAGTTTTCGATTGAACTTTATTCTGAATTCTGGTCTGAGTTTTGGCCTGAATTTAGTTTAAATTTTGGTGTGATGGTTGGCCTGAATTAGATCTGATTTTTAGTTTCAATTTGATCTGAATTATGGTCTGTATGTTTTCATCAAAATTTATATTGGATTTGGATTATTTATTTTGAATTTCGATCATATTTTTTAACTGGATACTGAATTTGGTTAAGGCGTTATATACTGTTCTGTTGGCCAAAAAAATCGAAAATTTTTTTATTGCATTTTCACAAAGTACAAAATATTTTCTTTTCCAAATTTCATAGAGATCTGAGCACTCGATTCAAAGTCACAGCTGTCAACAGCGCATAATCTCCGACTACCTGAAGATGGTGCCGAAAGTTTAAACGCGATTATATCGAATTTTTTTTTTTAAAGTTCCGTTATGGTGTGAAAAGTTTTTCTAAAACCATTACACCAATCGATCTGGATTTTTACTAGCTAGTTTATAACTGTAATAACCTCTTTGTGAACGAAGGAATTTTTATTTGGAACAAAACTTTTTTTTTCTGGTTGGCAAATCCAAATTTCCAGACCCTCGAAAATCGAGATTTTTAAAAAATTGTCACTATTAAAAATTATTATTATATTTTTACAAATAATGTAAATTTCACAAAATCCTTCGTTCACTAAGACCGTGACGATGAAAACTAAAACATGTCCTTTTCTTCATTTCAGATAAACCGTTATTTATTTATCGTTCTCACCGCGAGGAGTGATGAAAAATAGGTGTTTTGGAACAACGGGCATAGCGTCCCCAGTTGTCAAAGTTTTTTGAAAAAATTCATGAAATATTTTGCAACATCAACAACAAATTAAAAAATTGGCAAAAAAAAAATTGAAATAAAAATAACATTTTTTCCGACAAAAAGTGTATATAATTACTTCAGTTATTAGTTTGATAATTGTTTTAAATTAAATTTCTGCAAAATCAGTATCTCCCTAACTTTACTCTTAATCCGCCACTAATTGTATGGTATGGTTTGCTACCACGAAAATTAAACTTTTATGTGACAATGTAAAGGAAAATTGGATACCAAGAATTTCCTATACCCTCTTAAAATTTTGACTTAGGGTCCTGCAATTCATCAAATATCATATTTTAGGAATTTACTTAAAGAGTGAGATCGAAAAAATCTTAACACACGTTTTACCTAGTAATTTTTTTTTGGGTGTAAAATTTAAAAATTTCTTTGATCTAGTTATCTTTGAAAAATATGTCAGTTGTTATTTTTAATGACAAACATGTCGATTTATTGTGAGTTTGATCAAAATGAGTGAAGAAAAAGAAGTAAGTCTTAAAATTATTAAAAATTTTCAAAAGAATCCAAATTGGTCCTACAAAAAATTGGCCAAAGAATTGCAGGTCTGCCGTCAAACTGTTTCCAATGTAATTAAACAGTTTCAGGAGAATTTGACCATCGATAGGAAACCTGGTTCGGGAAACAGAGACCACATAATATTGGGAAAGGCAAGAAAATAGAAAGCATATTGAAAAGATCTCCAAACACATCTGGTAGAAAAGCTGCCCGGCTAGCCCAGTGCTCTGACTATTTGGTGCGAAAAGTTAAAGCCAATGCAGGTTTGAAAACATACAAAGTCCAAAAAGTTCCAGACAGGAATGCTGCAAAAAATTCAGACGCCAAAAGTAGGGCTCGGAAATTAAAATCGAATTTCATACAAAAATATTCATGTTGTATAATGGACGACGAAACGTCTGTACTGGCAGATTTTACGCAGCTTCCGGGTCAATATTTTTATGTTTCTGATGCTCGAAGAAATGTCGAAGAACAATTAAGAATCCAAAAACAGACAAAATTTCATAAAAAATTCCTGGTATGGCAAGGTATATGCAGTTGCGGCAAAAGAAGCAAGTCATTTGTTACAGTGGGCTCTATAAATACCGAAATATACATCAAAGAATGTTTGAAAAAAAAGACTTCTTCCTTTTATAAGAGAGCACAATGTGTCCACATATTTTTGGCTCGATTTGGCATCATGTCACTACGGCAAGAAAGCTCTGGAGTGGTAAAGTAATCCAAAGTAATAACATAGTTTTTGTACCAAGAGAGGCCAATCCTCCAAATTGTCCGGAGTTAAGACCAGTGGAGAGATATTGATCTCTTGTGAAAAGAAACTAAAAGAGCACAAAAAATGTGTCCCAAAAATGTGTCAAATGGAAGGCTTACCAAAATAGGTCCACGAGTTCATAAATAGTGGTTAGAACTATAAAAATTATATTTTTCTGTAATTTGTAAAATATTATCAATTAAAGAAAAATAAAAAATTAAAACTGTAAGATCAACCGTTTAAAAATTATTGAATTTTATATATGTTAAGATTTTTTCGATCTCACTCTTTAGTTTCATAAGCCCATGAAGAGTTCTATAGTTTTATGGCGAATTAAATCGACAAAGTGTGACCTCAAACCTTGGTAGTTTGCCATTGTCAACAATTATTAATTTAATTTTTTTTTTTGTGATTATTCAAATTTGTCAAGTAACGAACCCATGCATTCTTCAAAGTAGTCCAGCATTAACCACTTCCATCACGGCAACCATATCAAATATAAGTTTTGCTTAAATTATTTTGAAATAATAACGACATGTGTTTAAACTATCTTTTAAATCACAAAATACTATAAATACAATTATTTTCGTTATACAATTTATGCATACCAATACTGAGTAATGACACTAAAATTTTAATTAAATTTAATTGCTAACATCAAAATCGAATATAAAACCGCAATATATGGTCACATCATTTCCGGACACTCAACCTACATACAGACATACAACATATTTCCATTTAAGCTCTAATCATAATTTAAATTCCCCTCAATTACATTATATCCAGCTAAACAACAATATACGAATATTGTTTTAATTACAAAATCATGCAAATTGTTTACAACAATTAATTACTAACGCCTAAAATTAAAACGAAATTTTTCGATTACAACAGTCAATATTGATAAAATAATAAAATAAATGAAACATTGTTATTAATTAAAATTAATTTTCAAATTGTATGCAAATTAAAATGCATAAAAGAGAAAAACTAAAAAAAATACATATACATATAAAATAAGAAAATAAAAATAGAAATAAAAATAATCAAATTTGCATAAAATGCTGTGTTTTGTATGTGTGTGTGTGTGTGTGTGTGTAAAATTATCAACTAATGATACTATAGCCACTGAAAAGGTTACAGCATCAATATGCCATAGCAACACTCAATACTGCGTGTGGTTGTTTCAAGATGCCTTCAGTTACAGCGTTTTTTAAATGACATCAAGGGCGACAAGACAGCAGAGCGAGCAAGTCATTCAAGTTGCTTGGATTTTTATTAAAGAAACTAATAGCATAAGAAAAACAAATAAAAAAATAATATACAAATACCAGCGGGTGGTGAAGCTTCAAATGACGACGCTTGTATTTAAATTAGCACGTTTATGAAAATCTTCTTTTTTGTTTTTTAGTTCAATTGAAATTTTTATATTACGAATAGTGAGTCTAGTATTGTTTTATTAAAATTATTTAAATTAAATGAAAAACTTATACAGAATCCTTGCAGGCAGACCAACTTACCCGAGTCCGAATTGTAAGAAATTCACAAAGTTGGCTTTATTGCAGATAAAACGATGACCGAAGTCATTTCACTATCATAAATTAATCTCCTCTACTCACACAAAAGTTTTAAATATTTCATGCAAAATTATTAATTTTCCAGCATAATTTTATTTATGTTGAAATGTACTTGAAACACACTTCTAAGTAAGTTTGTTGAATAAAAATATAAAAAAAAAATTGTTTTCAAATTCCTTGATGCACTTCAATGTAACTCAATATGATTTGATACGTAACGATACGATTTGATGGCACTAAAATAATTTTTCAATATTTTTATGCTCCAATTGGAGTTTTAACAGCTTTTTTCTATCTATGATAACAGACGATGCTTGCTGATGATTATGATGAGTGCGAATGGCAAATCAGAAAAAAACTATTCAATCGCTAGATAAATATTGTTAGTAAAAATATAAAAATAATAACAGAAATTTGAATTCGTACCAAGTGAAACATGAGAATTTTTTTAAATTCTTTTTTATTATGTTCTTAAGGAGTGAGATTGAAAAAATCTTAACACACGTTTTACCTAGTAATTTTTTTTGGGTGTAAAATTTAAAAATTTCTTTGATCTAGTTATCTTTGAAAAATATGCCAGTTGTTTTTTTTAATGACAAACATGTTGATTTATTGTGAGTTTGATCAAAATGAGTAAAGAAAAAGAAGTACGTCTTAAAATTATTAAAAATTTTCAAAAAAATCCAAATTGGTCCTACAAAAAATTGGCCAAAGAATTGAAGGTCTGCCGTCAAACTGTTTCCAATGTTATTAAGCAGTTTCAGGAGAATTTGACCATCGATAGAAAACCTGGTTCGGGAAGAAAACAAGGACCACAAGATATTGGGAAAGCCAAGAAAATAGAAAGCATATTGAAAAGATCTCCAAACACATCTGGTAGAAAAGCTGCCCGCCCGGTTAGCCCAGCGCTCTGATTATTTGTTGCAAAAAGTTAAAGCCAAAGCAGGTTTGAAAACATATAAAGTCCAAAAAGGTCCAGACAGGAATGCTGCAAAAAATTTAGAACTAGTTAGAACTATAAAAGTTATATTTTTCTGTAATTTGTAAAATATTTTCAATTAAATAAAAAAAACTCAAAACTCTAAGATCAACCGTTTAAAAACTATTAAATTTTATATATGTTAAGATTTTTTCGATCTCACTCCTTATGTGGGACTTAGAAGTTTGATTTTTCAATGTTGACCTATTCTAACTTAATTAAATACACAATCATTTTACTTGACTTGATAGCTTTTAATATTTTTTACTAAAAAAGGAATTATTATCTAAGAAACAAATTATAATATTTTTCTTTGAGTGTTTTTATGAACAAGTACTTGGATAAAAATATTTCCATGCGATTTTTGTTTTTGCCAAGGTGAACATGAATTGCTTGTTTAAAGGAAAAATGTACATACATATATTCGTATTTCTGTATAAATGTACAGAGATAGTAAAAGCTCCCAACGGGAAAGGAAGCATTCAAAAGTGCTAAAAGAGTGCGTTGAGGAAGCGCAAAAAGTCCGCTTTCGGAAAGCGTTTTGCACAGAATACTGGATTCTTTCTTTTTTGTAATTATATTTATTCACTTATTCACTTATATGTAAATATTAATGAAATTAAATAAAAACATGAAAATGCCCTAATATCAAATCAACTTACAGTGATCCACAAAATCGATCACGCTAAGCAACTTTTTTGAGACACGATAAATAATCAAGAATGGCGTCAACTGAAAACTTAATAGCATAATTAAGTGTCTACTTATCCAGACAAACAGTGGTGGAAACAAAGTTTTGAAAGCAAAAACTATCTTCAGGTTCAAAAAGGGCTTTAAAAGTTTCGGCAATTTCGGCAATAAATTGTTATTTTTTAAATTTTTTAGCCGACATTTTTTTTTTAAATTCCACAGTTCTGTTATTAGTCCTTGCAAATACAAACTTAATGCCGCAAGAGGTTCAAAGCTTGTAAGTTTTTAGTAATTCAGCAAAGCCTTCCTTGAAAACGCTCTTTTGCATACCTGAAATCGCATCGAGGAATCTTAATTTCAGTGCCTCAAATTCTTCCCCTAAGCGCTTCAAAAGAGCTTTCTTGGGTAGCGCTTAAAACTTTACCGTAGGGTTGTTACTTCAGTTACACTTGAGCACTGTTCACACTTTGCATGTTTCTTTCTCCCCCACAGTTGAAAACTGGAAAAAAAAATTGAAAAAAAATTCCAATTTTTTTTTATGTATGTACATATGTTCAAGTTGAAATGAAATGAATTTTTTGTATTTGTTAAAGTTGTTATCGATTTTCAAGTGGGTAATCGACTCCTGCTGTCGCCACTACCACCACCACCACCAAGAAAATTTATTAGAAACTGAAGATGGAAACCTCTGACGAGATTACATTCATCTCATCGTGGTAAGCAATTTAATTTCTTGAAGCAGAAAATTATGAATGAAATTTCTTAAGTAAATTTCAAATATTTTCCATCCATAAAGTTATGAGTATAGATATATTTCATTCTTTTTTTTTTATATAAACAACCAAATACAACTAAATTTAAGTACATTCATTTTCATTTAACTTTGCAAATATTTTCCTTTTGCTTTATATAGCAATAATTTTTTTTTGCGTTTTTGCAACGCAATTCATTGATTGATTGCAGTAATCAATTCTTGATTGATGATGACATTTATGCTATTGCATGACAAAAGGTTTACACTAAAATATTTACGCTTAACTTAATTAAGATGAAAAAAAAACACACACATAAAAAACCAATAGTGAAAGTTTAATTTTTATTATAGCTGAACTCGATTAAAGCATATAATTTTATGATTTGCTGCATAAGCTCAAATTAAGTAAAAAAATCGAGAAATCGTTGTTATCTCAATAGTGATAATAAATTATTATGGGTATTCACACAATAGTTTTAAATTTGGTAAAGTATTTCTTAAAGAATTTCTTTACTCCTTTAATGAAATGTATGTAAATTAGTAGTAAATTAGTATGTAAAAAGTAAACAGTGATTAGAGTTGACCGCAAAGAAAAAACAATTTTAATTCAGAGTCACAAATAGTAAAAAAATTGAAATCTTTCATAGATATAGGGACTGATGAAATATCAATTAAGAAAACAGACTTACAACATCTAGACTTACAGTGGGTTTTGCACCTCTCATCTAACTAAAATACTTGTACAACTACAAAGGCTGCACAGTGAGAAAAAAATGGCAGTATTAGACAATTAAAAGCCTTTCATACACAGAGAAAATTCAGCATTAATTAGACCTGTAAAAGACCCCACTAGAGGAAACTTCTAGAGTGCACAGCCCATACAAAATACTAAAATCACTAGAACTAAAGTTGCTCTTAACCGAATCTTAGAATTCAGGTACCTACAATAAAATAAATAATTTTTTTTTAATTAAACTTTACAAATTTACTGCATGTCTGAGCAAAATATGAAAATCAGCACGCTGACGCTGGCTATTCGCAAACTTTGGATTTTTTTTTTTTAAATCAACAATATCAGCTTAATTATCACTTCAAATTATTACTGTTTAAAGAAAAATGTGGGATGGTCAAACTTTCAATTACTGTTTTATGGAACTTTGTGAATACCTTACAAATTTGTTTCTCTTTTTTTTTGTATTCCACATTCAGTGCTAATTTCAACAATTTCACACAAAAAAGTTTGTTTATTATTATAAACTTTTTGCAGTTTGAGTGGTTTAGTTGTACTTTTTTCAAGTGGTTTAAGTTTTAAACTTTAAGTATAAAAATTCAAATTATTATACTTAGAAGGTGTAAAGTTGTTGTTAAGTATTTTATAATTATATATAGTTAAAGTTTCAGTTACTTTTGTGTGAAAAATTAAAAATATATATATATAATTTGTATTAAATAATAAATAAATAATTAAAAAATATACAAATTTTTGCATTGAAAAGAATGAGGGAAAATTACATATTGAAAGGTGAAGAAGGTACAGAAAGAATCGATTTCATATTAATTAGCTTCTATAATTCGAATGAGATAATAATTCGATTTTTGATGATCCAGCTAAAACTTATACTAAAGCGCGGTTCACGCCAAATTGGCTCGCTTTGTTGTGGTCACCACGTCGCCCCTATCCATAAGAACAACAAATTTTTTACTGGGACTTGTTTACAATACCGTTACCGTTAGTTGATAAATTTTTTATATTAATTGATCGCAAGTTGGTGATTGCGTGCACAATGGAATCTGCCAATAGAAAATTGATTGTGAACAAATTTATTGAAAATCCATCGTGGTCTGGTTCAAAGATTGCGAAAGTGTTAAATATCTCCAAAAGAACGGTATGTAGAGTTATAAAACGATATAAAGAAACTCTTAGTGTTGAAAGAGCTAAAAAAGTTGTGAACAAAACGGGAACCACCAACCTAAAATTAAAGGCAAAGATCTTGAGGTCCATCAAAAGCAATCCCGGACTATCGGATAGCGATCGTGCCAAAAAATTCAATACCAGCAAAATTACTGCTAGATGAATACGCATAAAAGCTGGGCTAAAGTGCTATCGTGCTATAAAATATCCAAATAGAACAGACAAACAGAATTTGCTGGCCAAAAAACGTGCTCGTCTTCTTTATAATAATGTTTTGACTGAATTCAATGGATGCATTATTGTGGATGACGAATCATAGGTAAAATTTGATCTTAAACAGCTTCCAGGTCAAAAATTTTATATGGCAACGAATCGTGGTAATGTACCCTCAAAATTCAAGTACATAAAAATGGATAAATTTGCAAAGAAAGCCATGGTCTCACTACTCTAAGAAAACCATGGATTGGTATCAGACAAATAAAGTAGATGTAGTGCCCAAATATATGAATCCACCCAATTGTTTCCAGCTTCGACCGATCGAAAAATACTGGGCTATTACAAAATATAAGTTGAAGAAAAATGCAGGTATTGTCAAAAATGTGAATTCAATGTTACTAAAATGGAACCAAATAGCCGCAAAGTATCCAGAGCGGATGTTCAAAGGTTGATGGGGTCCATTAAAAGGAATACCTGGAACTTTTTGCACGACAAATAAATTTAAATCAGTATTTGTTATTGTTGAAGATCATATCCTATTTACTTGTAATGAAAACACTTTGTATATGAATATTGTTTTTGTATGTTTGATATTTTGATATTGAAGTTATAAAATTTTCAATTCATTCGTTTCTAACTTATCAACTGAAATACATGTTTCAATAAAAACTGCATATATAAATATCAAGATCCTAACAAGGGTTATGGGCCCAGAAGGACTTTAGTAAAAGGAAAAAAAAAAAAAAAATATCTGTAAAAATAAAATCAAGCAAAATGTCCTCCCTATATCAAATTGAAAAATTAGACGAAAATAACTACGATGGATGGAAAATCCAAATGTGAAGCGTTTTAATTCATGCTGATCTTTGGGGATACGTTAATGGCTCCATGGTGCAACCAGCTGATCCAGCGGAATTAAACAAATGGACACAAGCCGATCAAAAGGCTTTATCTACAATAATATTGAGCATAAAGAGAAGTCAGCTCAGCATAGTAAAAAATTGCTTAACATCAAAAGCAGCGTGGCTAATTTTGGAAAAGAAATTTCAGCCTCGTGGTCCAGCAAGAAAAGTGCTACTATTTCGTAAATTGTTGGCACATAAGATGATTTCGAACCAGTCCATGTCACAACATCTGTCCCACTTTAATGAAATTGTCGATAAATTATCGGAAGTGGAGATATCAATACCAGACGAGTTACTTTCAATTATCCTGATGAATAGTTTGCCAGACAATTTCGAGTCATTTGTGGTGGCAATTGAGTCTCGTGATCAGTTACCATCATTAGATGTCCTCAAAAATAAGTTAATGGAAGAATATGAGCGACGAAATGGAAAATTTGATGCAGAAGGTCATCAAGAGAGCGTATTTTTCAACAGATCCAACCAAGCAAGAAGGGATAATGGGTTTAATCGGGAGAAGAAGCAGCAGAACTACAATCAAAGGAAGGACAACATTAAGTGTTACAAATGCGGTCAAAATGGTCATTTTGCTCGAGAATGTAAGAAACGGTCGATAGTAAATGCAATGCTACATGGCTTGCAAGTTGAAGGCATACAACGAAATGCGTGGGTGTTTGATAGCGGATCCACAAGTCACATGTGTTGTGATGAGAAGATGTTCAAGAAGATGACGCAACATGAAGAAGAAATTCAGCTAGCCGCTGATTTCGTCGTTTCTTCAAATGGAGTAGGTGAGGTTACATTCGAAACTAACACGGGAGACAGTGTTATTTTGAAGAATGTCCTGTTTGTACCCACTTTAAAGTTCAATTTTATTTCAATTTCAAAATGTGTTGAGAGGGGGTATGATGTTACTTTTTCACGAGGAGATGTAAAAGTTTGCTATAAGGATAACGTACTCTTAACGGGTAAAAAGCTAGGTGGACTCTTTCTGTGTTATAGTAGAAACTTACAAAATAATTATAGCGTGTGTTCCTTTGCAAGCAGTAATGATTTCGTACTATGGCATAATCGTTTTGGTCACCTTAATGCAAAAAGTATGTCTGAATTATCGAAAAAAAGGATGGTACATGGCTTGAATGTGAAGGATATACCAATAAATTTTACTTGCGACACTTGTTTTAAGGCAAAGATATGTAGGCAGCCGTTTCCAAAAACTGGAAGTTATCGCAGTAAGGATGTGCTCGAGCTCGTACATTCAGATGTATGTGGTCCCATGCGCGTTGATTCGTATGGAGGTGCTCGATATTTCGTGACATTTATAGACGATTTTTCACGAATGATATTTTTGTACTTGTTAAAGAACAAGGGTGAAGTTTTTAATGCGTATCAAAGTTTCATTGCTATGGCTGAAAGGCAAACTTCAAGAAAACTGAAGGTGTTACGAAGTGACAATGGCCGTGAATATTTAAGCGCAGAATTTTCTATGAATTTAGAAAAATTTGGAATTCGACGTCAATTTTCAGTGGAGTATACACCTCAGCAAAATGGTGTTGCAGAACGAGCAAATCGTACCATAGTAGAGATGGCTCGATGTATGCTGATTTCATCGAGGTTACCTGAACAACTTTGGGCAGAAGCTGTAAGTACTGCAGTTTATTTACGGAATCGTAGCCAATCTGCGACATTGGATGACAAAACTCCTGTTGAAAAATGGAGTGGTATAAAACCAACGGTATCTCATTTGCGCGTGTTTGGTTGCAAAGCATTCATTCTAGATAAACGTCCAAGAAAATCTAAATTTCAAGAAAAAGGCATCGAATGCGTTTTAACGGGTTACAGTGCTGAATCGAAAGCATACAGATTGTTCAACATACAAACAAAGACGATGTATAGAAGCCGTGATGTAAGATTTCTTGAGGATACATCACAATTAGTACCTCAACTTTCACCTAATGAATACAACATTTTTATCGACAAAGAGAGGGATGTAGTAGAAGATCAAATGTTTAATGCTGCAGATTTGGTTAACGTTATGGAGAAACCGATCGAATCTTTAAGATTATCCACAGAGACAGAAAATTTGGACACAGGTGAGCGAAACGATATAATTATACCCAGTATTATAGAAAATGAGGCAAATTTTAAAACCTTGAGGTCAGGAAGAAAAGTTTTTAATAGTTTTCTGCAAGTTGAAAACGAGGTTCCTACATCTGTAAAAGAGGTCATGAAAAGAAGCGATTGTGAACAGTGGGTGGATTCCATGAAATCCGAATATAACTCACTTATATCAAAAGAAACTTGGCTTTTGGTAGAGAAACCGATAAATGTTCCAGTGATAAAAAATAAATGGGTATTTACAATTAAACGGGATAAAAATGGGCAAATTGAACGCTATAAGTCGAGGTTGGTAGCAAAGGGTTGCTCCCAAAAATATGGAATTAATTATACCGAAACTTTTTCACCCGTTACTCGATACTCAACTGTACGAACTGTTTTAGCACTAGCCGCAGAGTTTAAGCTTTTAGTACATCAATTAGACGTAACTACAGCGTATTTAAATGGGGAAATTGATACCGACATTTATATGGAGCAGCCAGAAGGTTTCAAAGATAAATGTTATCCAAATAGAGTTTGTAAGTTGCAAAAATCGTTGTACGGGTTGAAGCAATCAGGCCGCAAATGGAACGAAAAATTAGATAAAATTCTAAACGAGATTGGTTTCACTCGTTGTAAAACTGACCAATGCGCTTACACCATGAATAAAAATGATGAATATAATATCATTATTGTATATGTAGATGATATTTTAGTAGTATGTTCAAAGAGTGGAACACTACGAAAAATCAAAAATGACCTTCAATCTCGATTAGAAATTAAGGACAAAGGTCCAGTTGATTATTTTCTAGGGATGGAGAGAAAAGAATCCACTGGTCCAATCATGCTTTCCCAAAAGAAAATGATAAAGGAATTATTGGAGGAATATGATATGGTAGACTGCAAAAAATGTAGTACTCCGTTGGATCCGGGGATGGATCTTAAAAAATGTATCGATTGCAAAAATTGCGAAAATATTGACGAGAAAATTTACCAGTCGTTGATCGAATCATTAATGTATATTGGTATTTGCACACGACCCGATATTGTCCATTCAGTTAACAAATTGGCTCAATTTAATCAAAATCCGCATCGTGAACATCTGTCAGGGGCAAAACATATTTTGCGTTATTTACACAACACCATTAATTATGCTTTGCATTTTAGTTCAACTAGCAAGCCATTGTTGGGTTTTGCAGATGCAGATTGGGCTGGCAGCTGCGATGATCGGAAATCTTACACAGGATTTGTTTTTCTATTGGCTGGTGCATCTATTTCGTATGAGTCGAAAAAACAACCAACAGTTGCATTAAGCAGTACTGAAGCTGAATATATGGCGATATCTGCTGCATCAAAAGAAATTATTTATCTTCGTAATCTTTTTATGGAACTCGGTTTTGGAAGATGTATAAAGCAGGCTACAACTTTATTTGGTGATAATTTAAGTGCACAACAATTAGTGCGAAATCCAATTTTTCATGCAAGAAGCAAACATATTGACATCAGAGTGCACCATGTACGTGAAGTTCATCAGCAAGGTCATATTGAACTAAAATATGTGCCTTCGACCGAAAATACAGCTGATATTCTTACAAAGGTTTTACAGAAATCAAAACATCAAAAACTTTGTCCAAAGTTGGGTATTCAATAAGGAGTTTTCATTAAGGGCCGCTGTTGAAGATCATATCCTATTTACTTGTAATGAAAACACTTTGTATATGAATATTGTTTTTGTATGTTTGATATTTTGATATTGAAGTTATAAAATTTTCAATTCATTCGTTTCTAACTTATCAACTGAAATACATGTTTCAATAAAAACTGCATATATAAATATCAAGATCCTAACAGTTATTTTGAGTGTTCTCGTTAAAAAGATACAGCAACTTTCCTGGGTGCCAATTTTGCGTGAACCGAACTTTAATATGTACTCAATCAGTATATCAATCAGTATGTAAATCAATCAGTTGGCGTTTTAAGTTTTTATCGAACTTTATCTCAGAAATTCAAAAAAAAAATGCACTTAGTGAATTCTGCCAGCACGTCGACGATATACATAATTATACGGGAAGGTAATGATATGTTCGATTCCATATTTGCGTCGGCCTCCTTTTCCATCTGCTTAAGACGAGACTCTTACTATGACATTCAGGGAATAAATCTAAGTGTCTTTTTTAGATGGCGGTAATTGGGTAATGATTCTGCCAAGCCAATAATGTTTTAGTACCGACTTCTAATTCTTCTAAATTCTGAAAGAAATTCAATCCAGCTAACTGATGAGATTTACCTTAATGGTTTAGCCAACCTTGATCATCCTTATCAACTGAATCTTCATCTGATACACCTTTTACAGTTGGTGGTTCGATGAAAACCGGATCAACGTCATCCTCATTATTTGAATCAGTTTATATACTGCAGATCTGTACAATTTAGCATACAAAATGAAAGAAACCGTTTTAAATTTTTATTTCATTAAAAAAGAAGCGTGTATTGTTAGGAAGAACGATAAGACGCACTCCAAATGGAAATCTTAATAAATCTCAAAATAATTGGTATCTACTTCCAGGGAGAACATCAAGAATATAGTTTTACGGCATAATCTAACTACATAGTATAAATACAACTTTAGATCTTTAGCTGTATCATAACACTAAAATATTGCTATAATAAGCAGATCTTTAAAAAATCTTTGACTTTGTCATCATAGCAGGTGGCATGTTGACGCTTGTCATTGACTTATTAGTGGATATATTGCAGTTACAAGCACCCAAGAGAAATGGAATGTATGCAAAGAATGAAAGGTCCACTTTGAGGATTTAATAAATATGCAATAAATACCCAGGGCCAAGCCAGTGAGCTTTTATCTCAACCCTTAACCAACTAAAGTATATCTAAGACAAACTACCTTAAAATATCTATTTACAAAAGGATTTTGTGAAAATCAGAACTGCGTGCAGCCTAATAGTTTTTCTAAAGGTATCGGGCCAATCTTAGTATGCTGGGTTAGATTAATCAGGATTTGTAGATAATGTGAAAATCCACAGCATTTCTATTACAGTTACATAAAAAAATTTTTATATTTTGCTGTATTTCATATTACTTTATATGGAATGGTATTTTTAAAATTTTTCTATGATGTTTTTTTTTTAACCTGATAAAAAATTCAACTTCAGCTTGTTTGAAATTTAGTTTAAAATTGATTTAAAGGAATTCAGCAAGTCAATTTCATAACTTCTTTTATGCAGCTTTTCTACTTAGCAAATCTTATCAATCAGAATAATATTTTACCGGGTATATTTGATCAGCAAATGGAATCAAACTAGAAGTTGTCGCAAAAGAAATTCAAGAGCTCGAGAATAATAGACACCCTAGTAAGTACTATTGAAAGAACTACAAGAACATAATTGTTCCTATAGGATAATTCCGGGAGAGATGGAACTCCTTTTTTAAAATCATAACAAATTTACAAGGTATTGCAAAAACAGTCCGTGTAATGTACCAAACTTTAGTTCGAACTGTTGTTTGTAAGTACGCGGAACAGTTTCGGCGTTTTATCATTTTTTCATATTTTTCCAAATAAAAAAAAAAAAGTTATCGATTCGGGGAGAGATGGAATCTTGCTGGTGAGATGCAACGCCTTGTTTCTCCCATAAAATGAGAAAAATATGCTTCGAAATTGTTATATAAGAACTCAATACAGCAAATCAGATTGTTTATTTTAACACATTTCCAACCGACGATCCTTAAAAGAACCATTACCATTATCGGCTTTTAAAATCTTTAAGGAAAATGTTTGTATGAATTTACGCCGTAGCGTATTTACTACGAGTAGTTACGTTAGAGTATACTGTAGATCTTATAATTTCTTAGTTTTCGCTTTTCCCTGACCCAAAGCTACTTAGCAATACCAGTTATAACTAATATCCTTGTAGATCCAAAATTTTCAACTTCGCATTTTTTTATAAGAAGCCATAATAACTACGATTTCATCGAAAAAATTAAATTATTCATTACCTTCGGATCTGGGTCAACAAGAGGTTAATCAAATTTATTTTTAGGAATAAGAAATATAATTTTTAAGAACATTGAGAACAATTCTTGTAAGCATTAAGAATAATCGAAAAATACTTTTAAAAACATTCTAAAACGTTTTTCGAAGAGTTTCGTCGGAATTTTATTAACTTTTTATAAAAATTAGAAAAAAAACTCTCATAAAACAAACTTTTTAAATGATAAAAAATTAAGGAAAATTTTATTCACGTATAATTTGATTGTTTTTTCGAAGAAAATAATTAATTTGTAACAGCGCGACTATTCCACCTCTCCCCGAAAAAAAAGGTCTCATCTCTCCCATTTGTAAGGAGAAAATGAAAAATTCAGCAAAAATCAAAAATGCATTTCTACATAACCCACAACTTGTGCTTAACTTTCAAAAGATAAGTAAGTAGGTTTCAAGGTAAGCACTCAAGCTGCGTCCCGAAGCGATTAAATGATGACAAATAGGTAACAAACTTAGTGCGAGAAAAGTTTTGGCTCTCACAGCGCTTAATCGTGCAAGCGATCGCGAAAAATTATGTTTTATCCCTGTATGAATGGACACTCGCTCACCAAAATTCGCATTAGTTGATTAGCAGCTTAAAGAGATGGCACAAGGATTCCATCTCTCCCGGAATTACCCTAAGTAGAGTTACTAGAGCCAATTCAATAAATAAACTAGAAAAATGGCAAGAGATAAAACATAAATATCACAGAAATAGTCTTCAATAAACAAACGAAGTATGTGTCTTTTAAACTAAAATTCAAAGAAAAATTCCTTCCTTCCCATCACTTTCTAAATTTCTGACTTTTTCGTTTTGTCATACAAACCTTAAAATATTAGATTTAAAGGAATGGTATTAAAGACAATTTATGGATAACGTAAATAGTTTTAGCTGAAAAATAAGTATGAAAGTATTTTCAAACAATCCTTCAAAAGAGCTTAAAAAAGGCATTTTTTTAAATCAAATAGAAAATTACTACATTAAAAAATTCCTTATGAGACATTTCGTCGCCTGAGAATTGATTTGGCGTATAGGCATAGGAATACTTATACACATACGCCAAATCAATTCTCAGGCGACGATTTAATATTTCACTCCATATTTGTTGCTTTTGTGAAGAAACAGTTTTCTCGGTTTGTTGTTTGTTTAATTTCATACCTTTTCGATGGGCATGGGAAAGGTAAAAAAACATGTTTCTCTACTTTAAGTAAAACATAAGATTCTGTCATAAACTGAAAAACTAATCAAAGTGGCTTTAAAACTCAAAAACGAAATTAAGTTTTAAAGATGTTTACCTTAAAAAGAGAAGATTTTTTTTTAGTTAGTAATGGAATGATGTTTATTTACAAAAGAATGATTGAGCTGTCATTTGAACTTGAATAAATGCTCATTGTATTTTCAATTCCTTAAAAATGTTGAGTTTTAGAAAGTATTTAAAATACAATAAGACCTTTCAAAAAGTATTAAACACTTAAAATTATAAGTATTTGCTAAATTAACACAAACTAAATTCTTAATATTAAAAAATACCGGCTTTCAAATTAGTTTTGATTGAGTCTTAAATTTTTTTTATAAATATTTAACAGCATGTCAATAAAAACGTAAAAAAGTAGATCGTTTCATTGAAAAGAATTTTTTGATTTAAATCTTTTAAAACATGTTCTATAAACTTAAAAGAAGCAAGTCAAAGTATTTTAATGAAGTTCTCATTCTTCACAATGATAGTAAAATTGAGTTGTTCATTGAATCGATATCGATATTTAGACAGTTATAAAAATTTTGCCAAATAAAATTTACACCTATATCCACACACCAAAATAAATTCCAAATTCAAATATCAATAAAAATAATATTAATTAAGCTATCTCAACACTATGAATTCACTTAATACAGAAATTCCCGTAGGCGTTTATTAAATGAAAACAAATACATACATACACAATAGCGAGTAAAAAAAAAATCAACACTTGTATACAAAATAAATCTTTTCAATTATTATTATTACATTTTGGTTTGTGTTGTATATGAATTTACTCATCAAAAAAAAAAAACAAAAAAAAACAAACAAACGATTTTGTACATAAACAACAAACTTTTTTTGTCTTGCTGAAAATTAACAATTCAAATTTTTTTTCTAACCACAAATATGTTTTAGAATTGAAATTAAAAAAAAAAAAAAAACCTTTAAATGTAGCAAAGCAATGAAAATAAAAATTGATTTTTATTGCTCATAAATTTTTTGGTATTTAGCTCTTCTTCTGATTTTGTATTGTGCAGCATTATAAAATACTTAAAATAATGAAAAATACAATGGAAACGTAAAAAAAATAGAAAGAAATAATAAAACTCTTAAATAATAAGCTTATTTTAAATGCTATAAGCTTATTGTTATTGTCTCGCTGACATTGTCGTCGTTGCTGTCACTCATTGAGCAAAGGATCGCTGCTTTTTCGATTTCATAATCAAATAAATACTTAAAAAATCAAATTTATTGAATAAATACGTATAGAAGATATTCGAGTGTTGTTGTTGTCTTTCATGATGCTCTATAAATAAAAATAAACAATGATGATACACAAAACAACAAATTAATATTATTTTAAGTAATTTCTGTTGACGGTCGCACAAATGATCAGATTTCAGATTATAAGTAATTAAAAGAAAAATGTCATCAATTAGATAAATTCATGAGAAATTTTATTAAGAAATGTTTGCAAATAAAGTTCCGCTTCCTTGGTGTTATTATAGATGGGAAATAAAGTAAGAAACCAAATATTTGCAAAATAAAAATTTTTTTGGTGTTCACAGTTCATTGTAAAGTGTAACAATGTTGGATGTTTGACTTAATTTTCTTTAAGTGACTTCTGGAATAATAGAACTGGAGGCCAACGTCAGTTTAAAAAACTGTTAAATTTCCTGAAAATTATAGTAGTTTTCTAATTATATTTTTTTCAAGCAAATGATAAGCGAATAAATATTTATTCTTACAGCTAAACTGTTCTGTTGGCAGTGGCTCATCTACAATTAAGTTTTGGTCAGGAGTGATTTAAACCGAAATTCAGCCCAAAAGACAGACTCAGACAAAAAACCAGTTGAAAAATCTGACCAAAATTCACATAGACATTCTGACCAAAATTTAGACCAAACTCATATATGTAAATAAAATTCAATACAAAATTTACAGCAAAATGCCCACCAAAATTCAGACCAAAATTACATTAATTTCGGGCCAAAAATCACAACAGAAACTGGAGAAAAAAACTCAGACTAGAATTAAAACAAAAATTTTTCGCACAGTAAAATCATAGCGAAATTCAGCCCAAATATTACAAAAAAATTCGTAAGAAATTCACATCAAAATTTTGACCAAAAACAATTGTTGAAGTCCCCAAAAGTAGGGCATCTATAAACTAAACACAATGTTTTAAACTTATTGTAGTCCAAGTGTTACACTGTAGAAGGCTATTTAATTCATTAATTTGAAAATTGGGTAAGAAACTACACGTGAACGCTACCGTCTGTACCAGTACGACAATTGAAAGAGAAAAGAACAAAGATCCTGGGGAAGAAGATGGCAAAGGTGAAGTAGAAAACATCTTAAGAGCAGAAATAAGACAAAGATTCAATGAAATCTACAAAACCCATCTGAAAATAATGAGAACTGAGCATATACTGACCATAAATCTTATAAGATTAAAAGCTTCAACCCCTACTGTAATTTTCGGCTTACCATTGAAGTTTTCAGTAATTCAATTTGCCAATTTTTACAACTCATCATAACCAATTTCAAACAGGGGCCGAATCGTCTGATCCGTGAACGTAGTACTCGTCACGTAATTTTCTCAAAAATACATGCAAAATACTCGCTTTTACGTGACGAGTTGTACGTTCACGGATCGGACGATTCGACCCCAGATCATTATCACGAGCATCTTATCCATCCACATCAGCTGATGGTCCAATCGAAAAAAATAGGGCACTTCATAATTCATAGAGCTGTAAAAGAACGCAATCAATTGAGGGTATAAGTCACAAATGAATAATAATTTTTGATTGCAGTTATTGAATAATATATTTGACTCCAGAATAAAAAATGCAGTTAGAAGTATTTTTTGGAGTCGGCGACTGGTAAATCATTTAGAAAAGTCTTTTTCGGAGTCTTTTTTTTTTTGAAATCATATGAATGCAAGTCTTATGACTCCAAAATCATGACTGCTTTGAAGTCACTTGGAGTCACTTGAAATTACTGGAATACCCTTGGAGACACTTAAAGTCACATGTAGTCACTTGGAGTCAATTAAAATTTTAAGTCAATTGGAGTCTATTGGGGGCTTGAAGTCAATTGGAGTCACTTGAAATCACTTGGGGTCAATTGCGATTTGCAGTCAATTGAAGTCAGTTGAAGTCATTATGAGTCAATTGAGGTTTTGAAATCAATTGGAGTCACTTGAAGTCATTATGAGTCAATTGAGGTTTTGAAGTCAATTGTAGTCACTTGAAGTTATTTGGAGTCAATTGGGACTTGAAATTGTTGACACATTTAATAAAAATCAATTTTTTAAGCAATCACAATAACTTATTGGACTCGTGCAAGATCATTTACCCCAGATCGTGAATAGCCCCATTCATTAAATATAACAGCATTCAAATTGTATCTTCCCTCATAAATGGGCACTCATGTCTTAAGTTTTGATAATTCCATTTTTTAATTGCGAAAGAATAAAACTGCACTTTTTGCAGTATTTATGAGAAAAGCAGTGTGAGAGACTTGAGTAATGATTGCAATCAATGAGATGTATCTTTTTATGGGAATCATGTAAGTTGCCGGTTCATTATTTTTTGTATTAGCTTTTTCACCTTCATTTTTCAATAAATTGAAAGCCCAATTTCGTTCCTGTCACGTTTTTATTCGAAAACAAAAATCAAATAAAACAAAATATAAGTTCCGAGAATGACCCTCTGTACATATATGTAACAGGTACTCTAGACCGTCCCTGGTCAAGCAGCAAAATTTTTTGTTTTGTTTTAAGTTTATATATCTAACAGGACATATGTCTAAAATTTTCAAGTCTCCATCACTTTTGGATCGCTGTGGGCATCAATGGGTTAAGGATTATAAGCATTTACATGTTGTGGAGAGCATCCCCTCTTCCCACTTTCTCTGAATCAACCACTTCACACCAAGATAAAATTTCAGTTTGGCCTGGATGGGAGGTCATTCTGGTGTAATGGGAAATGAAGACGAGGCAGGAAATCATTTATCAGACTTTGATAAATGAATTCTTTTAAGCTCAAATAGCTAATGGACTATTACATTTTATTTCTTAGTGTGATTAATAGATTTTTTTTGAAAGCATAAGGTCAGAAATCTTTGTCTGGTAGTAAACGACCCTTTGCAAGAATGCCTTAACCCATTAAAAACGAGCGGGATCCAAAATAGATAGATCAAGAAAGCAACTTGAAAAAAAAAATTGTTTTTGAACCTGGCTTAGGAACGGCTCAGCGACAAGGTGCCATATGGGACCGCTACGCTAGGCATTACTGGGTTAATGACTATGATACAAAAAAAAAAAACTTTTGGAATACATTTTTTGTCACATTCCAAAGCTAGCAAGGGTTTAGATTAAAAACGTAGAAGAGCATTTCTTTTTCGCAGACTGACCTATCTGCTATTAATTTGTTTCATTGAAATCACTTCACTTTAACTACGGATACTTTCAAACTGGAAAAATTGTTTGAAACTGCTCGAAGATCTCATTAACTCTAAAGAGTTGTAGGAACACTATGAACCTTGACGGTCTATATGTATTTGATCCCTCTTTTAATCTAATCTAACTTAAGAGAAGGAAATAACATACTTAACTTAAATATAGTAACAAATATATTAGTGTAGGTCAATCATATAAGATCAACACTTAAAATGAATTTAAAAAATTTTATGATATTTTGATTTATCTTGCTAAAACTTACTAAACTCAGCTTAAAGCCCATAAAGGGGCAAAAAATTTGTTAACACATTTTCTATTAAAATCAAGTTACAAAAACTTGTGGGTGTGCAAGAAATAAATATACATTTTATTAGGTTTATATTGTTTAACAAGTGAGTTGGCGAAACAATTCAATTAATATAATAAAAGCACAGCAGTAGAGTTCAACTATTGCCTCATATTGATTTTCAATCGACTATTGTATAATTAATTACCATTTTTTTCTTTTTTGTGAATTACTCTATAATTAATTTGAATGAAAGAAAACTTGAAAAAAATACGTAGGCACAATTAACTAAAACTACTACAATATAAATAGTTAGAGTAAGTAACCCGTTCGTTTAGCACTGCATAATAATTATGCTAATTTGTAGATTGCAACAACAACATCAACAATACAGACGTTGTGTATTTTAACTTTAATTAACGCTGTCAAAAAAATATATACGCATTTTACATATGTATATATTTAAATGTAGCAGTAAAAAAAGAGCATATCTAATCACAAGGACATTATAAAAACAAACGAAGTTAATTAACAACTTCAAAAATATGAAACATGCAATTACATGATAAGGCACCAAGCCAACATGAAAAATTAAATATATTTTACAAAAATATGTATACATACAAACATTCGTATGTATGTGCAGTTGTATGTAGGGACGGTTAATGCCATCGCTGTTGGTATAAAGTATTTCACATTTATTTTATTTTAATGAAACGGAATGAAACAAAACTAAAAAAAAAAACACCCGCATAAAAAATGTAAGTATTCATAAACAAATATTAAGGCATTCATAAAATAGGAAGGTAGAAAAATAAGGTAAAAAGAAGAGGAAAATGAAGAAGTAGAAAACAGCAAACACAACTAAAAACAATAACAAAAACAAAAGCTTTCATTCAAGCCCGAAACATGCAAGCACAATCAGTTAAATTCATTAATGTGCCGTGACAAAGCCAAACTCAAAAAAAAAAATATGTAAATAAATGAAACTAAATATTTTAACTTGAGCTAACAAACTCTTCTCAAAAGAACGACAAACCAAAACAAAACTACTTATTATTTTAGCTCAAGTTAACCAAAAAATATAAAATCCTATACGTAAAGAAATAAAACGAAACAAAAAAAATGCATTTTCATTGTTTATGAAAGCGCATTAAAATTTCATTTCGATAATTTTATGAAGGCTAAATTTTTTTATTTTATATATACATACATACTTACTACATATTTATAGCTATACTATAATTAATTTCTTCTTAGTTTTGTTTTTATAACCCAAAAAATGACAAAGCGAGTTTATTGTTTGTTTGTATAGTAAAAATATGCGCTAATTGTATAAAAGCATAGACTGAAATAGGCACATAAATGTCCTTTACCTGAATTTTACTGAATTTTCCCTACTACGGAGAACACATTTATTTGTTCTACTCATTCTTTAGTTTATAGCTGAATTATAATGTGCAAATGTCAAAACTTTGTTTGTTTTTGTGTGTGTATTTTTTTTTATACAACATTCAATTATGTTTTTTAAGGTTATGTTTGCGCGCTCGTTTTCGTTATTTTAGGAGGCAAAAATATATAAAACTTTAATTGCCTTGTAGCTTATGATGTTGTTCTTTGGAAGTGTTTTATGTTTAGAGAAAGTCTAACCTTCTTAAATTTTCAATGGTTTTGTTGACAAAAAAACAAAAATGAATTTAATTTTGAAATGTATAAATTTACATAAAATAAAATGAATTCCAAAAAATAACAAGATATCAAAATTGGTTTTAGTTAGAGGAGCTGCAAAAAAAGCGCCGCGTAACGTCTAACTTTGCTTTAAGTTTTGAATGCAATTATCCCCCAAGTCACATTATTAAAGATGTATAAGGATTTATGGGCAGCTTACCACTGTATACCAGATAATTCTATTCTATTCTACAGGAAAATGCCTTTCACGTTACAGTTTTTGTCATTACTTAAGGAGGTTACACCTATATCTGCACCAATATGGTGGAGTAAGACAAAACAAATAACAACGCAAGCCAAGTTCAATAAATTTCAAAGGCTAGCCAGCGGTTGTGTTACAGAAGCAATGCGAACAACGCCTTCTGCAGTACTGCAAACCTTCCACCTCTACACTTATTCATCAAAAAAGAAGCTCTACAGTTTAGGTGTAAGCTCATCTCTGAATCAGAAGGAGCGGTCTGTAAAACCCTTCCTCCAGAGTTAGTACAAGAGATTAACAATTTTAGTACATTTACAACCGACAAATTTCTTCTGCGTTACAACTTCTGCTACAACTTCAAGGTCACATTGCCTGATAGAAATAACATGGGAACAGAAAAGACCAAAGTTTTCAGGGAACTATCATGTATGTTATACAGATGGCTCCAAGACAAACGATGGAGTTGGGGCAGGAATCCATTTATGCAGGTAGGGGTCAAAGGTCTGTCATAATAGAACTAAGCAATTGCTTAATCTAGGTATGAAATCAATCCGAATGCCACAGGGTTCTCCACAGGTCATTGTAGGGTCAACAAATACTTATAAAGCTTGGGTTTAGTACAGGACGATATATCTGTGGAAATAAGGAATAACAGCTAAACTCAAAAGTCGACTAAAAACATATTGCGTATTTTTCATTATAAAACCCAAAATATTGAAAGTTCTTAAACAATTATTGGAGTTTAATTGATAAAAAACTATAGAGACTCCTAAATTGGAAAAATTTTTTCAAAAACTTTCAACATTTTGGGATTTATAATAAAAAATACGCAGCAGGTTTTTATTCCTCTTTTGAGTTTAGCTGTTATTCCTTATTGCCACAGATATGTCGAAATGGAACGAGGAGGAAGAAATAGCAGAACATATCCTATGCCACTGTGAAGTCTAATGAAGACCTGACTTCGCTACTTAGGAAAATTTATTTTACAACCGCAAGACATAGCGCATAGTTTTACTAAAGTGATAATAAATTTCCTCAAGGGAAATAAACTCATAGGAGAATTATAAAATACATTAATTCCTCAAGCGATATCACAATAGGCCCAAGCTGGCCGCAGTGATCCCACCTCCTCAACAATCTAATCTAATCTAAGGAGGTTACATTCCCTGATAGGCACAGGTAAGACCCAATATTATATATGGCATACAGATAATTCCAAGGCGAACAAAAAAATTGGCATGGTTGCCCTATGACTGGTTGGTTTTTACACGGATAGTCCGGTTTTGCAATGTTTTGGCCGAGGCAAAATTACAATAAAAGCGTACCAAAGAGTGTATGTTTTACCCAAACTGATAAAAATTAAAAGTTTAACTTACTATACTAAAAAAAAGGCTGCAAAATTTTACATTTCATTTTAAAATGATTATGTAAAATCAGAGAAAACAAATTCACAACAGTCAGCACAGTGTACTGTCAGTATTGTAATCAGCTTGGCTATACCTGGACGGGTGTGATCAAGTAGGAACTTGATTATTTTGCGAACGTATTTTAGGCATATTTCCTTGATTACAACGCTGGTGCAAAAGTTTATCTGATATATGCAAAGATTTGGAAGTGAGAGATTGTATCCGCTCTCATTTTGCTCAGCGACCCCCCTGCTTCTGATTGAGCTGAACACTGTCTAGGCCTGAGTTCTGCTGAAGAAAATATTCATATTCCCAGATGTGAGTCAAACAAGATTATTTACATACACTCTAACCGCACATGTTCGCTTTTTGTATTTGCATCACAAGATCACCTTCAAACTAATTAGGGACCTAGCGTACATTTCATTTGGGTGCTAGGTTAAAGTGGTCATGCAATGAAATACCAAACAAAATGGTTGGAAAAGATCTATCCATTGACTTCTTTAAACCACGATTATGGAAAGATGTACTATGAAACGAAATCTAAAATCTTATTATTTGGGAGAAACTACTTCCCCTTTTTTTTTTGGTAAAAATCAATTACAGAGTATTGTAAGGCCAATAATCGTATCCACTTTAGGTATAGTATAAGATGACATACCACCTTGATCAAAAAGTTCCCGGAATAACCACCGTGTAGCGCACCCATCGTACCGATTTGAGTTCTGTTTTGTTAAGTTGGTACATCTGTTGTTGATATTCCCTCTAAATCTTAACATCATATCTTGACATTTGGAAAAGTTACTTAGCCAAGAGTACATCTATCTCTGTGTGTGTTGGCGATTTTTTACAATTTTAGAAATGGATTTAAATTTGCAACAACTAACTTGTATTAAATTTTGCGTAAAAAAGGGATTTAATGGTGCGCGAACGTTGAAAATGTTCGAAAAGTGTTTCGGCAACGATTCTCTAAAGAAAACGTTCGTTTACCAGTGGCACGAGCGGTTCAAAAGTGGTCGTGAGTCAATCGAAGATGATGAACGTGAACTACCGATGTATGCAAACGAAACAAAATATTAAAACGATACACATACACGATCGTGTATGACACCGAACAAAATTTGGATACACACAAAATTGATATGAAAATAAAAATATGTGTTGGTTGCTCTAAACTGTGTTTGTTTACATTTATGTACGGGATTTTTATTCAGTGTGTGTATTTTTCTGAACCCTGCAAAAAAGAGACCGTGTTGACGTCGCAAAAGACATGATTTGCGAGGCTGAATCCGATTCCACATTCATAGAAAGGATAATTACTGAAGACGAGACGTGGGTTTATGAGTACGACACGCAATCCAGACACCAGGCAAGCGAATGGCGTTCACCAAATAAGCCGAGGCCAAAAAAACCATGTCATTTTCAGTCAAAAAAGAAAGCAATGCTCACGGTTTTCATGGATTACAACGGTGTAGTGCATCATGAATTTTTGGGCGTTATGAGACGTTTGCGTGAAGTAATTCGCCCAAGGAGACCAGAATTGTGGACAGAAAACTCGTGGATTTTGCACCATGATAACGCGCCGTCGCACAGTGCCGTCATTATTCGTAATTTTTTGACGAAAAATACAACAAATACCATCTAACAGTCACCGAATTCACTTGATTTGGCTCCCTGTGACTTCTTTCTATTCAATCTAATTAAAAAACCATTACGGGGTACGCGTTTCAGCAGCCGAGAGGAAGTAATGGAAAAATCGCAGGAAGCACTGATGGACATACCGAAAACCGAATAGAAAAAATGTTTCGAGGATTGGATCAAGCGCTGGCATAAGTGTGCTGCAGTGGGTGGGGGTTACTTTGAAGGGGACAATATAGATTTAGATGAATAAACTTGTATTTTTAATTTTCTGAATAAATTCCGGGAACTTTTTGATCAAGGTGGTATCTTGATATATGATACATTCCTCATATGAAATAAATTAGTAAGAAAACCATAAAAAAAAAACAGTCCCCTCTTTCGCTTAATCTCATTCATTAATGATTAATCAAAAGGCTCATTAGTTAATTATTCCATTTATCAAGATATTGATTACCCACAAACTAAATTATACAATTAACCAGAATTTTTTGATTGATTACATTGAAATTATTCTATTAATCAGAATTTTGATTAAATAGCATTGATATTATTCTATTAATCAACATTTTGATTACTTCTTTGAAATAAAAATTACTCGAACAAAATATTCAAACAATTTCAACGTCATTTGTAATTGCAAAACAAAATTAATTTTTTTAAATCGCTTTGAAGTTTTTGAAAGTTTCTGGTTAAAATGTTTTTTTATATTACGGATAATCGATTTTCTGACAAGCAGATTAAAGCCAAGAAGCACGACGTTGATAACATTTTTGAAACCATTTTTTAAGTTATTTCTGAAATATATTTTTTTCACTTATTTGTAGATTAAATAAATACCTTAAAAATATTTTTTTGATTAATACCACATTGGGTACTCGTGTTAGTGTTGTAGTTACTTCATAACTCAACTGTTTTCCGCAACGGTTGCACTTTTTCCAAATTTGTTCATCGACAACATCAAAGAGCTAATTTGAATTTTGATTATGCTTCGGAAAGTTACAAATAAATAAACACACTTGAAAATTTTATTTCAAAAAATCGTTTCAGAAATGTAAATTGTTTTGATTAATCGTAGATTTCTCATTTTGATTAATCAAAATCGTGATTAATAGAATAGTTGATTAATCAGAATTTCGATAAATCAGATTTTCTATTAGGAAAATTTAAACAATAACAAGCACGCACTCACATTGACCATGCAATACAACGATTGAATATTTCTGTGGTAGAAAGGAATAACAACCCAACAATCCAAAAATGTATACTCCCGACAAAACGGATGCATTCGCTTTACTGGTATGAAAACAGTATATTTCTATGTCTCCTTGCAAACCAAGAAACGGATATTACCGGCTGGACGTATGGAAAAACGGACGTACCCTCTTTGCTGGTATGAATTCTGTTTCTGTATCTTCGAAACTTAGACACACAATCAATAATAAAGAGAATGAGAACCCACAAATCGTACTGAAATTATTTTCTTAGTCCAGTTGCGTTGTATACTTTGGTACACTTTTTATTGAATAAAAATTTATTTCCATTTGAATCAAGTATATAAATTAGAATTATATAATTCTAGAATTAAAACTCTTTGTAAATGTAGTTTATATATGTAAAAAATTTAATAAAAAATTAAAAGAAAAATAGAGTCTAACGTTATTTAGAACTGAGAACAACATTTTTGTACTTTCAAAAATGATGCCTTGGAATAAAGTTCAAATTACATGTTTAATGTCTTCCAAGTGGTACTTTTCTGTACTATTTTTCAGGATCTTTTTCACACCGTTTTTTCTGTAAAACGTATCGTTTCCAATCTGCTTTCGGATGCGGAAACGTGTGTGAGTATACGTCTTTACTGTACTAAAATGTACTATTTTCAGACCGAATGGTATGTGGGGAATTTAACCCTCTAGTTCCCAAATTTTTGATTGATTTAAAAAAAATTAGGATTGAAAAATTTGGATGTAAAAAGCATAACTCTGATCGCAAAACCCTAAAAAATTTAAAGGACGTGGTTTTATGGAGCCGGAAAGGTTGAATGCTTAAAAGTATTTGTTGTTGGATAAATTTTTTATCAATTTCTCTTAAGTAATTAAATATTTTGTATAAAAAATTCCAATTTCTAGCTACTCACAGCTAGTTTTTTTTTTTTGTCAAGCTAGTATGACTAGAAGTATTTTATTTATTTTTTTTTTACTTTTATCTCAAATTCAATCAGAACAACTAATTTTCGAGTTTTTCACAAATTTTTGAATTTGACTGTCGCTAACGTCTGTAATACGCATCATAACTCATGACTGATTGATGCATTTTTTTTAAAGCTTTTGAAGTCCCATAAACGATATGATAAAATATTGGTGATAATAACGTCCGTTTTTGTGATGGCTGTCTAGAGACACGCTTGGGAACTAGCGGGTTAAGTTTGTTTCCTTGTCAGCTGAGTAAGTAGATTTTAATAGATATATTAAGGAAACAATACCGCTGTTTCAAAAGGCTCTATGCTCAAATGAAACACCTTGAAACTCTTGAAACAATATATAATTCTAAATATTTTTTTTTTAAATTCGTTCCAGTTGAATATTTATAATCAAAAATATGTGATAAATTATTTTCCATTTTAAATCGAGTTAGGCTGTTTGCCATTTTTATCACAAATATAGTAAGGACGAGTGGAAAGTCAATTGGAGCTGTCGACCTTATGGCATCACATTCATTCAAAGAGCATACTGCTACTTACAACCACTTAATTTTAACTATTGCTTTTCAGTTCATGAATAATTATGAAATTCTTATAATACAAACACATATTGAAAAAAAAAGAAGTTGTGTGAGTTAGGTAAATGTATATTTATTTTTTTTTCATGCACAAATTTTCTTTTGTCAATCCTCATAATAATAATAATAGAATAATTGAATACTTAATACTAAAATTTTTTATTATTCTCTTTAACAATGAAATGATTTGCTCTAAAAGAATATATGTGTAAATTTTCCACTTGAAGTCCTCAAAGTTTTTTCTCTTTTCACGTTTTATGATTAAAAGTTAAAGAAAAAAAATCTTTAAATAAGTCAAATATGAGCTGTAATGTAAATATGTGTGCAATGATGGTAAACTCTTAAACTTTTAACCCTACTCATATCTCAAAAAGAATATCTTTGGTTACGCAAACATACACATAGGGTAATGGCACTAGTGATCGGCCAGTCTCTAGTAATCGGCCACTTTTATCTATTTTTACCAAAAATAGGAAAACCCTTAATATTTCTATGGATATGAAAACACAGTTAGATGGAGACACATGTCACCAACGCACATGCGAAAAAGATTTAATCGGTCATGCAAAAATAAAAACTATAGACATGATTTAGCTCGAACAATAGTAAGGGTTATTGAATTTATGAATTTTTCATAATTTTTTCGTAACTTGGCGTTGTGGGAAAAAAGTAAGTTTGAATTAAATTTAAAAGCAAATGTACACTGAATATATTTAAACATATAATTAAGACATCAAATAACATATTCCGTAATGAAAAATATTATAAATAATTAATCCTGAAGTTTTAACAGGGTGGCCGGACACTAAAGCCAAACATTTACTCAATTTCAATAATCAGCCATGGTGGCTGCTGGGATGAATATTTTAGTGATCGGCCACTTTTATCTATTTTTACTAAAAATAAGAATAATGGTTACATTTTTCTGGGTATATGAAAAGCAAGGTTGACAGGCTGAGAGCAAAAGTGAAATAACTTAGTGTGTCAGTGCAAGAATGGCATAAGTAATACGGTTTAGAGTGAAAATGAAACGCCTTAAAAATAAGAACAAAAATGGTATAACAATTCATTCAGAGTAAGAAGAGCATAGTTTTTTATTCCGTTTTCGCTCTGAACATATTTCGTTTCACTTTTGCTCTGAACATATTTCGTTTTGCTTTTGCTCTTAAGAAAAATTATTCCATTTTTTCTGAACGTAGAAGTTATACCACTTTTCCTCTCAGCCTCTCAGTTAGCGCATGGCGCCGACGCATACTTACAATTTTATAAATAAATAGACAATAAGTTTTAAATTCTTTTTAGTTAATCAATTAAGATTAAGTTTAGGATTGTATATGATCTTGTTGTGCTTAAATATTTAAATGGTTGAAAATTTATGTTGTTACAAAGTTTGAAAAAAGTTAATTGGTCGATCACTAGTGCCGTTACCCTATATATATACACTATAAATATATGTGTACATTGTACACACACATGCAAGTATAAAGAAATCTTATCAAATTCAATTTCCATTAAGTTGTCAATATTTAAAGCTTTATTATAGCGTCAATGCTGAAAATCATACAAATAAAAAAAAAAAACAACTCTCAACTCACCTTCTTTTACTTTGACAGCATAACACAACAAAATCCAAAGGAAGAGTCAAGGTAAAAAAAAGAAAAATACAAACACGCAAATAAAAAGGAAAAAAGTAAGGGGGAAGTCGTATACAAATATCATCATTTTTCACTTTCACAAGGACTTTGATAGAATTTTCTATTATATTACGTATGTGTGTGTATGTGTGCATGTGTTAGTGAGTGTGTAGAAAAATCAACAAGGAAGTGTAACAAAAAAAAATAAAGGCAAACGAAATGAGGAAAATAACAAGAAACTCATATATGAATAACATGTTCCAATTTAATAAATTGAGCACATAAATACAAATGTGAGAAATGAAAAAAAAAAAAAAATACAGCGCAAAGGCGTAGCTGTGTATGTGTGAGTGTGCATGTGTGTAAATGCGTGAAGACTTTCAAATTATGCGCTCGCTGTGTGTTAATGTTAGTTAGTCATAGAGAGACAGAGACGAAGAAACAAGATAATCAGCAACAATAAACATGGGCGCGCTTTTAAATATTAATAACTGCGCTAATGCTTTATAAGATCGAAACAATATATTTCACAAAACACGCACAAGAATACAAAAATACACAAACACAACAACATTGTTACTGTTGATGTATTGTTGCTATATTCAAACACTCACATATCCTTTTAATTGCAGATATCCCAGATAGCAATTTCGATGGCGGAATATTGTTCTTCGATTCGTCAAAAAAATGCTATTTTATCGCCGGCGATGTCGCAAAAGTTAAAAGATATCTTGATATTAATTGATTTTGATATTTAATTATTATTACACAACAAATACCACCACAAATAAAAACGACAACACAGAAAAACTACTTGCAAATCATCTTTCAATCCCCCAGACGATTAAAAGATGAACAGAAAAAGGAAGCAATAATAAAAAGGAATGCAAAAAAACGATCACCACGAAAAGTTCAGCGGGAGTGAAATTCGAGCTCTATCCATTTTGTTAGTGTAACTCTTCTAACACACAGGTGAAAGACTTCCTCGTTGATCGCGATCGTCCAATAATCTTCTCAATGTTAACTGGGATGTTGCCTTTATATTTATGTATATGTATAAAAATACTTTGGAAGAATTGTTATAATGTTTTGCATTCATTATTATGAAATAGACACCCGCACACATAGAAATATACGCACATATACAATTCATTTGATTGTATATATGTGTGTGTGCGTATCTGTGTTTTCTATCTATCTGCTTTTTTTTTAATTTTTTTTTTTTTTTTTGGTTAGTCTATTATTTCGACATTAATCAGATGTCATTATCGTAATGAAATTTATTTTGACGCATCAAATGTTTTATTTTTTCTTTGTTTGTTTTTTTTTTTTGGTATCGAAATCTTATAAATCTGTCGTATCTTTTACCAAATTAGAATCTGTTTTCTTTCTTCCTTGTAAAATGCATCTTTTGGGATGAGACACAGGATCGATTTTTTTTTTAATTTCAGCCTATTCAAGTATGTTGTAATAAATTTTATAACATAATTTTTTTATTTTTTAATAAGGAACCGGAATTAATTAGATTCATTAAAATATTATTACAGATTAGAAACAGATAATTGATCGATTTCATTTAATATTATAGTGAAGTATATTTATAACATCCCAGCCGAAAAATACCCTAACGTTTTTCCATACAAACTTTTATTATCTTTCCTGAAATGTTCCACATAAATGTTCGAACAACCTGTCCGGAGATTCCATGAGCATGTATACAAACTTTCTCTGGATCTTGTTCCCTCTCTTTATTTTTAGGGCAGGTATCAACATGTGCATATATAGATTATATACATATGTAGATACAATCTGGTAAACTGTAATTGGTTTAGGCCAAATTAACATATTAGGAAATAGCGTCGGGCAATAGTGAAAATAAGTACTCACGCACAAAATACACGTTTTTCCACCTCATGGAGAAAGGACAGTCTCAATCATATAATTTTGCCCAAAATTTTGTCCAACCAATAGTATTAGCGCCCTAATTCAGTAGTCGTTTCCTTAATTGCTTTTAAGCTTTCCTTGGCAGTCCATGAAGCGTAAGTATATGAGGTAAAATGCTGTGATGTCTACTAGATGGCTTATTTGCTTCATACATTTTGCTAAAGTATTTCAGATCTTCCTTGCGACAGCAGAATATGAAAAAAGGGTGCTAAAAACCAAATTTAAAAAAAAAAAATTTAAATTTGCGAAAACTGGATGCGCTACTCCGAAAAGCGTGATTTAAAAGGATGTTTTACAATGGGTTTTAGATCTTGTATGGAAAAAATATTTATATTGCACATAAAAGAATTTCAGTTATCTATTTCTATGTAAGATAGGCCGCTTCAGCGAATGGCGTACCCAGTTTTTTTGATACAACTAAACAGAAAGCTACTCCTAGCGCTTAAAGTGACCATTTAGTACATTTTTTACGAATTTGTAAATTCACCCGTTAGGATTTTGAAGATAGCGGTAATTTTTTTAAAATTAAAGTACATAGGATTATAGGTATTTCAATTTAGTTATTAAAAACATAAAAAGGCAATTTTTTCAACGCCTGCTTTGTTTTTTGCAATTTTTTGGCGACATTTGTCAAAGGGGAACTTGATTATACTCGACATGGGTTCACTAAAAGTTAATTTACCTGTTCAAATATAACTCGATTTGAAAAATTTTTGTATTTTAAATAAAACAAATTGAATTACCTACAATTCTACATACTTTGATTTTAAAAAATTACCGCTTTCTTCAAAATGCTCACGGTTTAGGCGCTAGTGGTGGCTTTCTGTTCAGTTGTATAAAAAAACTGGGTACATCATTCGCTTAAGTGGCTGATTTTACATAGGGCTAGATATCTGAAATTCTTTTTATGTACAAAATAAATATTTTTCCATTCAAAATTCCAAACCCATTGTAAAAAATCCTTTTAAATCACGCATCCAATTTTCGCAAATTTAAAATTTTTTTTTTTATTTTGTTTGGGTTTTAGCACCCTATTCTCATATTCTGCTGTCGCAAGGAAGATCTGAAACACTTTAGCAAAATAAGCCATCTAATGTCTACTTTCAATAGGCTATCAAAACTTTTGCGAATATCTTAGTGTCCGACCGAATATTCGGTTCCGGTTACGGTTTCGGTCAAAAATACGGTTTCGGCTAAGTTTCGTTTTCGGCAAAAAATATGGCCGAATATTTGGCCGAAACCGAAACTTTATAAATTTTACTGTAAATTGCATTTCAGTACGCAAAGGACTGTATATAACATAAAGTTATTCAATTTTGAATATTAAAATAAAAATATGAATTTAATTTGTACCTATACCACAAAATGTATTTTTTTTAGTGCCTTTAATATGTATTTTCTTTATTGTTAAAATAATATTTTTGTTATTTTATATATACATATATAAGTATGTATATTAGGGCGTACCAATTTGTATTGATGAATTTCGGAGTACCGACAGAAGAGTTCCATAATCCGTAAAATTCGTAGAAGTTAAAGTAATATTAAAAGTAACTATCGATTTTTATTCAAACAACTACAGTACTGAAACTTCTTCGAATTTTACGGGGTGTAGGATCCATTTTTTTTCCATAATTTCTTCGGCAAAGTTGATCAGAATCGAATATAGAATTTTTCTGTCAACGTACTTTAAAAAAAAAAAAAAAAAATTGGTACGCCCAAAAAAAAAAAATTAAAATGATTTGAATTTTGTTTTTAACATATCTGTGGTCACAAGCAATAACAACACAACTCGAGTTTTGTCGAATTCGAGTTATTATCATAATTTGAATCTTCATATCCGTTTTCATATTGTGTCAGAATTTTATGATTATTGGTTCAATGGTTTACGAGATATTAAGGTGAAAAAATAGCACAACTCAACCTTATTACTCTTAGCACTTGAATTTTTTAAGTGCTCTCCTGTAAAATACAAAAAACACACTTATGCTGTTATGCCTTGTGACCACAGACATATACATATATATTAAAAAGTTTCGGTTTTGGCCGAATATTAGAAAAATAGCCGAAATTCGGTTTCGGTTTCGGCCGAAAAAGTCGGTTTCGGTCGGACACTAGAATCTCTGAGAAAAATTGTTTTTTCAGAGTCAATTAAGCTCCAGAATGAAGTTTTTCTTAATGCTTGGTTAGAGAATGGAAGAGACCTCAACGCAATTACAATGAAGCAAATGATCGGTTAAAAAGAAAACTTGATCCAGAAATTTCTTCACAGCATCAAAGCAACACGCAGTTACTGACTCATGTCGATACCTTGTCAGCGCAAGCTTTAAATGAGCCAAATTTGAGATATGACTTATCCGAAAAAACGATAAAAAATAAGAAAATGTTGACATCTGAATCCCAAATCCTTTATCCCCCCTAGAAGTTTTATTATTTCTATTACAAAATGATCATCCCTATAAAATTAAGTGTTTTTATTATTTTTGTTCTATGGGAGGTTGGGGTGACAGTACAGTAAACACGTCTATTTTTGTTTTTAAATTATCTGTATAACATCAGAAGCGAGTGACCAAAGTTTCAGCGACATATCTGCCGTTTTTATGCCAAAAAAGTGACTTTCTGGGCCATAGTGCACTGTGTGGAACAGAAGCTACGAGTTATTGAAATTGTAAATTTTAGACTCATTCTTAAATTTAAACATGGACGAAAATAAAAAAGCTGATTCGCATTGTTAAACCCAAAAATTATCGCTTATATGGAAAAACAATGGATGTGTGCAAGGCACGCAAGATATTTGATGTGTAAACAGTTAAGCTAACTGAATGTCATATACATAAGCGCACATATGTATAGCCATATATAGGGATTTAATGTATAATTTATATGCTTAGGTAATTCAAATTAAAACAATTATTTTATAAACTTAAAAACTTATTAGATATCATTATCTTTTATATATATAATAACCCAATTCACCATAAATTGCAAATGGTCTTACATCATTGCAAATGCAAATTTTTATTCCATATCACATATATTTGTTGTTGTGATAGCATAAATATTTTGCAGTTGCACCAAATCGTGAATAGGGCTGATATGTTGTAGTTGCATTATTTTTCTTTTACTCAATGCATCGGGATCTATATGCTCGCATATACGCAGCTGCAATCGCATTTTTTTTTCGCGCTTTAAGTTTTTCTTCCTGTCGATTTTAAATTTTATTAGATGTGAACATTTTACATAACGTCGCCTGAGAATTGATTTGGCGTATAGGTATATGAATTTGTACACACATACGTCAAATCAATCCTCAGGCGACGATAAGTGCTTTCCACATTTAACCTTAGGAAGGCAACAGGGATGACTAGTCACCCCACTACTTTTTAAAAGCACCGCAAAGAGAGTTGTCTTAACTGCATTTAATAAAAATAAAAAAGAATGTATTTTTATTGAAGTAAATAAGTGATTTTATAATAAATAAGTCTGATTTTTTCTGTTTAACATATTTGCTATTTACATAGATAAAAAAAGTGTTGTCTTTTATAATGCCGTGATTTGCTATCATTATCACTACGTTTTGTTTATACATTTATTGAAACCTAGATTCCTTATTACTTATCATTTTGTATTGTTTTTGTATTTTAAAAAATATTTAATTTTAATGCAATCTAACTAACCGAATGCAAAACCTATTAAACACCTGTGTTTGCTACGGCGACTTCTCTGCTTGTATGGTATAGTCGATCTCCACACGTTTAACACCAACAAATAATTCTGCCACGAATAAATGTACACACACATTTTGTTTTCGTATGCACATATATGTGAGAGTAAATTGATCGAAACATAAACAAACAAACTCCGCTCGTATTTTAATTTCTCGCTCTCTTCTTCTCTTTGTTGTTTAGAGTAGCACAGTCATGCCGCGCAGTAGTGTGAGCGAGAAGGGAACTGGACGTTACAGTTATCTTACATCTTACGATACAGTTATTGTTACATTTTACACATTTGAAATTTTGCCCATACCGTGAGCTAAAATGTTTACACATCAAAAAAATAAAAGCAAAGTAACTAATCTTAACCTTAGTTCATATTGTCACACTAGAATTTTTGATGCTCCTACTGAAAAAGATCTATACTTTTTTTCCAACCAAATAGAAAAGTTCTGTTTTCCACAATAGATTGCATTTTTTTTTTATCAGCAGTAATCACACAAACTCTTATAAGGCATGAAGCCAGTAAAATAACTACCATATCCTAAGCCAAATCTGAGTATGAAAAACAGTGCGATAAATAACCAAAGCGTTTATCAATTTTGAAGAAGGCATGTACAAAAGTTTGCTAATACATTTGTAACATTTTAAAAAGTATTACAATTGTACAATTGTATAAAAAATATACTCGGCTTAAGAGTTAATTTTATGTTATGATAATTTGGAAATGCAACCTTCATTAAAGTGCATATGCCGACTATATATAAAAAGAAGATTATTAATAAGCATTACATTATTTTAGCAGCATTAACATATACATATGTACATTGAATACAATGATGTAACAAGAGGAGGGTTTGTAAGTATATAAATATGCATTAATTTTTAATGCATTTATTTATTATCTTTTCCATTTGTACATTAAAATAAAATCAATACACAAACATAAATATGTGAACATAAATATAACAGTGGATAAAAAAAAATATAAATAAATATATATATATATAAATGTATTTATATATCCTCTGTATATCTCTATATATATGTATATACAATATATAAACAAAAGTACAAAATAAACCACACACATACGAGTAAATAAATACATACATATACATTTGTATTTTAACGTATTTTTATTTGTATTCGTGGTGAAAATATTGACAACAACATATGCACTTAAATTATCAACTCTTACGCACAAACACACACACATACATATTTATACATATACATATGTATGTACACGCATACGCATTATTTTGCATACTCGAAAACATAAATTTTTACTTGTTCCACCACCACCACCACCACCATTATTTTTCCACCAATCTACTGCATGTGTGTGGTGTGAGTGAATGTGTATAATTTAATGTAAATATTCATGTTTTTTTTTTACATCAATTTACTTCTACCATATAATTTGCAACAACGTAAAAATTACACTTAAGCTGCAAGTGAATTATCACAAGGACACTACACAACGACGATGAAGTGGATGCTTAAAATGCGAAGGGTTACATCTTGAGCAATGTTACCAGAAAACATATTTACATACATACATATGTATATATGCACATACATTAATGCATATATGCATATACATATATGTATATATATATATATATATGTATATATACGTACATATGTATATGGACGTCAGTACCCCGAAATTTTTATGAAATTCTCAATGAATTTTAATTTTTTTCTTTTTTTTTTTGGCTTTTGTTTTTATACTCTTCATCTTGCCTTTAGACATATATAGATGGAAACATACATACATACGTATACACATATATCTACATATATATAGTGTAACTATATAAATATGAAGTCATGACAAGCTTGAGCTGAATGAATATGATTACTTTGATGATGCTGTATACATACATATGTATGAATATATATTTATATATGAGTGTGTGTGTATGTGTATTGTTGGCTTTTAAAAATGTTGTTGATGATGCTGACGACGATGACGATGGTGAGATGTTGTTGTCGTCATTGCTGCCATTATTGTTGTTTCTGTCGTTATCCTTGCTACTGCTGATTTTAATCTGTGTAAAAGTTTGCGTGTGACTTGATTTTTCTTGCATATTTACGTACACATTAATATGTATATACTATGTATGTATGTATATATGTATGTATGTATATGTAGTATATGTATCTACTTGCATCAGAAAACTAAAGTATTGCATATTTTTCTGCCTGTGGTTTTCAATGTAAATTAACTATGATTGAACAACCTTCGGTTATTTTTCCATTTGTAATAATACAATTTAAAAAAAAAAAAAAAAATTTATTATTTTTATTGCAAAATTCATTAATGAATTGCATGAAAATCTTTAAGCTTAATACCTTAATATCTAAGAGCTTCAGAAACTGACGCTATTCTTTCAGGCTATATTGTTCTGAATTTATAGATATCACCTTTTCTAGCAGAAATAAGGAAGTTCATTGGCATTCAAGTAGGGCTTAAAAAACTTCTGTATGAGCCCAAGACTAAGAATGTTTTCCCCATTTATCTTCACTATATAAATTTTTTAGATTTTGATTTGAAAAAAGTAATGCTAATATGTCTTATTTACTTAGTTAAATACTCATTTAAATATGTAAAGTTAATGGAAACCTTGATTTCAATACTAATTCAATTTTATTATTCTATCGGATTATTCAAAATAACTTATTAACAGTTATATTGATTTACCTACCATTTTTGATATTTACTATTAATCTCACATATAAATATTTTCATACAAAACTATGACTTGAAAAAAATAATTGAATGATTTTAAACTTTAAACTCATATCTATATATGCGTGCAGTTCAAAGAAAAAAAAACAAACAAAGGCCAACTAAAATGAACTATATTTAAGTAACTTTACTATTGTAGCAATCAATTTGATTCCAATTCAATTAATTTCTTTTTAATAACTTTAAAGCACGATACGTTGCTATATCCTTGTACAGAAAATAAATTTCTTTCTTTCTGCATTATTAAACTTTCAAATTTCAAATAATGAAAATTAAATTTTTCACTTAATTTACTGCACAGAAAGGAGGAATAAAGTAGAGCGTACGAGCGAGAGAACTCACGTCAAGTCAGTCAAGTTATGTATGTATGTCAAAAATTAAAGTCACCCTCAAAATGTCGCATACAAAATGGTGAAGTAGTAGAAGAAGAACTTACACAGTTTATACATGTACTCTATGTAAATTTCTATATAATTTTTTGTTGTTGCTGTTGTTGTCGTTACATTACATATTGCGGTAAGAATGTTGCATAACAAAAGCAACGACTTCAGCATAGACATTGTGCGCCTCTTCGCGGTCTACCATCTCCCCACTCCACACTATAGAAATATGGAATGGAATGGAATCTCTAGTATGAAATTCTAATGAGTTATGCGCAGCACGAGTTTAAAACGTTTTTTTTTTTTATTGTTGTTTTGCTTGCGTTTACTTTGCTGTTGCCGCATATTTCTTGCAAGGACAATTGGATTACGGCTGATTGAGGTTGTTTGGCACACACACACACACACATATGCTCTCATATGAACATACTTACATCAATCCACATAACTACTTACTTATACATATACGTATGTATGTATGTAATACACACGTAAACGCCCGACACATATTGTAAATGCAGCATACACTCATAGGTTCATGTGCACTTACAAGAAAATATTTCCACATGTCGTATACGTAAATATTTGCTTATCATTATAAATTTTGTAGCAAATGAAGAGGCGTGTGGCACCTGAAGAATGTAGCTTAGCAGTTAGGGAGTAGGTGTATAATATACATAAGTCTCTTGTCTGCTGCCAAAAATTATGGCGGGTTTGTTAATGTTTTGTATATGTGTATGTGTAAGTATTAAAGATTTTTGTTGTGACATTCTCGTATTTTAATTTTGCAAATTTTTTGTGCTCTTTGTTTATTTATCGCTTAGAGCTTTATATAAGTTCAAAGTTAAGAATTTTTCTTTAAAGATTTGACATATTTCTTTAACATTTATATACAATAGCTATTGAGTTTAAAGTTGCCTACTCTATTTTGGAAGGACTATTGGGCTCTTGTTATATTTTATGCAGGGTAAAATTACACTTTCCCTATAGAATCCAATAATGTTCAGGTAAAAGCCATTTCTAAGGTTAATTACATTTCAAGACTAAAATTTTTGAAGAAAAATAATAACATTGACCTACATATGTATATGGGACATTCTCTGTCAATGGGAGATCCCCCCTCCCCCCCGCCCCCTCCTGTACAAAATTGGTTAAGTTATTTTAGAGGATGTTTGGGCTCAAATGAAAGCTTATTATCTCTAGTTTCAAATGCAATAAGGCCTTTTTTGATTTTGAATGATGGCGGACCAATATGGCGGCTGTAAGCTTACCACCTCACCATAAAACAATAGTGTTATCAAGTTATCATAAAAAAACAGATAAAGTTTTCTTTCGTATATTTTTCTTCGCTGAATATGAATCCAATATTATTTTTCACGGGGAATGTTACATGTTGTCCCTAATCTGAAAAAAGGTCCAAAAAATGCTGTTTTTCGGGACTCAACACTACCCAAGTCATCATAAAACTACGGAAAAAAGCCTATTTTTGTGTAGTTTCAGCTGATGAACATGAATCTAATATTATTTTTCACGAAAAATGTTACATGTCGTCCCTAACCTCAAAAAATGAAAAATCTCAAAAAACTTTTTTTCATGTCTCACGTGTCCCAAGTCATCAGAAAACTTCACTCATAATTTTATCTAAATTTTTAAAAATTGTTTAAATACAATTAAGAATCGCCACATCTTCAAACTGATCTAATATACCATTCGAACGATGGGGAAAATCTGGTCAAGAGTCGGAAATGCTTTCAAAATGCTGGAAATGCTTGCAAAAGATGGAAAAAAGCTTATCATAATATGGGAAAATGCTTGCCAAAAATGAGAAAATGATTGTCATCAGTTTTTTTTGGTCATTTTTTCAATCTCCTTTTATCTTTTTTTTTAATATTTAATTAATAAAATATTACATTTTCTTTGAATAATACTTATTAGTTCTTACATAGATTTAATTTTTAATTGAACATTCTATTTATAAGTAGAACTTCGGACTTTTCTTCTTTCGAATATTTCATTATAAATGTATAGGCATTATTAGTCCAGTTGTTATAAAGATTAAAAAAAAATATGTTATCTGTGATTTTTCTTCATTAATTGTTAGTGGGCGTACGATAGATGGGAAAACCACAAAAATCAGTTCTGTGGGAGCAGAGCGACCCCCCTCTCCCTCCCCATAAAAAACCACTCCTTTGGTGAAAATAAAACTTTTTTTTTTACTAATAACTGTTGAACCGAATCATACTCCTACTAACAATTACTGAAGGAAAATCGCAGATAACATTTTTTATTAACTTTTGTTTTTTTTTCTCTACCGACTAGACTATTATGGAAATGGACTTTGCGGGGGAACTCTCCAAGTCAATAAAAATCAATGGAATAGGATTCATTCACATAATAAAATATTCGATAAAAATTGAAAATTTGTTGATATTAAATTTGACAAGAATTTCTACATTTTCTCGTTTTTTGACAAGCATTTTTCCAATCATTGACGTTTTTCCATTTTTGACATGCGTTTCCCAAATTAATTTAAGCTATGTTCCCACTGAGCCGAAATTGCGTGGTTTCGATCATTTCCGTGATTTCGGCTGAAACTGCACATTCGGCATATAAAAATATGTCAAACGAAAACACGAAAATGAGGTGATTTCAACGAAACCGCATTCGAAACCGATCAAAAATCGAATGCAACGCTGAATGTGTTCACTGAAATGAATATTGAAATGAATTTGCTCTGACATTTCTATACAGACATTTATATTTTGCTTTACGTACAGCTTGATTAATATGCAAACGAAAATATAAAAAAAAGAAAAGATTTTTAGAGTGCGCGGGAAGAGGAGCTCATACCTGATGTATAAGCGGGAAAGGTGGGTTTCAAACAAATCGGACATACATATGAATAAATGGAAGAGGAGCTGCGCCAGGAAGGCTGAATTGTGGCTGCGGTTGAAGTAAAACAAGATACGTAACAATTTGACGCTTTCTCTTATACACTTTTATTTCGTTGCTAAATATTTCGTTTATAAAACTAAACAATGAACTGTCAAACGAAACTATGATCGAAACCAGCTTAACAATGTAAACGATTACCGTTTCGTTATTTGAAGTTATATATAAACAGGCTTAATGAACAACTGTAGTCATCACAACAACAATGTATATAGAGACGGGCAAATCAGACGGCCGTTTCGGAATCCGCCACAATTCCTCATCAGTGATCTTAGTGATAGTTCTTAATCTTTCAATATCCTATATAAGCTACTAATATTTGAAATCATAACCCAGAATTACGGTTTTGACTCCAAATATCTTCACTGAATAGAGATATTGAAAGAAACTACCACTACCGTTCTATACACTTATGTTGTTGTTTTTTTCCCATTGTAGCTAGTCTGCATAACAGTTCGTTATTTCAAAGTCTAGTACCCTGGAGAGTGTGTGTGTTTGTGAGAAAATGATTCTAGGTGTCAGTTTCGTTCGAAGCCATTTGCTGAGACTACGCAATTTTGGCTCAGTGGGAACATGATATTAACCCATTAATTGACAAGCATAGAAATATCGAGAATATTTAAATTTCCTTTTAAGGGATGATATAGGAATGACTAAACATGAAGAAAAAAAAAATTTTTTTTCGTACCTGCCTAGATATAGGCGTAGCAAAGTAGTACGAAAACGCACCACTTTCAGTTAATGAGTTCAGTTTTGATGAAAATTTAAAAGTTTCTGTTTTTATTGTTGGACTGAAAAAGTCATAAAATTTGTAATTGTAATTGTTTTAACATGTATTTAAATAATTTTTAATTTATTTTTGACAAAAAAGTAAAAAAAAAAACGTTAAAAAAATAGAGTGATCTCAAAACTATTGTTTGCAGTGTGTGTCTTGGAAGCATTTTGAAAAGAATCATACATTGCATTTTGTGCATATGTATGTTGTATAATTGTGGAAGTGTTTGCATCTCCAACGGGAACCATCTGTTCCCGCAGCAACATAATGGACGACACGGTCTAGCCGAATGGCTAGAATAACAAAATTCAGTAACTGAAATTCGAAAATCCAATTTAGGCATTAGCGGCTTTTTATAGTGATTTCTAGCATTTTTGACAACTTGGTCTCCAAGAAAAGGTTGGTTGGACCAAAGACAATCAAGTTCGGGAAATGAGTTATAAACAGAAACAAACAATATGCCAATGAATTTCCAGATTCGATTAACACTAGTTTAGGTTGGAGTGGCTGTCGAGAGACACACTTAGGCCTGAACGGCCCATTGTGATACCACATAGTTGGACCTACAGTTTAACGCCGATTCCGAACGGCGGTGTGGCAATTTTTTATCGGCTTGGTGGTTTTGCCATTACCAACCAATGTGTGTACTTGTACACTATCTTATAATTCTCATACACTTCATATTGATAGTGAATATAAGTAAGTAATGAAAACTAACCACCAGACGAAGACGGGAATCGAACCCGAACCTCCCAGATGAAAGTCTAGTGCACTATCCAATAGGCTATCGAGGTCTAAAAGTCGTGCGAATTGCATATGTCATGCGGGAGATATAAAGTATTTAATTAAAATAATCAAATCTTTGCATTTACATTCTTCGCAATAAAAATAACTATATATATTTCATTATAATAAAAAAAGGTTTTCGGTCATACGGCTAAAAATGTGCTAAAATCCTTTAAATGTAACTATGAAGTGACTTGTTTAACAAAATAAATTATTTTTTTCTGATATTGTCATTATAATGACAAAATTCAAAGCATTGAAATTACCCCAAAATTGAACTCATCTATTGACAATGGTGCGTTTTCGCTCCACACAGTTTCATGGAAACATTACGACTGAACAACTGAATCAATCTTCACACTTTCTCCTGCCGGTTGAAAGATAAATAATCGCACTAACAATTTGCGTTTCACAATTAAAAAAAAAAATATTTAGTATTATTTTTTATGTTTAAAATTAAAAAAACTCAAAATTGGCAAAAATTGAAAACAAGCCTCACTGTAATGAGCGTGGAAGTGTGTCGATATAACCTATGGGCTAAAAAAAAATCGACAATAACATAATAATTTCATTGTTAATATCATTTACCGTTCTTCTAATAAAAATCTGTACAAATCACACGTTTAGTGGTGCGTTTTCGCACCTTTGTCAATTAATGGGTTAAGCATATTCAATTTTTCCAATGTATTCACATCATAGAACGAATCTGTATCGTCGCCTGAGAATTGATTTGGCGTATAGGTATATGAATTTGTACACACATGCGCCAAATCAATTCTCAGGCGACGATATGTAAATTTCATATGGAAAATGCTGTGGTGAAAGGTAAAATTCCATTTATTGTACGTCATTTGCTTAAAATGGATGTAGAACTCACACTCATTTTTTACACTAGTTTTTTATACCTTTCTAACTCAGAAGAAGTAAGGGTCATTATAACACAAATGCAAACAACAACTGTTTGAGCTGAAGTAAAGTAATTTGGAAATTCTTTCTTCTAAAATTTTTGAATGTAAAAAAGTAAATTTAAGTAGGCACCAAATATCGTTCAAATAGTTATTTGCCAATTAAAAAAAAAACTGCCACATCCTTTGCATATACTTAAAAAAAGTAAATGCATTTTATTTTTTAAAATTTGCAACGCACTTACAAATCACACGGTTGCACTGTGGATAAGTTTTTACGTGCGTCATGAAAATGCTAGTATGGCCTTAAACTCGGCAGTAAACTTGCATATAGTTATAAAAAGGAAAATAATAAAATTTAATTTTTTTTTTTTGCGCAGTATTGCATAAAAATTTAAAAAAATAAAATATATCTGCATACATAGCATGTATGTATATATTTACAGACAAATATATATATGTGGGTACAATTGCGTATTCAATGATGTGCATAAATTTTGCTTTAAGCATTCAGATGCATACCGTCTCAGGTTGTACGAATATGTCTGAATGCACAGACAATGAAACTTATTGCGGAAAAAGTAAAATCGTAAACAAAAATACCGGAGTAACAACAAACAAAAAAAAAAAAAGGTAAACATTGACAAATATTACTTTTTCAAACAAGGACAAGAAAATGTTTTGCACTAACATAAATGTTAAGCAGGCAATAAGAATACTATAAATAAGTAAATAGTAGAGAAATATAAAAAGAAAAAAAAAAATTTCAATGATAACAGAAGCTGGTAGATAAATATAAAATGAGATATTCAAGTTGGTAACTGCACATAAAAATTTGTGAATATTTAGATTGAAGTTTGCTAGAAAACTTTGAATCGTATTGAATTGTATACATAGTTTATTGAGCAAATATTCTGACTGAAAACTAAATTGCCGAACAAATTATGGCAAAAAATAAATGGGGCCTAGCCCCCTCCCACACTTCCCCCCCTCTAATACAAATTTGTAAAAGGCTTGCTGTTTATTTATATTTCTAAGCAAATTTTCAATTTAAATTTAATTTTACAAATTTTTAGAAATCTATTTGTGCTCGGCCATTCCAAAGTAATGATATTGATCTCACACAATGAAATAATATTTTTCTTTGATACTAGGGGGCTTTTGAGGGTCCGATAACAAGTTCTTACCGACAAAGTTTCGTTAAAAAAAAAAATTATGAGTCCGTCTAAGTTATACATCAACAAAGTGGGTAACGGAGAGGACGCGTACGATATGGGAAATTTTTATTTTCAATTTTAAGTCCCAAATTCTGCGAATGCCAGCGAGTTGTAGAGTCGAATTTTTTTTGACGATTCATGGACCTTTATACCTTACGAAAATCCTAATGATTTCGTTGAAAAATAATTACTTAATGAGAGGAAAAACATGGTAAAAGTAACGGAGAGGACAAATACCATCGCTCTCTTGCATTTTTATGTTATATGGAGAATCGGCTCAGTAAATGTTTAATACCTGAAAATTGTAAATATTTCTAAGTAATTACATAAGTAAATAAAATTAAGAGATATTTATTTAAAGCAAAGTAAATTCATATGAAGTATAACAGTTTGGTACACATCCAACTGCATCTTTAATGCATACATCACCAATGAACTGGTATTTAAACTAAAGGGAAAAATTCGAGATGACTCAGTTAAGTATGAAATTTTGTTAATTACATTGAGTGTACAGTAATTTAAGTCATTAACAACTTTTATGAAAATTAAGTTTGAAACTAAAAAATTAAAATGAAAGTGATATAAATAATAACTCAACAATATCGAACGGCTATGGGAATACTATCAGCGAGCCATTCATCACTAATGCAGGAGTCAAACAAAGATGCCCACTTTCACCCCTTCCCCTTGCAATATTGCTTGACGAAGTTATGGCAACCGTATGCTCTCAAAGGAGGGGCATAACATGGAGTACCACATATCAACTGGAGAATTTGAATTTTGCAGACTATATATATATGTTCTCGCACAAGCTCAGCGACATGCAAGCGAATACTGATCATCTAATCAGAGCATTACGCAACGTGGGCCTCGAGATAAACATCAAGCCAAACCAAAGCCAAGCGAATTAACAACATCAGCGACCAAAAAACACTTGGAGACGTTCAATACATCTAGAATTAAAAAATAAAAACACAACATGGCAAAACGTGAAAATGACTGCACAGATGGAAATGCCTAGTAGAAGGTGCGATTGCGATCGTGTGAGGATTTTCAAGCCACTCGCATATTCCGAGTCGTTCGCACCCCTCAAAACCTCTTCTTCTATTAACACATTTTCACTTCTCTTATCGCAAGTCACTGAACCGCCTACGTTTTGCTGATTTGAAGATACAGCCTGAGTTATGTGTTTCTTCGAATTTGAAGCCTCAGACGCATAAATGTAGTACTTGTATAATTTCCGAAAAGAATGAAATGGTGCGGGGCCGATTTTCCTACCCTTGTGAACGCACTCGATTTTCATGTATCTTTCAAATCGCAAATCCTATAAAGATGTATTTGCCGCGACTTCTTTCACCTCAACAAAAATAATAGGTCCGTTTACATACTTTTTGGGTAAAGTCTGAGAGTAAACGAGAGAAAAAACTGAGAGTAAACGAAAAATGCTTTCTCTGCTACAGAAAAATGCACAAAAGTACGGGAACGCACAAAACCACTTTTCTTTCCACTTTCAGTTTCTGCGATATTTAATAAAATAAAAATTGTTAAATCTTACAAGAAAATAAATAAATAATGGAAAAATTAAACATAAATTATTCGCCTGTCTAGTTTTGTAGAATCTTCGGGTTCTTAATCACAATTTGCATTATTTAGAAATGGCAGAAGATTCTACAGCGTCAGAAGTTGAACAGACAATTGCGTCATTAACTTGTGAAGAATGTAGTTAAAAATTAACTAATATACTATTAATTAATTTTCAAATGTCTTTTTAACATTTTCCATTTTAAATATCACTTATTTTTCTAAAAATTCTTTAATTATTTATTAATTTTAAATTTTCAATATATTTTCACAAAAGCAAAACAGGTGATAAATACAAAACAGCTGATTGTTTGACACTTTCAACATTTTTACCCCAAGAAAAAGTGCGGGCTATTTCGTGCAAAAAGAAGAAGACAATTACTCTCTCATCTCTGCTCTCATCTGCAAGTTTTTTGAATACGGGAACACTTTCTGGACTGTTTTGGGCGAATTCGTTCACCCGCGTTGTAGTATGGGAACGGAGCTAGTGTTTATATTGCGGAAGCGTTTCATCGCTGCGTGAGCATTAAGATTTTTGGACCTCACTTTCGTCCAAATCACCATCAACCGCACCCTTACTGTGTCAAGCAGCAAAAGTGTTTCATTCGATGTATGAAAAACCCAAATCTTCATCAAGATTACACAAATTCTAAATTCTAAACTTGTCTAGGTTATAATGCAGTGGGATTTTTTGTCTTCTCCTTTACCCAGTTTTTACCACTTACGATGATTATAAAATTAGGAAAAACTTACACAACGATAATGGCTTTAAGTTAGCTTTGTACTCAAAACAATGTGGCTGACAAAATTCACGCATGCCATCTATAACAGAATTTTTTATTTTTTGGTAACGAAGAGGACACTGAACTTACAATTATTTAAATCCTTATTGCCAGTATTTACCACTTGCTTTTCAAGAAAACAACATCGGCGAAAAAACGTGCATGGTAAACACTATTAAAACATAAACTCACTTTACAATCAGCTGTTACTATTTTCACGAACTACGCTTGTCAAAACACAGAAAAATGCTCTTCTACGAAACATTACTTAAAGAGTTATTTTGGTTGCTCGGTAAAATTACGGAAACTAATAGATTTATTTGTCATAGGTGCTTTCGTAAACTTGAATGGGTACTCTTTAAAATCATGTCTTTCATTTTTATTTTTTTTTTAAGTTCGTAGCCGACTTAACTGGTTTCGTTTTTTTTTGGAATGTCCATGCTTAATCTACGCCTACAAAGAGATGACGCTACTAAGAAAATTTTCTATTAATTTCAAAAGTCCACTGTGATTTTTACAATGATTAGGCATCATCTTTTTTTTTATCTGCCATACTTCATTCTGCAAAGATGGTCAGAATTCGACAAAGAATTTTTCTTTTGATGTTACTTGAAAAAAATAATTTCTACATACAAATCGAAGCACCTTAATAAGTAACACACATATACATATACATGTTTATTAAAAATTTGAATAAATGTTAGCTAAAATATAATTGGATATTCATATGATTGCTATGCTATTGTTTAGATTCGACTATGCATATCTAACAAGTTGGATTTTACTGCTGTCATAAATATTTAAGCCACAAAACGTAACAACAACAACAGCATCAATAACAAATAACATTCAAACCCCTGACGATGGCAAATTTTATAACACAATGTCATATTTTATTAAGCCTTATATCATAAAAACCGCAAACGAGATTCGCTTTCGACTACACATTCTCGCTTGCTCTATTGCTACTTTTGCATTTGCATTTTTTTTCTTTTGCATTTTATGCTGCTGCATTTCACATAAATTCGCATACAATTTTGCAATAATTGGAAGCATTTGTTTTCAATAATGCGTGATTTGTGTTTGCATTATAGTATAGCATAATAAAAGTGTACATATGTGTATGCACTTGTGAGCTATTTATGTTTATTCGAAAATTATTTGATATAATAATTTCTCGTTATATTTACATACATACATACATACATATATAAATAAATAATTTGTTTATAGCATAAAACTATTATCGAAATATTTGCATGATTGCATTGCTTTTTAATAACAAATAATCAAATATTATTGATATTGAAGTGTGAATAATTGTATTTATTATTGTTATTGACTTTTGTTTTAAAAAAAAAAAAAACAAAATAAACGATATGATAATAACAAGGCAAAAAAAAAATGCCTTACGATAATAAATATTATTATTTTTTTTTTTAATTTGATTCCAGAATAGGCTAGACCTGACTAGAGAATAATCAGAAAACATATTATAAACTAGACAAAAATCAGACCAATAACGAGACCAAAAGTTTGGTCAAAAGCAGATCAAACCTCTGACCAGTATTTAGACTAAAACTCAGTCAAAAATTTGGACCAAAATTCAAACTTAAATTCTGATTAAAAACTAAACCATAAAATTGGACTTAAATACAGATATCAAAACCAGATAAAAACCCCGTTTATTTGCTCTTAAAAATACTACTTTTTATGATCAAGTCTATACTTATACTGACCCTAAAATTCCAAATTTATTGTAGACGAAGTGAAAATGATAAACTGTTGAAATTCAGCCCTCATAATCTTCACTAAAATGATCTACTACCAACGATATGATAATAGTATTTAAAATACGTGATTGTCGTGGCTTAACTGGTAAGTGCATAGACTAATCAGAAAATATTTTTGCACAGCTCTATCCCTTAACTAGCAGTGTCAAATCACTAAGAGTAATAATTGTAATTTTAGTTGCAATGTTTAGTTTTGGGCCGGCATCTGGAAGCTCGCCGATTTCGCTGTTATCCTCGGCGGCGATGAAGCTCCGGCCAAAAGCTAAGATTTGTTTTTTAAGAAGTCTAAAAATTACTTGTTTCTAAATTTGTGATACTCAAGCATACATATTTTCTACGGGTAATTCCAGCAAGCTTCAACAGAAAGTGGTTTAGACACAGCTTCGACTTAGTTTTTTGTATGTCCAAAATTTAATGATTTAAGAAAATGAAAAAATTGTTGAGTATCTCTTCTAGCCTTGCAAGAACCGATAACCTACTTACAAGAACCCGAACTGATGTAGTAAGATTAACTGCTGTCAGTAAGGGTCACTGGCCAATAGGTGTTCATGCTGCCAAAATAGACATCTCCTTTTACTCCCACTACCGCAACTGCAACGAAAGAGGTTGGCAAGAAACTGTCAAACACCTACTTTGTAAGTGTCCAGACCATCCAAAAACCAAATTTCGCCTGCTGAGTAAACCTTTTTTAAATGACTTGAAAGATCTCTTCACAGTAGATTTCAATGAATTTATCATGTTCTTAAACAAAATAGAATGGATTTAACCCTATCCGAAATGAAGCATCCGGTGTACCAGTGTTTTGTGGTATAAAAATGGCAGTAACGTGCTAATTGGACCGCGGCTGCTAGCGTTATACACTCGGTCACCACCCGAACCAACCAACCAACCATCTCTAATGGTTTGCGAGCATGGGTCCATCAAAGTTCTACGCATATCATAAAACTTTGTTTACCTATAATTTAGAACAGGCACTAGTTAAAGTGATGAACCACTGTTTGGAAAACATGAGAGATACTAAAAAATTTGTTCATGTTCCTAAATCTAATAATTGAGAAATGGGGGGAACTAAGCGGAGCGGAGTTTTAGGATGAATTAAAATTCAAATTTTTCAAAAACCCAAAATGGCGGACATTTTTTTTTAGAAGTCATTAGATTTGTATAAAACTTAAGGTACAAGACGACCTCGATTGTCCAGTGGATAGTGCACTAGATTTTCATTCAGAAGGTTGCGGGTTCGATTCCCGTCTTGGTCTGGTGGTTAATTCTCATAAACTTTTTATAGTCACTGTATAGGTGTATACTTACCTTGGTTCGTAATGGCAAAACCACCGAGCTGATAAAAAAATGGCCACACAGCCGTTTGGAATCGGCGTTAAACTGTAGGTCCTACCATCGCCACTGTGGTCTAGTGGCAGAGTGCCAGACTCTTATCTCTGGAGACCTGAGTTCGATTCTCGGTTTGGGTATGTTTCTTATCTATCTTTCTTTCTCTCTGCCTTTCTTGTTTTCTTGGGGCTTTGGTACAATAGATCTTATAGGTCGCAGTGCCTGACTTTCGAGTCGTCTTTCTTTCAAATAATAATAATAATAAGGTACGAGGGTTTTTGTGGTTTTCAGTTACAAATTTGAGGTTTCTCAAAAAGTCAACACATTAGCATAAAACTATAAGTAGGGGGGTTTGTGGATTCGCTGATTACGAATTTAAGGTTGAGGCTACAGAAAAGAAAAAAAAAGTATTTCTCGAAAAATCATCAGAATTGCATGAAACACTGAGTAGAGGGGTTGTTGGCTCCCCCGATTGCAAATATGAATTTGAAGAACAATGTAGAACAGTTCAGTTTTTCTGCGAAAGTAATTTTCACTTCTTTTTTTCTATCATTTTCATAAAATCCTTTCATTTGTTTAAAACCAAAAGCGTAATGATTCTTAATTCACAATAAGATATTGAAATTGTAGTTAATTTTTTAAGCTGACTCTATTTCAGGAATTGTGATCAGTCGAGTAGTTGATTTTTAGTGAATTTTTGAATGTCTAGAATTTTTTTAGTTAGTAACTCAGGCGTGGCGTGTTAACTTAGGCCTCTAGTAGAAAAATTCAAAAAATATTTACAGTGTGCCATTCAAATAATCAAATGGATTTAAAATTATTAAGATTATGTTTTAAAGATAAGTAACCAGGGACTGAAAATAACGGTTATTTTCTATTTTTCAACTCAAAAAGTCATCCACAAAAAATAGCCGTAGGGGATCTTCAAGTTTATGGTTGTGATCCTCACGGACTAAATTTCATTAATATTATATGACTTTTAAATTCATGACTTTTATATCGTAATAGGCTAAATAAAACGGCAAATTATTGACTTTTATGATTTTTGGCAAGAAATAATAGTTATATTTGACTTTTATATTGTCGGGCAAAAAAAAAAAAACAGTTATGTTATGACTTTTATTTTGTTGCCCAAAACGAGCCAGTTATTTTATGACTTTTATTTTTTTGGACAAAAATAAATGGTCAACCCTTATAACTAATTAATGAAACACCGAATATACATGGTGTTATATATTTTTGAAAAGTACTCGTTGAGACCTTTTCAACGGTATACAGTACATAGGGATCCGCTTCATTCCATTTTATGACCATTGCCCGTATGTAAATATATGGATACGAACTGGAATACAAAATTGGCAATAACTTCGGATCTAGACATTGGCCATACAAAGTACAATACATAGACGAAGAGACCTTTCTTATAGTTTCAGAATTAATATTTCATACCCCAAAGCCTATCTATTTTTATACCTACTTTGGTCATTGCAGTTGTTTCGGAATTTAAAAATTCAAAAATTTTACCTATAACATAATTTACCTATAATATGCGGGCGGATGAGCTGAATCGAATGGCATAATTTTTTTTTTAATTGCTCAAGCCGTTCGCTTGCAACTAGGGTTGACCATTTATTTTTGTCCAAAAAATAAAAGTCATAAAATAGCTGGTTCGTTTTGGCCAACAAAATAAAAGTCATAACATAACTGTTTTTTTTTTTGCCCGACAAAATAAAAGTCAAATATAACTATTATTTCTTGCCAAATATCACAAAAATCAACCATTTACTGTTTTACTTAGCCTCTTACGATAAAAGTCACAAAATAAATTTTAAAATTTGACTTTTACTATAAAATGCATAACCGTTAGGGTCCCTGTAAGTAACAATTTTACTGATTTCAAATATAAATAATATCAGATGGGTTGGATTAGAACTAAGACTTGAACTAACAAATATTACCTAATGCTAAGGTTTTCATCTGAACAAAAACCTGAGCTGATATCAAACTACTACCGTATGAGCAATCAGTCACAGAGACGTGCTGCCTCAAAACACATCCGGAGATATAAAAAACTTTCCAGATCGCAAAGCTTGATTTAGTTGTCCATTGCTTTATCTATCTTGATTCCTAAACAAACTGTAATGAACTGAATATTTTCATTGAAAACCCTATTCTGGTTTCCTATTGATAAAAATAAAAACAATCGTCTATCAAAAACCACCTGCCACTACCTGAATGTTATTGAACCAGATGTTATTCTCCTATATAATCAGTAAATATTGGTCGAAAATGGTAATCTATGGGCAGCCTTAGCAAATCTGACCAAAGCTAGATTTAAAACACTTCAATCCTGCAGGTATACCTACGGAAGAAGGTTTAGTCTATTTACCAAACACTTCTATAGAAGTTGCAAAGCCGAAGTAGTATTTATTCGAGCGTTGGCTAAAAGAAGACATTCTCACAAAGATCAATACTTTGCAATAATTCAGTTAAATCTGATAAATACAAGCTAAAACTTTTAAGCTTCTTAAAAGTATTAAAGTAAACATCAGTACAACTGACGTAAGAAATAATATTCAAGTGGCAACAAGTGGTTGTAGTAAACATATTTAAGTTCCATTAAACAAATTTTTTTTTAAATTAATTTCAAGCATAAAATTCTATAAATTTAAGTTGCCACAAAGCACACTATATAAAAGCGCATGTTAACATATTCAAAACTGTGTAAAATTCTTTTAAAAAAATTGGCAAAAATTGCGTGCCAGGAAAATGTTTTACTAAAACAATGTTTTACATAGTTATTACTTTTTAGTGATATATTCCACACAAATAAGAAAGTTGACACTCACAACAAAAATACATATACAAAAACATCATAACTTTTATTTAATGACTAAACAAAAATACAAAACAAAAAGCAAATACAAATATACAAAACATTAAAAGTGAATTTAACACATATTTTCCTGACAAGCAAAAGTTTTGCATGATCGCAATTAAAGTTAGCAATAGTAGCCATTAACATTACCAACGTGTCACTTTAGCTATTAAATCATATACTACATGCATACATGTATGTGTAATATATGTGTGTGTATGTATGTAAATAAGTGAAAAATGCTAGATATTTACTGTAGTATTTAGTGGTAGTTGTTGACATATCCTTCTTGTTTGTTTTCATTATATATACTTGTCCCTGTTGTTGTTGTTATTTTTTTTTTAGCAATAAGATAAACACGCTTTTTTACTTGGCCATTACAATAATAAATACGAATAAGTGTGTAGTAGGGATGTCGATCCCGGGATTCTCGGTTAACGGGATCTACGAATTTGCTCAAAAATTTGGAATTTCGTGGACTCGTATGTAACTGCACAAACTTATTGGAATTCAAATTTTGATTTCTTTTATATAATTTCCATTTTGATGTTTTGTCAAAATGTTTGCCAATACGTTGATGCTATGGCATCTGAAGACCCTAGCACAGTGTATTTTGTGATATCCCAATAAACCAGACGAACTTGTTTCCAATTCAAAAGCAAAAGTTTTGCAGTCCATCACAGCACCTCCCTCCTTATGAACAACGGTTAAAACTTATAAGCTTGTCAACTCTTCAGAGCAGAAGAGTTATGCTAAATGTGATGTTTGTGACTAAATTATTAAATGGCCACATTCAAAATCTCAATTCTTACTAAATGAAATCAAAATAAATGTTCCAAATCGCTGTCCTAGATATCCTATTCCTATTAAACTGGATGCTTGTAGAACAAGCTATGTTCAAAATAATAATTTTCGTTGTATGTGTAATGATTTCAATTTTTTGCACGGCATTTTTGACATGTCCGACTCTCTCCAGTACATAAAATTAAATTTATTTAATTTTTCTTAATCGTTAAACAGCTGATGATTACTAACAATCTGTAGCTGTAAAGAATACCATATATGGATTTATTCTCCCCAATCAGCGCATTATTAGGGCATTCCGGAATGTATTTGAAACGGTCACCAAATTCGTACGACATGCAGATGTGCCCCTTGGATGGGCGGGGGGTAAGTGGGCCCGTTGGGATTCGTTCGTTAAAATTCGAAACGATTCGTTGAGACGAAAAAATGTTTCGAAAACGGTTCGTTTTCTTAGGGAATTGCTTCTTCATTAACGAATTCGTTTTTGATTTCGTTTATGAATTCACTCCGAACTCGAAAATACCTTCGCAAACAAGCATCATTACCGAATCGTTCACGAAACTTTTTGTTGATTTTTAACGAACTTATCTCGAATATCAAAAGTTATATTATTAAAATATTTAAAAGGTTTTTTAATAAATTCGGTAATATTACCTCGAAAAGTGAAAAGTGTGAAAAAAATTTAGTTTTTATACTCTTTCGACAAGTATCGTGAAAGGAAATTTATAAATACCACCTTGATCCAAAATTTCCCGGAATTCATTCAGAAAATTAAAAATACGAGTTTATTCATCTAAATCTATATTGTCCCCTTCAAAGTAATGCCCATCGACTGCAACACATTTATACCAGCGCTTGATCCAATCCTCGAAACATTTTTTATATTCGGTTTTCGGTATGTCCATCAGTGCTTCCTTACTTCCTCTCGGCTGCTGAAAGGCGTTCCCCGTTATGGTTTTTTAACTCGATTAAACAGAAAGAAGTCACAGGAAGCCAAATCAGGTGAATTCTGTGGCTGTTGGATGGTATTTGTTGCATTTTTCGCCAAAAACTACGAATAGTGGCGGCACTGTGCGACGGTGCGTTATCATGGTGCAAAATACACGAGTTTTCTGCCCACAATTCTGGTCTCTTTCGGCGTATCACTTCACGCAAACGCATCATAACGCCCAAATAACTTCTTTAACTTTATCAATGTTTTCGTCGGTTTTCGATGTCGATGGTCTAACACTGCGTTCATTATCTTCGATTGACTCACGACCACTTTTGAACCGCTCGTGCCACTGGTAAACGACCGTTTTCTTTAGAGAATCGTTGCCGAAACACGTTTACGCAAAATTTAATACAATACAATTTAATAAAATTGTAAAAAATCGCCAACACACACAGAGATAGATGTACTCTTGGCTACGTAACTTTTGCAAATATCAAGCTATGACGAACACAAGGCAGAAGTGAAACTTCTTGTGAACCAAACGAAACACAAGCAAATAACAAGCAAATGAAATTTTTCAATTGCTAAATTTTTTACTTCATTGGCTTGTGTTTTTTAATTTCATTTGCTTGTTTTCGTTTAGTTCACAAGAAGTTTCACTTCTGCCTTGTGTTCGTTAATACACAACCAATTTTTTTTTTGGGATTAATGCTAGAACAAAAATTGCAACTCTGTACCGGTAATGTCGATGACAATTGTAGACGAACTCTTTTTGTGTGCGACATCTTCATGTAATTCTTTGGACATTTACGCCATCTGTATGTGAAATGTATAACTGTCATAAACTTTAAGATGGTGACGCTACACATTGCTCTTTCTGCCATAGGCGTGTATGTGTGTGTAATTAAAATGTTATATTGAATTATATAGTTTGCTCGTGAATTCAGTTACGGAATATTGATATTTAGCCCCTCATGCACATTGCTCGACAAAATTATGTCGCATTGTAAACTTACGAGCGACATCACATCCGGCTGGTTTTACTCTAGGACAAGAGAAAAGAAGTTTCACTTCAAAAAATTACTGTAAAAATATAGTGGACAATTTTCTTTTTACCATAAATGTAAAATTAGTCAATGAATCTAGAAAAATTATTTTCCTCCCTGTAAGAATTTTAGATCGGCGAAGTATTTTGGTTTCCAAAGTGTACAAAATTGGTACTCTATTTATATTTCTTATTAATTTGAATTTTAAAATTTTAAAATTTTCAGATTTTGTTTTAACTTTATAAAACTACAAATCCAGAGACTGAAATTTAGACCCTAAAAACTGTTTTTGGATCAACAACCCCCTAATATGTCAGTAGCTTATATTTTATGCCAACAAAATATTGGCCCTCAAAAAAAAAAAAAAAAAGAAAAAAAACAAAAATTAATAAAATTTTTTTAATATTTTGACAAAAGTGTAGGCGCGGAAAGTGAGTGAAAGTGGATTCACAGAAAAGTTTTGTGGGAAAACAAATTCTCCATAAAAAAGTAATTCAATTAATTAGCGTTAATTTAGTTAATGTTAGGGCAACAACTTTATGGCCAGCACAAAAAAAAAATATCTCTTCGTAGAGCACTTTACTTATTTTATAAGTGAATATGTAGAACTTTCCTATTGCTCAGAATAGGTAAGTGTGTATGTCTAGACTTTTAGACTTTGCGGTAATTACATATGTCAAAAGCATACACAAAACCTTACAAACTCAGCCACACATACATACACACACAAAAATGGTATGATATTTAATTCTATATATTTATTTTTATTGAGAACGTATGTATATTGGATTATACTCATAAAGGTGATTATTTTCTCTATCCTGTGCATGTGTGTGCTTTAATATTAATATTATTATTATTACTTCCATTTGGCTAGTGGATTATTTTCAATCGTTGCGCTTAATTACGTGCCTATGTCACCGCTAGCATTTGCTACACCGCTACACTAACGACCGTCATAGTTGCTATCACCAGCCCGCCAGCGTTTTCAAATGAATGACACTTTAAAGCGGCAGCGGCTGCGGCTGCGGCTGTGACTGGCTGCTGTGTGTGCTGTATATGTTTGTGGCTTATCGTTGACTGTCGTTTCACTGTCAGTTTTATCCACTCTTTCATGACATTATCCAAATATGCCACCTCCCTCGACGCTTGATTCCCCTCCCACTGTTTATCTGAAAATTGTACGTTGATTTCGTTCGTTCATCTTTTCAGCATCAATTAAATTTGTCCATTTGCGACGAGTTTCTGCTGTCTGACTTAACTGCCTGCCTGCCTACCTGACTATCTGTCTGCTTGCTTACCTGCCTACCTGTCAACAATTTTATCTATGCGGTATTCAGTTTTTTTTTTTTTTTTTGCACTTGCAAATGTAATTTTTTAATGAAATTTGTTTCCACATACTGGTGCGCTTTGCTAATAATTTTCATTGCTTTGCAAAAAAAAGAAGTCTTAACTTTTTACCCCCTATTCACTTGTTGTTCCCCTCTTTCATCTCTTTTTTTTTCCTTATTCGATACACATTTTACATTTGCAATTAGAGTGTGTCAATTTAATTTGAGGAATGAGCTTTAATGCGAATCAAGTGATTTACATTTTTTAATTAGTAAAAAAGAAGAAGATAATTTGATTTAAAATTAAATTAAAATCAATTTCTTTAATTTCCTTAGCAAAAAGTTAGAATTGTTGTTATAATTAAAAAAGCGCGACGTTTCAATCCTTCAAAATCTTTGCAGACTGTTTTTTTTTTAATTAAAAATATTAACTTTTCCTAGAAAGTACCGACTGAATTACAAGTTACATAAATCTTATTTTAGGTAAAAATTTAGAAAGGGGCCTTCTTTCTTATTGATATGAAAAAGCGATTTAGAGCTCGTCGTCCTGACCTAGAATTTTTTACCTCTCCTTGGTTGTGGTCTCTGAGATATTCGAAACTATTCACAATTCACAGTTATGAGCTTCAGGAAAGCAATTGGAATTGGCGTTAATAAAACCCTCGCAGACCTCGTGTAGCGAGGCGGTGCCGAAAATATATAGTTTTCTAAGGGCAACCGCCTCGGATGGTTCATGTGATTTTCTAAGGCAGCGGCTTTTCCGGAGGTCAAAAGTGTTGAAAGAATCCGATTTTTATTGTATTGTTTGCCTATACAGGCGCGTATATGGGTTTCACTGATTTGGACCTAGTAGTTACATATTTCGTCGCAGCGACAAAACGTGGCGGTATATTAAAATTGTAAGAACTAATTTGAGGTCGTCGTAGCCTAGTGGTTAGTGTGTTGGACTGCTACGCAGAGCTGCCCAGGTTCATATCTCGGCACGCTCAAAAAATCAAAAACAGAAAATTAAAAATTTTTCTACACGGCACCACCTCTTGACTGGCAATGGCAAACCCCCAAGAGTAAAAATATGGCTATGAAAAGCTTTTCACTTCGCCGTTCAGATTCGGCATAAAACTGTAGGTCCCTTCCATTCGTGTATAAATTTAACTCACACAACATGAATGGATGCGAAAAGCTTGTCCTTGGCCCTCCAGGGGCTGTTGTGTCATAATAGTAGTAGTAGTAGTGGTAAGGGTGAAAAAATTTTTTCAAGCTCCTTTGAAAATGTGGTTAATTGTCCTTTCATTACACAAGGGACGATTAATTCTGTAATTTATATCAACGAATGTTTGGCGAAGGGACACAATTCTCTGGTGATGTGTTGACTTAACTTGACAACAAGGAATTGCGGAACCAGAGAGTGTCTGAGCTGACTTCAATGTTTCATTAAAAAACAAATGCTCTGCGATTTGTTTTTACTGGTATATAAATGTAATTCCAATTTAAAAGACCGGGGAAGAGGGCAACTGACCCTTTCCTTATAATGTAAAAAATTTGAGTACATTTCTGAATCTCAGTATCTTCACCCCTTGAAGATTTCTAAATAAGGCATTGAGAACAAGCTTCTATTCAAATAAAGAAGATTAGTACAGAGTAAATCATTTGAAAGAAATGCCAATTGAGCGATATTGGCTCACATAGAGTAGAAGCTTAAGATCAAAAAACCTCAATGCCAAAGATGCTTCAGTTCCGTAATATTTGGCAAACACTTTGAAGAAAGTGTAAATAAAAAATTTAATTTATATTTGTGCTTTAGTTAAGAAATAAAGTGCACTTAAAATGTAATCTATTTGAGCCAAGATTGCTTCTTGATTTTCTATTTATTTTTATAGATCGTATTTAATTTAAATACTCAAGACTACGATTACTGCATTGTTTTTTTTCCAATCAGTAGAGACGGTCTATTTTCTTTACCTACTAGGTCTTTCTAGTCAATATATCCAAAAAAAGGGGAAATATCGGGGAACTGTCAATATTCCACCAGCGAAAAGTTATAGAAAATTATGTATGGACGCCAGCTATCAGCAATACTCAGTGGCGCAGATTACAAGATTATTACAACGCACTATCACTGGCTGCCACCTGATAACAGACGAAGATCATCTGCACTAGGAAACTAGGATACTGAAGGTCAAAAGACAAAATGAGCTGTGGGTGAAACAATTTTGGTTGGCCTGCTTCAACGACGAACACCCTAACCATGGACTCACCATACTCCCACCCCCGCCCCGGAAAATCCGGGACGACTTTACCATATATGACGAGGTCATTACCAGACTAACGAACAATAACCCGCTGGAACATAATGCATACACTGCCGCAATCAAGCGAATTCATGCCGAAGAGGTAAGTGATGCAACGTGTGCATACCAGCCTAACGTAGTCCTTAACGGAAGACCCCCGCCTGTAGCTGATGTGGAAATAACACTGCCGAGGAAGACTAGGTGCACCTTGGCGCAACTCAGGTCAGAATATAGTAAGTGCCACAATTCTTATCTTTCAAGAATCGACATGACTATTCAGGACGTGTACCCCGAATGCGGTCAAACCCCGCACGACACCATCTGCACCCCACTAACTTGACACCCATACACCTTAGGACTCACTCATTGAGGTGGGTACTTTCCTAGGAATGGACTTGGCAGAAACTTCTGACGATTAAATAATGCACCTTTGACACTGATGACAAATTTATAGTTGCTACTACAACAACAACAGAATAACAACAAATAGAATACAGCGGCTAGAATACGAGGAACTGAAGCTTCAATTGAGTCTAACAAAGCGAGTACCTAAATATTTTTCGGATTTTTTCAATCATCTTGTTATGGCAAATGTAAACAGAATCCAATACTCCAATACTGATCCCACTAGAGAAACACAGATCATCTTGAGTCTTTGAGCTCCTTAGTATTACGACATGTGAAGCTCATCGAAGCATTAGCCTTAGAAATCATATAATTGTAGTAGGTTAGGTTAGGTTTAGAGGGATGTGCTCAGAAATACTGAACGTCCACGGGGCCCGAAAATTGGTCCATTATGATATCCTTATGCATTTGGAATCCTCCACCTACGAACCAGATCTCAAAAGACTCTACTCATCCTGAAACCACTTAATACTATTAATGAGCCTTACAAGGTCAGTTGGTGGAATCTCCGCCAGGTCCTCCAGTTCTTCAAATAGTCTGTCTCCTAGAAAACGGAGTCGACGTATTTGGAGATTGGGGCATTTACAGAGAAAGTGGTGTTGGTAAGAAATAATTGTAGTAAATAGCAAAACAAATTTTGCAATCAAAACATAATACCCAAATATTTTTTTGCATTCAGGCTCCTCCAACATTAATAGAATTTGATTGAAAAAATTATGCAAACATATCACAAATTAAATTTTCACTATCGGATAAAATTGGATTCTCCAAATACGTCAAATTTTAGGGAAACCCTTGAGTTTTTCTTATTTCATGAATGAAAGACCAGAAGGTTTTATAATTATAATTTTGCTTTATATTAAATTACCAGTCCGAAAAGAAAATCGTTTTACTTCTTTTTTAAATACGGATCTCAAAGGATAATGTAAATTTCCCGATTTGTAGCCTACGGAAAAATTCTTTCATAATGATCTACTAATCAACAAAAATCTCAAACAAAGTACTTAATTCAGAAAAAACTGAGGAATATTACTAAAAAATGTTATATGATAAAGCATTTTTTTTTCCTCTAACGCAACAAATAAATAAAATCAAGTTATAAATTGTAGCAAAGACAAATATCACACATCTCAATGGGTTAAATTTACACAACACTAAAGTGAATACACTTATCTTAATTACACTCCCTAAGATTCAACAGCAATTAAGCATAATTTTTAAATGATGCGTACAATTAAATGATGTGCAAATAGCATCATAAATATTTATATATACACATACATACATACATATGTATACACATACAAAAATATTTATGTGTGCGTATATTCTAAACAACATTATGTAAAAAAAAGTGTTTGCTTAAGTATCAACATAAAACAAAATATAGGTAACAAAAAATAAAATAAAAAAAAAAATAAAAAAAAATAAAAAAAAATAAATCAAAAACATTCACGTGTTTCCTTTACACAAGTCATGATAGTGAAAACAGCAAAACGACACAAAATGATACAGAATATTGATTTATTTATTAGCATAACAGAATAGCAACAAGATATAGATACAGCAGATACATGATACATACTAACATGCATATGTATGTACGAACATTAGATTCCATGTACAACAAAATGTTACAAGAGGCAAGCTACAAACAAGAAGCTGCTGTTGTTATTGCTGTTGTTCATATGCAGGCGGCAGCAGCATTTGTCAAGGAAGCAGCAGCAGCAGCAGTAGCAACAACAAAAGTAAGTAGCTGTTTTGTGTTGCGCGCATTTTGGCAATGAAAAATCAGCAACACATATCATGTCGCTAACAAGTATTTGATGCTGATGCTAAATTTGAAAAGACAAGAAGTTGAAGAAGGTATATGAAGGATATGTAGGTATAGAATGTATATGTATTAGTGAGTGAGTGACAGATTGGCAGCGGCAAGTGATGCTTATGTTGTTGAAACTGTCAATACTGTTAGCGTCGCCTGCCATTTGCCAACTGCTGTTGCTGTTGATGTTGCTGCTGTTGACATTTAAGGCGGAAATAATGTTAAAGAATTTTGAGTGAGAGATGAAGAGAATCATAAAAAAAAAACAAACAAAAAAAAATGACTTTATTTCAACAAGAAAATATTTGCAATAATTTGTTAAATAGATTTATGTATATATTTGGTTTTAAGAAAATAATCACAATAAAATCTTCTTAAATTATTTCTCAGTCATTAAGTTGAACACACAATTTGCAAATTTTGTAAATCCTCTTATTAACAGCTACAAATCCTCTAAGTTATTGTGAGTTATCATTCGTCGTTGTGGCTCATGAGAGTCAGATATAGTCTGACAACTACATTTGTATGTACATTTGAAATCCTGAAATATTTACACTAGATACTTTGGTTTTATCTGCAATTTACAATAAAATAAAATACATCACCATCACCACATTCAAAAGCATTGAAATCCAATTAATTTGGATTTGGCATTTCACGAACTTTACAACTGTTTTTTTTTTGTTATGTTACATTTTCTTCGTTGGTGGGTTGTGATAAATCGTATGCCATTAGTTTGAAGCTACTGAAATAGCGTAAATCTACTATTGCATGCTGCCATCAACTTTTAGTTCATAGTGTGGCTTGGTGATTAAAAAATGTAGCAAATATCAGTAGTTTAGTTTTAAGTTTTCAAAACAAAGCTTCAAGAATAGATACAGAGTAGGTACTCTATAATCTTTATTGAAATACTTTGAAATTTCCGGATTTCATCAGGATTAAAACCACAGAATGAAAAAGGTTTTGAGGCTAAACAGTAACTCAAAAGCACAAATCTTAAAATATTTTTGTGGACCTACTCCCAAGGTTTCAAAAGAAAATATCCTATTCTAACAAACAGTCATATGCACACAATGTTCTTCTGTATTTAATTTTCCGCACTATATTTCCAACAAAAATCTGACGGAATTCTACCACCAGCACTCAACCCAACTGCGTTCCGACATGAAATTTGCCAACATGCTGGCAAATTTAATTGAATTTGATATAGTGAAAACCAGGGATTATTCGAAATTAAGATTTCCAACTGCAGTATTCTGATTGGCTGAACTCTGAATCAGCAAATTTTTTGGTTCAGTCTAGTTATCCAATAATTAAACCGTACTTTCACAAAAACTTCAAAAACTACAGATTTGTATGCCTTTAATTTCTATAACTACATTTAACTATACTTAGTAACCTATGTTAAACTTAGACGACTGCCTAAGTTAAATCAAGTAAGTTAAATGTGAGCATTTCTTTAACTAATTTATCACACTGTGCAATAACTATTCAGCAAAAACAATAACTCTCAACTGGAATTGTCACACGAATGCGAACAAGTGTGAAAGCGCTCGCGGGCGTAAAGAACCCAAAAAATCTATTTATTTGAAATCGAAAATTTGTAGTACATATTTTCATGAGCAAATTTTTTTTTATCTCTGCTGTTTTTCTATACATTGCCTTTAATGCTATTTTACACAATTTTACGATATTTTTTTTTTTCTTTTTTTTTGTCAACTTGTTTTGTCTGCCTTGGCAACATTTATCATATTTTTTGTCGCCCATTTGCTGCTGATTTTTTGTGTTATGTTGTGTTTTTTGTTTTTTGTTGGAGTCTTATGTTAACGATTACTTATTTCCTTCTTCTTCTTATTTTTTGTATGCTCAATTTTCTTCTACATGTACATGCGAGGTTCATATCTACTGCTGCTGCTGCTGGTGCTGGTGTTGCTGCTGATGTTCGCATATACACAAACAATTGTCACATATTGACAGCCGCATAAATGTCTCATGTTGACATCATCTCTTGAGATTTGTTGTTGTTTTGTTGTATTCGTTACAAAGCACAACAACTGAAAAACACAAGCTCCTCAATGTCTCTTTAGCTTCTACTTTCTGTCAATAGATACGCCACAAAATCGGTGGTTTTATTTCTGTTTGTTGTTTTTGTTTATTTTTGCTTTTGCTGCATATTTCTCCAAAATATTTTCGTTTTCTTTCTTCCAGTGGCTTTTTTTATATATATATATATATTTGTTTTTTCTTTATTTTGGAAGTAATTGAGATGACTTTAAGATTTATTACAAGTATTTGGTAGCAAGTATTTGAGGTAATATGTTGTGCGTTATTTCTTTTAAGTTATTACACTTTAGGTAGTGGGAGGAAGTATATATCTTTGACATTTTCTGCATGTTTTCTTAAATGGATGTGTGTAGAAAATAAAAATTCATATGTAAATTTAAAAAATATTTAACTTTCGAATTTATATCACAAATTTTTCAGGTTTTTACTATTATGTTTAAGTTTTTATAAATAAAAATTTATATGTCCTTGATTTAAAAATGAAAATTTATGAAAAATGTTTGTAGTAAGTTTTGACTTGGCATGGATATTTTCAAGGAGAGTTCACAATCGTGGCAAATTTAAATTAAATTTTTGATTTTGTCTTTGATGAAATAGTTAAAAGGACGGCAGTGGTATGAGAAATTTCCAGATTTCTTGCCTTGTGTAAATAAAGAAAGCTTTAGAAATTTTTCCTACGATTTTATATAAACATTTTTATGAGTTTTAAAGGTGACTTGAAATATTACACAGACCTATACTTCTCAGATGCAAACACTATGATCTTTAAAATCTAAAGCATTTTTTTTCAGCATTCACAAAAGATATTCTGATTCTAAATACTAGCAGTATTTAGAATATCACAGACCTGTATTGTTATTGCTAGCAGGTATCGAAATCTTTCACTGTATGCAGGGCCGTCGAGAGAAAATTCGGGCCCGGTGGTGATAACTTTCGGGTCCGATAAAACTAAAAAAATTAAAAAATTTTTAAATTGACTATATGCACACTCCTTTGTAGCTCAGCAACCCTTGGTTGAGGGAACAGAATGATATAAGAAGATTTTTTTGAGTTTCGTACCCGGCATTGAGGTCTTGGATTTGTATAAAAAAATAGCATAACGAAACTAGAGATAAAAATTTCAATAACGATTAAATCTTTTATATACAGTTAACATTGATTTTCATATTAAAAATTTCAAATGTCAGGTATAAGAGAGAAAATGGCAGAAGGCATTGATTTTCAAGTTCGAAATTATAAATTTCAGTGTCTGCTATAAGAAAGAAAAATACGGAAAGGCTTGAAGAATTTGAAAATGCTAAATGCTAACTAGGATTAAAAAATGTTACCGAAATTTTCTCTCTAGCTATCAGTTATTTGCGAATGGATAAAAAGCTTGTTTCCGTTTGCAATTTATAGCTTCATCACCATTGAATACGTTCACGAATAAGGATATTATATTATTTACCCGGTGGCCTGGTGAATGAGTGCTAGCCTGGAGTTTCAGCTGCCTCAGGTCCGATTCCAAGATGGGGAGTAAATGCTTATTTATATACTGTAATTTATGCAATGCCGATATGCAAGTGCCTGGCTCTTTCAAGATCAAATTATTTAGAAGCAGTTTTTACATACAGTGACTCACAAAAACGATCGAATAAGGAAACATTTTTCGGACATTTATTAATAGTTAAGAATGTCGTCAAATCGAAAAGTAGCTGCCCTGAAAAGTTTCTTATTCATCTGAACGAACACAAAAGATGCGCAATTTTTAAAATCAGATGACATCTTAATGGTCCGCAAAAGTTGTATGAAAGGTATAAATTGTAGTCGAAGCTTCAATGTAAACTTCAAAAGCGATCGAATAACGGAACACCAATACACATTATCCGATTTAAAAAATTATTTCTGCATTAAATTTGTATTTGTAAGAAGGAAAAACAGAGCTATGGAATTTGAAAAAAATTATTGGCTAAAAAGTTTTTAAAAATCGAAATTTATGTTTAAAATTTCGGAACTTTAGGGATCATTTTGAAACCTTAAGATGTTATCTGATATTAAAAACTTTACTTATTTTGTGTTCGCCTAGATAAGTAAAAACTTTTATGCGGTGCTAATTTTCGATCTAATGCTATTCTTGCTTATTTAACGTGCTCCAAAAATGTTCACTTATTAAATCGGTTTTGTGAGTCACTGTAAGTAAAACTTACTGCTTGCTCTGTATAAATGATAAAATTTGACAGACCAAATGGATTTAATCGTAATTTGACTATAGCAGATTCCTGTAAAAATTTATCTTCTTTTTATGATCAGTAGGTGTTCAGCGAAAGCGTTAACTTTATTTGAAGGTATTGCATAGGAGTTTTATCAATCAGGTAAGGAAGTCATTACCTGAACTCTAAAACTCTAAGCAAAAAAATTAAGCAAAGCTAAGGATGAAGCTTAATTTTCGTTAAAAATTCAGTAAATAGAAAATCAAAGATTTGGGAACAAATTTTAGTTGCTGTTAGTTTTTAAATTAAAACTAACAACAGATATAAATAACTGATTCGAATAGGGAAATCGATATTAAAAGAAACCTCAACAGGAGGAAATATCAGAACACTTCAAAGAATTTTACATAAGGAAATGGTAAAACAGTAAAAAGTAATATTGCAATCAAATTTCTATGAAATTTTAATGAAATTTTGACAACATCGTAAAATAAAAAAAGCATCAATTATACATCTATTATTGATCAGTTTGCATTGAATCACGACATTATAATTACACAGGTTGTAACCCACCTCATCTTACATACAGAGAAGACACTCAATGTCAGTTACTGCTCGCCTGTTTAGAAGTTATTAGTTGTCAATTTTAATTTAAGCCTTTTTAGGTACTTCCACCAACATATTTTCAACACAATTATTCAAATAGACATTCTTATACTCGTAGGTACTTATATGGTCAAGTAATTATAAAAAAAAAACAATTAAATTCAAATTAATTCATTAAGAAAAAATGCCCAATTCAAGATACTGCAGATATAAGAAAAAACAAACCCAACCCCATGCTATAGGCAACAACACGCAAATTAACAGGTGTCTATCAAAATGTTAATTTTTATTATACAAATTTCAATAAATTAAAAGATTTTAAAGCAATAATCATATGTTCAACAAAAAAAAAAAAAAAATTTGTACAAATAATTAAAAATTCAATCAATTATTAAATTGTATTAAAGAAATATTAGAGAAAAAAATGTTCTATAATTTTTGTGCTTGTTTCTATAACTTACCTATTTAATCACACAAGCAAAAAAAAAGTTTTGCTTTTGCTGTCGGTTTTGTCGCAAGAACTCAATTATTGTTGTTGTTGAAAAAAATCCTGATTTGCAACTTTTTTATACGCAAACACAGCCAAAAAAAGAAAAACTCAACCAAAACAAAATTAGCGTATCAAATTGTGTTCCAACTGATTTTGAAGCTGGACTACGTAAACTACTTTGCATATGCGAGCGCGTCAAAGTGACATAGAACAAGAACAACAACAGTTGTTGCTGCTGTCAGCCAACCAAGCAAATACATACACACCAAACAACAGCAAAAACTGTCAGTAGTTGTGAACGTTTCGCGTCTTCATCTGTGACTGAGGCTGAGGTTACTGCTGCTCAATTGACAAGAATTGTAATGAAGGTGAAGCTGTAACAGTGAAGCAGCTTCGCAGCTCAAAGTATCAACAGAATCCCAACTGTCAATTTGCATTAATTTTAGTTTTACAATAACAAATTTTGAATACTGTTGGTTGGCTGGATTGGCTGACTAAATGGCTGACTGATACAGACTATAGAGCATCGGAAGAATGAATAAACTGAACGCTCCGCGTACGCATTGAACAACGAACGTAAATCTAATGAATTAATTGGCAGTTGAAATGGACTTTTTGGATTTTTTTTTGTCTGCTGTTTTGCATAGAGAAGAATTCTTATTATTCAGTATAGTTGTTGTTATTGTGGTTGTTATTGTTGTTTTTATTGTAAGCGCATTAAGCTCTTGGCCGTCCGTTAAGCTGTTGGGTTTATCCAGTAAATGCTTATGGCGTTATATACATTAATAAGACGCCGATGAAAATCGATTTCTTTAACTTTATTGTTGTTTTTTTTTCTCGAAGTTGGTTGATATGTTATAAAAGAACACCTTAGATTATAAATTTTGTATTTATTTTTGCTTTGATTTTTTCTTCAATTTGAGGTTCCTTGTAGCTAGAGCTGATGACTTTAGCTCAATGGCATTTCCGTTGTAAATAGATTTAATTTTTTATTTGTTAATTTTTTTGATACTTTTCCTTAACTTTGAAGATATGTGTGTTTGCATGAGATGATAAATTTGATTTCTTAATTTTGCATTATTTATTTTTATAATTATTTTGGCGAGCATACTCGCATTTAACTAGCAACCATTTCGAAACCGTTGCGCGCGATTTTCGAGTTAATATTTCGTACACTTTTATTTTATTTTACTGACTTTTGCCGAAAAATTCTTCACTTTACTTCGTCACTTCACTTTACTTTGTCTTCTGTGCTATTTCACTTTGAAGTAACAAATTTTTATAACTTATTTTTAAACAAAACAAAAAACTTTCTTTCAACAATTTCGTAGTAATAAACTTTGTGCAATGCTGTAAGCAAAAACTTTTGAAACTTAAGAAAAATATGCAATATGCTCTCGTTACTAGTAACTTTTGCTCATCCTTTGCTTGCTGCTGTTCTTCCGTTACTAGGTTAAATCCTTTCGTTTCGTTTTCAACAGTTTTAAACTAACTTTCGATAAAATTCCATTTCAAAAGTAATTCAGTAAATTAAAGTTTGCTCGCGCTAAAATACATAACAAACATATCCGGTTGCACAAAGTTAAAGTCTCATATTTGATAATAAATTTTACTACTAGAATGGCAATCGTCCTCCTTTTTGGGGGGTCGTTGACTTAGCGATTATTTTATTCTTGTTGCTTTGCTTTGCTTTTGCTTTAATGGTGGCAAATTGTATTAAATTGTTACTAAAGTATGCAAAATTATTACAGTCCACCTTCTTTGTGTTATTTTTTCTTGTGTGCTTCCGTTATCTTCTGGTAATTTTGTTTGCTGCCATAACAATATTGCTGCTAAAAAGGACTTTCTAGCTTCACTTTAAGCTTAATGCGCCTTTCGCAATGCTTTCTTTTTTTTCGTTCTTTTTCACTATGTAAGGTTACGCTTTATTAGTGTATATGTCCTACATGTGAGTGTGTATATGTTTGTGTGCTTGCTGTGTCGTAATTTCCAATTATCGTCAACGTAGTATACGAAAATAAACGAAAACAAACGATTTTAGAAGTAGAGACGTCGTTGACTGTAGCAAACAAACAAAAACAACAAAAATTTTCTACCGAAGTAAATTTCTTTACTATTTTTTTCTTTTTTTGTTTCACTTTTCTTTGCTGTTGTTGTTGTTGTTGTTTTTTTCTGCTCTTGCTGCTTGCTGAGAGTGGGGATAATGGCAAAAAAAAAGGATATGCCGTTAGGATTTTAATGGCAGTGACGTAAACTTTTTTTTTTGTTTCTTTAAACGAGCAAGCAGAAGATTTGCGCCGCGTGCAGACCGTTTTCAGAATACCAAAAACAAAAAAACCAAAAAAGAAACTAAGTTTGAAGTTGTACTCGTAATAAAAATAAAAGCAAAATTAAACGCTTCCGTTTCCCGTTATGTTTGCAACGACTGCCATTTCCGTTCGCTATGTGGATTTTTGCAGAGAAAATGTTTTCTTTGCTTTTCACATCACGTTTGCATTACAGTTGATAACACACACTTTTATTATTTAACTTGCTATTATTACCTTTTTTGAAATATTTCACGCTTAAATGAAATTGGCAATATATCAATCAATTGTATTATTGAAAGCACACACACATTCCGTTAGTTTACTTCATTCATATTTGTCGTATTGATAAAAATATTTAGTATTGTGCGTCGTTGTCACCACCGCCGTCGTACTAGTCCGTTTAAAGCGTGTGCACAGTATTGAGCTCGCGATTCTACTAAATGCCGAAACCGAATTCACACGATTTCTTCGTGTCTTAAATTTGTTTTTGTGTGTCTGTGGGTGAAAGGGGGAAGGTTGGGACGGTGGAGACATTACCGCCGATGGTCGCCACATGTGCTGTATACATCGTGCAGCAAAGATGTTGTTTTCATGTATAAAATTTGGTGGAGCGCACGCTCTCTTAGAAAAACCAAGCAGAACATGAAACTTGGCATCTCAGGAATGAGAGAGCAATGTCTCTCCCTCTCTCTATCTTATATGAACATATTACCATATCGTATTTGCATCTTCGAAAATAAACAAATGTTAAGAGTATGTTAAGGTGATTTTGGAGTTGTTTGTTAGGAGTATCGTAACTATGCCACACATTTATTTATCTCGTAAATGTTAAGAATATTTAACATAAAATTCATGTTGAGTTATGCTTTTGGCCAAAAATGTTATGTTATTGGAAAGCTAACATTTTTTTTCTTGTATATGTGCCATTGGAAATTTGTACAACTGTTGTGCTTGCTGTTATTAAATTTGTCTAAATATGTATTATTTGATATCCATAATAAGGTTAATTGCTTAAAATGCATTTAGTAAGATATATAAAAGTGTTTGCATTCCATTTATCTTAACGCCATGCACAGGTCAGCAATCGTTACGTGGCGATTTCGATAGTTTTCTATTGCTGACTGTTGTCTACAGAATAAATTGACCAGTTAACATATTCACAAAGAATATTATACATACTTAAGCAAACAATGAAATAACTATGCGTAATAAGGATTCGCGGAATTCAGCAGGATTCCTGGTGATTATATAAAAATTTGTATTTTCGGTTTTCCTAAAATATCTGAACTGACAGAGAAATTATGCTTCCTATTCTTCATTTATAAATTGCAAAGAGCTTTGCAGATATGTATAAGATGTTGCCTGGTCAGAGAATTGATATGAGTAAGCCCTTTTTGAAGTAGTCTTACTATTTGATTAAATAAAAATCTGCAAAACAAAAAAAAATTGCTAGAAAATTAATGGGGGCTAATAGTTGGTGAGAAACTGCCATTTCACCCTGTAATTTAGAAGTTTTATGAGATACTCAATATAAATTTATGGGTAAATTGCAAACATTATACCCCAAAACATAATTATTACAGTTTTAGAAAGGAAAATATTCAAAGTGACATGGAAAAAATTGAGTTGATAAAAATTACTGAATTAATATTGAAATATTCTACAAACTTACGGGGCAAACTGTAAAAATTTATGAAAACATTTTTGTTTCATTGCTTTCAATTTTTTAAATCACACATTTACTTTGTTTTGTATATCAAATATTTTTCTATATATTATCATTCAATAAAATAACTTTCAAACTGATTGGTTGGCACCTGAATTTGCTTCTTTCTGTAACGAGACATTTTGGATTATTTATCCGGGACCTTTTACCAGAAGCTAGTAAGATTTGGGATGTTTTCACTATATTAAATGACAGTTTTAATATTCTATTACCAAAAGTCTTTAGCATTGGATGTCCATTTCATAATTGTATCGAACAGTTTTCCAAAAACGATTGAAACTGAAACATCATCTTTTTTTGAATTACCCTAGAATCATAAAGATAGCTGGTCGAGTTGTTTGCTTTTGATCAATGCGATTTGAAACTAAACATAGGGAAGAAAATAAAATATTCTATAACTCTTCAATTATTACTTTTGATAACAAAAGTATTATTATGCTTAGTAAAAGTTCAGTTTCCAATTTGAAAATTTACAAAATCACACTGTGAAAATTGATTTGAAACTCCAATAATATTAAATGTATTGTGAAGTACAATGTTCTTATTCATTCGTAAATTTTATTGATTCATTCTGGATATTATAAATTAAACTCAATTATTACAGTTTTTCGTTTACTATTCGGGCAAGACAGGGAATACTGGAATTATTATCAGAAATCCAATGAATTATTACAGAATGTTTTTTTTTCCGTGTAACTATAGATAGTAAATTTTATTTTACATTTTTTCCGCTCCCTGCAAAACAAAAAAATTGGTTTGTTTTCATTTTATGTGGGAAGGTTAGGGGTTTGGTTGCAGTGGCTGTCGAGAGACACACTTAGGCCTGAACGTCCCATTATGATACCACATAGTTAGACCTACAGTTTAACGCCGATTCCGAACGGCGGCGGGGCAATTTTTTATATTGATAGTGAATATAAAAAGGTTATGAGAATTAACCACCAGACAGAGACGGGAATCGAACCCGAACCTCCCGGTTGAAAGTCTAGTGCACCCACTTGACTATCGAGGTCGTTTTTATTTGGGAAACAACAAAAATTTTTAAACGCGTGCATTGAATAACACTATACTACTCTGTTTATCCATCTCCAAAGTGGATGGTTTGTAATATTTTTTGGACCGCTGAATCCGAATCTGTCGTAGCAACTCAGGCTTTCGAGATATAGCCAATTTTTTGATTTTCCGAACATGGATCGCTATTTTTAGAAGCTACATTTTTCCACCAACTTTTGAAAAAATGGTAATTTTTTAAAAACGGCGGCCCATGCCGGGAAAATCAAAAAATTTGCTATATCTCAAAAACCTAGCTACGAAAAAACTGATTGCAGATTCGGATTCAGCGGATGGGTATTGCAATTTTTTTCATTTCGTTGTATTTGGTCGTGGAGACGGTGTGTTAGGTATGCTAAAGGAAAAGAAGAAAACCTTTTTTTTACATTACTCTATTGCTAATACATAAAATTCACTAATTATTGTAGACAAACTCTGGTAGACTAAGAAAAAACTCAGCTAAAAAAGGTAACTCGTGATCATTTACTTGCTATGGTTCTGCAGTACAAAAGAGTTTCACTGAGAAATGTAGATTCTAGCATTTAACATAGGAAAAGACCTCATCAAACATATAACAGCGCTGTTAAGAGCTCCACTGTAAAATAACATAAACTCCAAAAAAAAAGTTAACATTTATTTTCTGCGCTCTCTCTCACATTTCCAATAGGAAATTGGAATGCACTTGCAAAGAGCATGCAATACAAATGCACAGGCGTTCAAATTGAAAGCAATATGCCGAGAGAGAGAGAGAGAGAGAGAGAGTATCTCGTATATTGCAACTAAAAACGAAAGAAGAAGAAATGCATTTAGAAAATTACGCGCAACATTAAAATTTTATAAATGAACGACAACATCAATTGAAAGTGAATTGAAAGGAAATTCGGCTGTGGTTTAAAATATTTGTCCTTTCGTGTTTTTTTTTCTGTTTTTTCCAGCTATAACTGGCACACTTTGTTCATAGAGTAACATATTGTGTAAGGTTGGTCGCCTGCCGCCTGTGCCTATGTATATATAGGTATGCAGGAGTACAACGTTACGTTTTCTCTATATAGAACAATACGGAAGTAGTGAAAGAATGAACGAAACAAAATACTCAAGAGTATTTTTGGGTAAAATTTATGAATGATTTAGTAGAGGTAGAGATATAAATGGAGAAGAAATAAAAAAAAAAAAAAAAAAAAAAAAACGTGAAATCTACTACATAAATACATACATATATACATATATGTGGTATTGTTTATACTTATATGCTCTGCTCTGTTCATAACCCTCACGATACGGAAGAAGTTAAAAAGTATTTTGTTGTTGTAAAATCTTTAATCGGTTAAATGTGGCATGGTGGCAGGTATTAAAGTGCCAGAGGTGTAATTTTCAGTTTTTGTGTCTTCTTAGTTAACACATTCATTAATAAGTTTTTACACACATACCCATAAATATATGCTTAATTAGAGTTTGAAGGGAGAGCAAAGGAGTGGGAGAGAAAAGAGGCAAAATTCAAGTTGCATATTAGTAATACATGTAACAAAATTTGATTAATGGATTATTTAGACTTGAATGTCTTGAATGTATAAACTTATTATTGCTTTGGTTTCAAGTAAACAATATGAAAAAAAAAAACACAAATTTATTTACTCTAAGGTACACGTCGTAGGTATTAATTATAGTAAATAAAATAAAGAATTCCTGCTCATTTAATTTTACGCTTATTTACTATGTATTTTTAGACTTGATGGTAATCATAAACCTGTTGCTTGAGGCTTTCCCTTTTGATTTTTTTGTTTTGATATCTACCAGGCATTTATTAACTTTTTTGCATATGTATAAACAAAGAATTCTTCTAGCACAATAACAACAATATTACATCAAATTGACTTTATCTTGATATTCTTTGCTAGATTTTCATTTTCATTATTATTATTGTAATATTGTTTGTTTTTTTTTGGTTTTTTGTTTTTTTCTTTGTTGTTGTTGTTGTAAAGGATATAGCAATGTCATAATTAGTAACATTTTACGATTGACAGTTTTATTTGTTGCTTCATAATAAAACATAACGTTTCATTATGCAATCCTTAGATGCAAAACAAGACTTTGCCTATGTCCAAACTACGAGAGAGTGAAAACACTTATGTAAGTAACTATGTAACAACACACACAGCTATATACAGTGGTGGTCATATGATATGCAACCGAAATTTATTTTTGCGGAAAGTTTTTACAACATGAAATTACTACTATTACTATCATGGCACAATAGCCCATAAAAAGCTTAGGTCTAGTAGTGCGAGTTATATTTGTTAGCGAATGGCTGAAACCAACAGTTTTATACTGAATCCGAACTGCGCAGTGAATAGCTTTTTTTAATCAATTTTTATTTTTGAAGGTTTGGATTGTCAGCCCAGTAGTGCCACTCAGTGCCAGAAAGAAAATGTCAGTCTAAAAAACGTTTAAATTTACCAACAAAGAAAACCTGTGAATACAGGATTGCGCAATATTTAGCATTCTTCTTTTATAATCTGAAGACTTTTTAATTGCATATGATATGACCATCACTGTATGCACCTATGGTAGAGCCTCAATCGAATAAACATATGCACACATACTGTTTATGAACAACCAAATGTGCTTCTAGTTCATGTGACATTTGCTATGCAGACAGTAATTTTTGAGATAAGCATCTACTAAAGAAATATAAAGTCCCCAGTCATGTTGACTACTATTGCCATTTCTAGCTCTGCAAATGCAACTGAACTTGAATGCCAATGTGTTGTTCTTGTCAGAGAAAATACTCATCAACCAACCTTTGTAGCAATACATACATGTACATGTACACTAGCGGATCCAAGGGGGATTTTACTGCCGCCCCCCCCCCCCTCCCCCTTCGCTCCTCTTTAGACTGCTAATGTTTGTATAAATTGTAGCCTGATTATTCTGAAGGCATTAAAACTATTTATTTTCAAAGACTTTAGGCTTATTTTGGGAATCACGATTCATGTGTCGAAAAGCATAGATTTTTGTGTTAAAACCCCTACCCTAGATCCGCCAGTGTACATATGCATGTATATATGTATTTATTCACCTTAATGCATACGTCTAGTATATAGTAAATACAAATGTGTGTCGTCTTCTTCTATATATGTAGCTATTGATTTGCTTTTTTATGACCGCAACAGATTTTACAACTTAGTCTTCAATTTGTTGTTGTTGTTGCTGTTTATTTTGTATTTTGACAACGCACTTAAAATAGCTACTACTTCTACTACCAGCTACTAAAATTTTTGCACCCTACTCCCATAATCAATAAGTTAGTTTGGTTGCAACTCTTGCAACTCTCCCATAGATTTTGTCCTTGATTAAGAATAATATTTTAATAATTCGCCAGAAATAAGCTTTGTATTGTATTTGGGTTTTGAAGTACTCAGGCTTAACTAAAATGATAATATTTTTCTTACTCAAACAGAATTTTATAGATTTTTCTTTTAAATTTTGGGTACACAGGTGAAGACTTAAATACTTTTTAAGAACCACAGGGCAACGGTGGCAGTTTTTATATTTGTTGCGATATGTCTGGTATTTTTTAGGCAGATATTTTTTATTTTTCTTTTATTCGATAAATTTGTAGTTCTTGTTTTGCGAAATTTAATATTCTTGTATCCTTGGAAATATAAATTTTATACTATTCAAGCGAACCCCTAAAAGAGGACTCTTGATCACAAGATGAAAAAGCTTTGATAAACGTGGCTCATTGTGATCATGAAATATATCTCAAAAAGAAGTATCACTTGCTTGTCGATCCAACTTCTATTTGCGTATAACCGAAAGTGAGTAATGTAGCTTTATACACGCACTGTGTTGGTGACTTTACATCCCCATCTAATTTTATGCTTCTATAACATTTCGATTTTAATTTCTTTGTTGCACCAATAAAATTATAAATTCTTTTCATTTCATTTCATTTCTTTTTTTTTTAATGTCATGCAATTTATGCATTTGAATTGATTTCACTTTATTTGAGAATGTGTACACAATTTCTGTTGCTGGGTTTATATGCTTACGTATGTTTGTATGCACATCGAATCGTTGGATCTTGTTCTTTGGAATCATTCCCCAATCAGTTCCAACTGACATTGAAGAATATTAATTGGTTTTTTAGTGCACGCATAAAATTTGTTTCTTCTTCTTTATCCATTTGATTTTTCGTTTTGTTAGTTATGAGGAAATTAGAATTAATATTACGTACGTACGTACGTACTTCAAATATTGAAATCTTCTTCACTGTCTTCTCTTCTCTTTAACTTCATCTTCATTGTATAAGTTCCGCTTCTGTTTTTCTTTTCTTTCAATTTCCTCAAAGCAATTATAAATCGTCATTTGGGAAAGCATAAAATCATAGAATTTTCTTATATTAAATCTTTCGATTGCAATCGTCAGTTGTAGTAGTTGCTCTGCATGTTCTCAAGTGTTTCTCTTTTGTGATTAAGTGTTTTTTAAATTATCTGCACACACAAATGTTGAAAAAACGTCAAAAATGTTGTGGTAGTTTCTATTTTTTTTTTTTTTTATTATCAGAAAATTTATAAATATTGTTTCTATTAACTCCTAGCATTAAAAATTGACTTAAAATTTAAGTGTTTTTGAAGTTGAATGTTGTATGTGTAATGGTGATTGATTCGGTGTGAAGTTATTAATTAAAACAATTGCTTGAGAGTGAACTAATTTTATTTTATTATTTATATTTTGATATCAATCTGTTTTATTTCTATAATAGAGCGTTACGAATGAACTTTGTTTTTATTGTACAAGAGTTGAACCCAAGGGCTGAGGTAAAATATCTTTTGGTTGGATCTTAAATTAAAGTTCTGCTCTTGCTATCCATTTCTCAGCCATTTCTCAGCAGACCAATAGGACCTAATCGGCGAAGCTTTAAATCTAAATGAATTTATCATTTCGGTTAGATCTGTAGACTAAATCAAATATATAATATGAATTGGCAAATGTATCGATATCCCCGAAACTTATGACGACGAAGAATAAAAGACATTTGTAAAAAATCGAAGAATTGATAGATTAAGATGTTCTGGACTAGTAGACTCGTGTTTGTTTTTTGTTTTCAATCTCACCTTTTCAATATTTTTTCATACCTCGTAAGAAAGCCGTTGTGAATCTAATTTGCACAATTTCCTATGGCTATGGAGAGAAAACAGATGAAAGTATGTAAAGATCTTCCATTTTAACAACATATCATTTTTCACCGCTAAAGATCCAAAGCAGACTAAATTTTATAAATAGGTACTACTTGATACTCAGTATCAAATAATTTTAATGAAATGATTTAAGTTATCTTTGAGTCAAATTTTCATTGTTATTAGTATGGAATGACTGTCCTACACTAAAGGGCAGGGCCGTAGCCAGAAATTTTTTTCGGGGGCGGGTTTTCATTCGAAGAAAATATTCATAAATAATTTTTATCAGACTGATTTTTAAATACAATAAATTAAATCGATGATACATTTGATGGATCCTATAAAATTAAAATTTTAGGAAAAATTTTCCGATTTTTTTGAATCTTAACCTCAAAAAAATGACCAAAAGAATAATCAAATTAAATTTTTGAAGGACATAAATTCATTAACTCATTGACTTCCCACTGCTGATGATGTACCCAACCTCAAAAAAATTACCAAAAATAGTATAAAATAATATAAAATAATGCGTTAAAAAATAATTATATTTTAAGATTGCTTCCTAAACTGCATGGGTTTTGCTAATAAGATGGAGTTTTTGCGAAAGAACTTTTCACGTTGAATCTGAGGTCAAAAACTTCCCATAACGTCACGTTTTAGGAAAAAATGGGGTTCAAGCAAGTCTAATTTTACAAGGATCGGATAACTTTTTCTATTTTTTTATTAATTTTTAAACTTTTCAAACGGATTCAGGACGAAACTTTAAATCAAAAACAGTTACTGACCTAGAAAAACTCTGAATGCAGGAGTGCTCAGTATCAACTTCTCTTTTTGAATCCGTAGTCAAACCTCATGTCGAAGAAAAAAATCGGATTTGATCGCATAGTGTCAGTAAGATTTCAAATTTATTTTTTTTATATTTGACTTTTAAGAAAAAAAACCGATGGAAATAAAAAATATCGTTAAATAGATTTTTTTTTACTTTTTTTCCATCCATTGGCAATTAATCTCTAAAATTAGAATAAAGTTTCCACATTTCGGGGGGGGGGCAGGTGGAATCAGAACCCCCAAAACCCCCCGCCCCCCTAAATACGGCCTTGCTAAAGGGAGATCATCATCCACTCTCTCTCCCCCTAAAAATAATTAATTGAAGGTTTATTTATAATAATAAGTGTAAACGATTGGAAGGATTTGGGGCCTTACACCAAGACTAATTTTATGTATGTACAAAACGGTTATGCATCTAATTTTAAGTTACTGAGCCCTGGTATGGTGAAAAGCTGTCAGTAAGAACTACACTGTAACAAAATTAGGGAGAATTCAACGGCCATTCTCTACTGTCTTGGAGAGGGTCTCAATGTTCTAATGCATCTGATGCCGGTTGATCTCTTCATTGAACAAACTGCAACTCTGAGAGTCTTGAGGTTAACCCTTCGAAGGAGCGCCGCAAATTGTTTCTTTTATGTTTTTAAAATACAAATCATAGTAGCCGACCGCTGCCATTCAAGTGACTTTGTATGTTTTGAGATGCAGAGTGATTTACCGTTAGCCGTTGGTTTCTGCGTTACATCGTTTAGCTGCTTTTTGTGTTTGAAAATTTGTATCCCGCTTTTGCGGCTAATTTGCCACGGCGCGCCCTCTCGTGTAACAAAAAAATTCAAGGGTAGCTTGATGAAATTTTTTCAAAGTCAAAACGATGACAAATAAATATTTAAAAATAAATGCTTAAAACATATTTCAATATCACTAAAAAGCAACCAGTTGTTTTATAATTATGATTTTTTTGCTATAAATAAGAAAGATTGCACTCGATACTATGAAATTCACCTTGCGGCTAAATTGCAGCGGAGCACCCTCTCGTGTAACCTTTCAGAGCGCGCCCTCCGAACAGTTAAAGAAGCTGGTTGCTGGAAATGAAAAACTTACGCACATGGAAGTGTACTAATGCCGCTTGGACGGAAAATACCCAACAAAGTAGATTACATCGTAACTACTGTGTATTTCAATAAGAATTCCACTGTACTCTTACCCTCTCAGAAGGAATGGAGCAATGGTATTATACTCAACATCTTCTCTACCATAGTTTTCACGAATGGTTTCAAGATGGACTGCCTTGCTCTGGGTCCCGGGATACCGGAATATCAAGGGCAATGTTATGGCTGGAGCGAAAAAGATTTTTACTGAGCGAATCCCTGTCTAAAGTAGTATTTACTCCACTAACTACAGTCAAGTTAAACATCACATTAACTTACCCCTAAAAAAGCCAACTGTAGATGGAATCGGCTAACGGAATGCAAGATCAACAGAACGTTAGGGCCACTGTAAAGATGCATCAAGATTCACGGCAGTCATTACGGGCTTCTGGCATATTGGAGTGCAAGCAGCCAGAATGGGCATCCCTCACAATACCTTCTGCCGCAGCCAGAGGAAAAAGAAACGGTAACGCAGTTCCTCTGTGAATGCGTAGCCTATTGGAAGGATAGGCTAAACACCTTGAGAAAACAACCTTTCTAAAATCTTGGTGAGCTATCAAAAACCAGCATCAATGAACTATTTAAATAACGAAACCAAACGAAATGGTATATAACCGGCTTATAACCAGTCGTTTAAACATACCATAAATTAACTGAGTTTGTGAACCCGATCGGTTGGCGTTGGTTCAAAGAAAAAGAAAACTTATAAATTGCTGGTCCAATCAAGTTCCATAAATTCAATTTATGCATCTAAAAATACTGTTTGAAATATTATTATTGACCATATTAAATATCCTATATATGAGGGAAACATAATAAATTTAAACAAAATTTATCACTTCAGGGGTGCTTGGGTCGAATATCGCTGCCAACCCTACTTCCCAGGCGCCCTCCTAGTTTTGAGCTAGCTGAGAAGGCTTCAGAATAAGTTCGAAAATTCTGAAAAATATCATTAGGATCGGTCATAATTCCTGAACTTCATTCATCACCTCATTATTTTTTTTTATTTTTTCTCATGTCAGAATGTATTTGCCCCATGCGGGTTTCAGCATATTTCAGTACGCATCCGCCGTTCACTTGGCCAATTGAATAAGTCACTGTTGCATAAATTTTATGCAACGTAAAACCCCAATTACAATTGAGGTCATTGATTTTAAGTAGACGTTTTTCAGATAAAATTTTCTGAACTTCTGATTAATTTTATTGATTCATAAACCTATCCATTATTTTATTCAAAAAAAAACAAGTTTGTTATATTTTTTACTATTTTATTTTTATTTTATTAATCAACTAAATTAAATGAGAAACAAAATGTACAAAATTTGACAATGCCCACTAAGTAGAGATACATTGTTTTATAAATCGTACAGTTTAACGTTGAGTCTACTTTGCTCAAATGGCAGCAATTGTTGAGCATGATTTTTTGATTTATCTTTGACATGTCCTTTTTTTTAAACTATTAAGAGATCTCAAGTAACGGAATTTTCCGGCTGTCCCTGCCCACAAAATCTGCAAAATTCTCAAATAAATTCCGGTCACTGATTCTCAAAACCACCCAAACATTTCTCCTTTGAAAGGTAATTTTGAAATATTTTCCTTACACTAGATTAAGCTTTAGCAGAAATAATCTTTGAATGGAGGCCGCTGAACAACAAACATATGAACTTTTTCGAAGAAAATATTTCCTATCAAAAAATATTTGGTATTTTTATTATTATTATTCGTTGGAGGATGTTGCACTGCGACCTATAAGATCTATTGTGTTCTTTTTGCGGACCTAGAGTGTATCTCTCAGCCCAGTTCCTTCGATGAATTGTAGTATTGATCCTACTTCACAGAGTCTTAGTTCGTCCTCGGGAATTCAAGAAGGTGTTTCCTTCTCTTGTGCATCAGGGCGGAGCAAGTTCCTATCACATGTTGTGCGGTCTCGTCCTCTTCACTGCAGAACCTGCAAGATGCATCAGAGAAAATTTCCAGTTTTGTTAGGTGATAATTCAACCTACAATATCCTGTTAATAAACCCGTATCGATTCTCAAATTGTTCTTCGTTTGTTTCGTACAGTCCTCGTAGCGTTTTAGGTTGTATGTCTCTAGCGCTAGTTTGGATTGTTATAACCCTGGTAAGTTTTCCCAATATAATCTTCTTTCTCTATCTTCATCTTCCCAAATAATATATGAGATGTTACCCGATCCTAATCCACAGAACGGTTCGGGCCCTACAAATGGAGATGATGCTCCTTTCCTGGCAAGTTTATCTGCCATTTCGTTTCCATTAATTCCTACATGCCCCGGAACCCATAGAATCCACACCTGATTGAGTTGGCCCAGGATGTTCAGCTTATCAATGCTCTTTATCACCAGCGTTGATGTGACTTGGTGAGAATTAAGTGCTTTGATAGCTGCCTGGCTGTCAGTCAGTTTTGCTATTCTGCGGTTCCGGTAGTTGCGTTCAAGATTAAAGTGCGCACATCTATCTATTGCGTACACTTCCGCTTGATAGAGGTGTTCTTACCTAGTAGTTCAGAGTATTTTTTCTCTGGTCCGTATACACCCGACCCTGCTCCGTCGTCGGTGTACCATGTCATCATGTACTGGTTTTCCAGTTTACAGTTTTAAAGTATTTCTTAAAGCTGAACGATGGAAGTGGTCGCTGTAGCCTAGTGGTTAGTGTGTTGGACTGCTACGCAGAGGTGCCGGGTTCATATCTCGGCACGCTAAAAAAAAAATCAAAAATAGAAAATAAAAATTTTTCTACATGGCACCACCTCTTGACTGGCAATGGCAAACCTCCAAGAGCAAAAAAATGGCTATGAAAAGTTTTTCACTTCGCCGTTCAGATTCGGCATAAAACTGTAGGTCCCTTCCATTCATGTATAAATATAACTCACATAACATGAATGGATGCGAAAAGCTCGGCCTTGGCCCTCCATGGGCTGTTGTGCCATAATAGTAGTAGTAGAACGATGGAAGTATCGAGTCCCTTGGCATCAAGATTTCAGGAAGTTGTTCAGTGAGAAGCTCTATCTTCTTTCGGTTGAGATAACTGCCTGTGCTGATGTTGTTCCCAGCTACCCTCGAAATCGCACTCCTCGCTTGGGACTGGATATATTTGGTATTACTGGAAATCAAAATCTTTCCAAAGTCCCAAGAGATTTCTCACCAAGTACCCTGTTCGATAGTCTAAGATTTATGGTAGTCTTATTTTATTGAAAATTTCAATCGGATAAAAGAATAGGCAAATTTCACGAAATGAAACCAACTATGGAACTAGGGGAAAAGGGAAATTCTAATCAGAACTTTTGTTTTCTTTTTTTAAGTTTCATTACTCGCTTTCAATAGCAACGTTCAACTAAATGAAGTAACTTTTTTAACCAGCCGATATTTTTACTATAATCAAAAAGTTAAATTTTTATATGTAATTTAAGTTAAAGTTAGCTGAAAACTTTGATTCTTAGTTTAAACTAAACTCAAACCACAAACTGAGTTAAGCTCGCAATGAAAAATTGCGGGCCCTAAAAGATTTAAGATCGGCAACTTTATTACTAGATTTTAAAATTAAAAATCGAAATGGTAGAATCGTTAAATTTTATGCCAACCAAGTAATTATTTATTCAAGGATTTTTAGAATTACATAAAACATTTATTACCAGGTATAAAATGTAAATCAATTCAATTATTACGCACTTTTTTGTTTGGCACCAATTGGTATTAACGAATACGTGTGAGTACGCTACACAAATACACAAACGCTTGCGGTCAAATAAAAATATTAAACGCAATTAATCAACATCAAATGCGCTACAATCAGAATTTTAATGATTTTTTGAGTTGAGGCACAAATTGTTGTGTTCACACCTAGTAGTATTTTCGAAATGAAAATTAATAAAACAACAACGACAACAACCATACGGCAACAACAACGCAGCAGCTGTAAACAACAAAAACAAAGTGCAAAAATTAACAACGAACAACGTTGATGAAAACAGAACCAGACAGCAGCCTAAGACAAATCCATTAAGAGGCTCATGGGCTCATAAGAGGCACATCGATACACATGCTCATACCGATACGAATAGATTGCATAGGCATTTGCAGCTCACACAAACTGCGCATGCTAATGACGCTTTCTTACTTTATGCTCTTCATCGACGTTCACCAACGTCATATGCCGCAAATAAACGTCAAATGCTGAAAATTAATTGAGCTGCGCATAGTTTATGTTACCAATGGACAAGTTAACTACTGCATGCATGCCCACATGCATACATACACACACAGATACAAGCGAAACAAGCGAGTAGTTTGTGATCTCTTTACTCAGCTTTATTGCTGCTGGCTGTTTTTGCTGTTGCTGCTGCTGCTGCTGCTTCTATTGACTCTATTACTAACAGATACCAAAAACTGATCTAATATAAAGCTGATGCCACTGCTGCTATACTCGTATGTAAGTGTGTGTGTGTGTGTCTACTGGACTTGGGTGATAAACTACATGTCGCAGGCGTACGTCAGTGCTTGGCGTTCTCAAATGTGGTTTTTGTATCAACGTTTCTTCTACATTATTGGTTCCTTTTAAGCTCTGCTTGTGAAGAGGAGAGAGACGATTTCAAATGGTGTTTGATGACAGTGTTACTTCAGCACTATTTGCGAAAAATGACTCTAACAAAGTGCTCAATCACTTTCGTGGCTGCTCGATTGATGCTGCTGCTCCTTCTGCTGTTGCTAATGTATTAACGCAAACATAATAAGGCAACGTATATTGCTGCTTGGTATGGCAAAAACAACAGCCAGCGTTTGCATGTATATAGTTGGTATGTAGAAGCATCCCACCACTACTTTTGCTTAAGCTGCAATCAATCATTCTTATGTATGCGTTTCTGTTTTTGGTTTCTCAGAAGCAACACTACTCTACTTGCAACACTATCTAACATACTAGCAACAGAAATGCTGCTTTTGCTGCGTAAATTTATATGTTTACCACGTATGATTTAGAAGATAACAATTTGATAGTTATGAAGCAATGGAAGTTAGGATTCTAGGAAAACAACCTAAACCATACGAAAGGCAACAAGAACAACAGCCTCATCAACTTTAGCTAAAGTGTTTTCGATAATTATTGATTGTATGTTGTTTGTTGCACATGCATAGAATACTTAAGATTACTGTTTTATCACTTCCATCTCATCAATACACCGGTTACTATAAATTTCTTCTCCTTCATGCAAATTTTGCTAGCTGCTTCTCATGTTTTGTTTGTTCCTCATGCAGAGCTTTGTATTCTACTTCTAAGTCATTTCGTCACTTGATAGTCGCTTGCTAGTTTATGTACATAATTTGATAGTTTTAGCATGATCTCATTCAGTTAATTAATCACGCGTAACGGTTATCATCAATAGGCAAATTGTTGATGATGATTTTTTTATCTACTGCTATTTATTTTCTAAAACAAGTATTTTTTTTTTTTTTTTTTTGCATACATTTTTAGTTAGTGTTTTAATTTTTAGTTAGCATTTTGTTGATAGATGATTATCTATTATATTCTATTAAAATGTTGCATGATAGTCTGTTCAATATTTCATTAATTTTGTTATTTATTATAGAGATTGGGAATCATTATTCAAAATAATTACAATACTATTGCTAGAACTTTTTCCCCATATCCTATACATCATAGTACATATGTGATGTTCCATCAAGGATATGTTGATATATAATAAATTTATTAATATCTGCAAGTAAAATTAATGACTGAGGTGTGGTAATAGTTTTTTAGTTGAATGTGGGGATTATTGAAAATTGGCATATCGTTCTATCAAAATAATTTGCTTTATTTCCTTTCTCTCAATTTTTAATAAGTGCCGGCTATAAAGTTTTATGTTCAACTACTTAATATAAAAAGAATAACGAGTGATGACAGGAAAATGAGAATTATTTTGTAGCAGAGCTGTAAAAGAATGCAATCAATTTAATTGCAATACCTTGAAGTCACAGCTAATAACCAACAATTCATGATTGCAGTTACTGAATAACGTATTTAACTCCAGAATAAAAAAATGCAATTGGAAGTCTTTTTTGGAGTCGTCGATTGGTTATTCATTTAGAAAAGTCTTTTTTAGAGTCAAGGAATTGCAGTCTTTTTTTCAAATCATGAGACTGCAAATCTTATGACTCCAAAATCATGACTGTTTCGAAATCACTTGGAGTCACTTGAAGTCACTTGGAGTCGCTTGAAGTCTTTTGGAGTCAATTGGGAATTTGAAGTCAATTGGAGTCATTTGGAGTCTTTTGGAGCCACTTGGGGATTTGAAGTCAATTGGAGTCACTGTTTTTACGAGTTATAGCTTAGATATTGTTAATACATTTTCTTTTTTATATTAAATAAATTAGTAATTATTATATGGAAACGCGAGTTGCATGGAATTAGTGAAGTGAATAATTTGTGATATTGTTATATTATTTTTTGCATGTGCTTTGTAGAAAACTGAGTATTTATGAAAGAATCAGTTTGAGAGACCTGAGAATTTATTGAGTATTTATGAGAGAAGATATAAATTATATGTAAAATAACACATATATTAAAATTAACTTCAAATCCCAATTGACTCCAAAAGACTTCAACTGACTCCAATTGACTTCAAAATCTCAATTGACTCTAAAAGACTCCAAGTGACTCCAATTGACTGCAAATTGCAATTGACTCCAAAAATTGCATTTGAGTTCAAGGCTACTCAAGTGAATCCAAGTGACTCCAAATGATTTTGGAGTCATAAGATTTGAAGTCGCATGATTTAAAAAAAAAAGTTGCATTCCCTTGACTCTAACAAAGACTTTTCCAAATGAATAACCAATTGGCGACTCCAAAAAAGACTTCCAACTGCATTTTTTATTCTGGAGGCAAATACGTTATTCAGTAACTGCAATTAAAAATTATTATTCAATTGTGACTTATATCCTCAATTGATTGCACTCTTTTACAGCTCTATTTTGTAGGTCTTCGAATTTGAACCAATCCTAAGAACTTTGACTTAAACTGATTCATTGGATACCTTAAATTAAATTTTCATGGTTTTTGTTGAGAAAAAATTGGGTAATTTTTTTGTGAATGATGTAAAAGCAACTGGTCTGGATAATTTAATAAAAATTAAAATGAAAAAAATAAAAGATGGGAAAAAATTTCCGTTCTCGAAATTTCGTGAAATATTACTACAAATTGTCTATCAACTATAGATTTTTTCTAAAATTCCTTAGTCCTTCGTAAAGCCAGTTATTTTATTAAAATATAATGAAAATAGTAAGGGAGTGTTCCTGGGTGTGAGACGGGTTTTGTTTTTGAGCCACTAATTTTCACTGATTAAACCAAATCGGATGTTTTATTAACTATCGGAAAGGTCATGAAAATACGCAATTTATATCCGAAAAAAGTATAGTGATTCCATTGGCACGCAAAATATTATGACCAATTTTCAGAGGATGTGTATTTTTGCCAAAGAAAAAATTTGTACCCGGGTATGAGACACCTACAAAAATCCACTAAAAATTGCAAAATATAAAGTAAAAACCGCATTACTATTTATAAACATAAATTTATTTATTTTGTAGGCCTTCAGGGGCTAAGATAAAAAGAAATGTTAGTTTTTATTCATCATCTCCCTCGTAGTCCTCGTCTTCTCCATCCAAATCGCTATCGCAAATGAACAGGCATGTGATTCATTTCATGAACGGTTTTATTTTTTGGGGTTAACATGGCTAAAAATACAAATAAATTGGATCAAAATACTAGTTAAGTGGTGTTTCATACCCCGAAAATAATGTCATTTTGAGAATTTAAAAAAAAAATTGTTTCCAACCATATATTGGCATAATCCGAAATTGGATCGTTAAATATACGTAAAAAACTAAATGCTAATGCATTACATTCACCTTTTTCAATTCATTCACTGTTTCATACCCGGGTACACTCTCCTATTTTATCACTTTGGAAAAAATCAAAAAAAGTTTTCGTGATCGATTTTCACATACAATAGATCTATTCACTCCGGTGTTACCACAAAAACTGGCGCATGTCAAAAGAAAAGTTTGTCAGTAGTTAGATCGGTAATATTTATATTGCATGAAGTAAAAAATTGACTGTGTAATACCTGGTGCTGTCTCATACCCGGGAGAGTGTCTCCTATTTTATTACTTAAACCTTAATGATTTAATACGATTATTTTTATTATTTTATCACAGTGACGTAGGTAAAGAGCGGCGATAATGGGGATAAATCTCCCCAAAATAATTAAATTACCTGTCAAAATTTTAAAATGTCCTAATATTTAACATAGTTACTACATATTTTAAAAATAAAAAATTGGGCACGAATCTAGGGTTGAATTTGCTGGATTGACAATTCATAACTACATGTTAAATCGCTTAAAAATTTATTCACGTTGGTTGCCAGAGCTGTAAAAGGTGCATTCAATTTAATTTCATTCATTGAAATTACAGTTAATGTACAATAACACTACATATGTGCCTAATTTCAGGTCATCGTTTCGGGCGTGAATGATTCAAGCATTAAATGAAAGTAGATATGCAAAGTAATCAAAAACCGCAGTGTTTGATATGGCCAGTTCAAAGTTTTTTTTTCATGAGCCCTGGAAATTTTTGATATTTTGGGGGATTCTTGTAGTTTTTTCAAATTTTATGATGTTTTTTAGGAGCCGTTGGGAATTTCTTCATACTCTCTTTGGTAAAGTTTTTTAGATTAACTTGCTGTACAACTTTACACAACTTGCTGTTTGCATGGTCTATGGAGCAAAACGTTTTGCAGTTTTTTTTATTTATTTGTGTATGGGAATTTTAAGTACTTATAAAAAAAAAAAAAATTAAAACTGACCTGACCAAACTCTTTTCGATTTTTGATTACTATATATGTTTACTTTTTTTGGAGCTGGAATTATTCATGTTCAAAAATTTATCGCACAGTGTAATTTGTGATTGCAGTTATTAGAAAACATCTCTGAATCCAGAATTAAAAACGCAGTTGGAAGTTTTTTTAGAGTCACCCATTGGTTATTCATATAATAAAGTCTTTGTTACAGACAAGACAATGCAAATTTTATGATGACTGCTTTGAAACCAATTGGAGTCACTTGAATTAACTGGGAAGGTACAAATTACATTAACAAAACACAAACTACATATTCATAATGTTTATGCAAATTGTAGGCAACCTCTTCGCGGAATAACCCATTATACTATAAAAAGCCTAAGGCTCAAAAGATTTCACCGTTCAAAAAGAATTACAGGTAGCGGCGGATCTAACTTTTTTCAATTCATTATTTCAACCTCCAACCTATATGTAGTTGGAAATGCGATCATAGAGCACATACGTTTTTAATTAAGTGGATTAAAACTGACTTTAAATTACAATTTACTCCAAGTGGCTTCATGTGGCTCCCAGTGTATTCAGATTTCAGCTCGATAGTAAATGAGTAAATTATAGCCTTATACAAGTCGGATTAACACAGTGTTACATTAGCTGTCCTGCAAACCCCTAATCGATCCCCCGCATTCTCTCTCCCTTCGCTTCCCATGTGCACGGACCTGATTATAGCCAAATGTTGACAATTTTCACAACAGTTGTTTTAAAAAATACCTAGGCAATATCTTTTGATATCACTTTTTGAAATGTATTATTGAGTGAGAAATACCATGCCTACTTGACCTATTTTTCCCATTTATGAACTTAACCTATATTTAATAATAAGGAATATTTGTACCAAGTTTGGTTGAGGTTGCCAAAGTTTTGTGTGTTATTACGGTCAGAGTTGGGTAGTAATGATTCCTTTAGGAATTAAATTCCATCTCAATTCCACTTACAAGGAACTGTAATTGGTATTTTAACCCTTAAATACCCACTGGCCACTGCAGTGACCAACCACTTCCGCGGCTGCCTGTGCCGCCATTTTACGTTCGCCATTTAAAATAAACATCTGATCTTACTGTCTAAAGTTTTCGTTATCGATACGTATAAATAAGAATGGAAAAATGACAACTGTCGTACAGTTACAGTTATTTTTAGCTCTAAAAGCATGTTTTGCAAAAATTTTAAACAACTAACTGAAAAAAAGGTATTTTTATTTTCGAATTTTGAATAATAAATGTATTGCCGTGTGGACAAATTTGTGTCAGACGGTATGGGATAACACCAAATAATTGTTTTTAAAAATTATTGCGAATGTATTTTAATTTATTCTCCAGATAATCGCCAAAGGTTACTACAGGGGTCAACCATGTAAATTAAAATAACTGCACCTTAAACTAATTTATTTTAAAACAAGTAGAACAAACGTTGTTCGGAATCACAAATCCTACCTCTGGGTCTGTTTTTAATTGAAATCGGACGTATTGAGCGTTTAAGGGTTTATGTTTTCAACTCCTTAGTTATGGAATTGATAAAACTTTCAATTCCATTACAAGGAATTGTAATCGGTAATTAAAATTTTTAAATTCCTAGGTAATTGGAAAAATTTTCAATTCCATTACAAGGAATTGTATTTTGTAATTAAAAATATATCAATTCCTTAAAGGAATTGAAAATGTAATTGAATGGAAAGGAATTTAATATTTAAATGTAATCAATTACTTACTTGGAATTAAATTCCAATTTAGTTGGAATGATTCCTAAAAAGTAATTGATTCCCTTTTAGTTCAATTCCAAAAACCAAAAAACAAAACTTTTCGGAAACATTGTAAAATGCTTCTCATAAGCCATTACTTTTAAAGTTTGGGTCAATTCTCTCGTAACGGCCTATTAGAAGCATTTTACAATGTTTCCCGAATTTTTTTTTTTTTTTTTTTGCTTTTTTGAAATTGAACTAAAAGGGAATCAATTACATTCGAGGAATCATTCCAACTAAATTGGAATTTAATTCCAAGAAAGTAATTGATTACACTTAAATAATAAATTTCTTTCTTTTCAATTACATTTTCAATTCCTTTAAGGAATTGATATATTTTTAATTAAAAAATGAAATTCCCAGTAATAGAATCGAAAATTTTTCCAATTCCATTACCTAAGAATTTAAACATTTTAATTACCGATTACAATTCCTTGTAATTGGAATTGGGAATGTAATGTAATTGAATTTACCGAGCTCTGATTACTGTCCAGGACTAATGAACAACGCACATAATTATTAAATCTTTGATTTAGATAAAGAAAGTAACTTGAAAAAAATTTTTTTTTGAACCTGGCTCAGGAACAGCTCAGCGACAAGGTGCCATATGGCACCGCTAGGCATTACTGGATTAAGATAACAACGATATAAAAGTGAATGATGATAACGAAGATGAACAAAATTAGGAAAAAATAAATTAATTAAAAATTTTTTTTTTTTTAATTTTTTAAAGTTAAAAAATGAAAAAAATCCAAAAATCTTTTTTTGTGAAAATTAATGTTTTGATGAAAAAAAATATGAACTGCATTTTTCATTTTCTATTTTTTAAATTTTAAAAATTTTGATGTCAATAAAAAAAAATTGTGACATAGCACGGCAAAACGACTCGAACTCAGCGACCCCCCATTACCCTAAGTGCATTTGTCCTGCCTCTGCTCGTTTTCAAAAGTTTCCATTTGTACAACAGTGTTATTTATATAGCATATGAGGCATTGTTGTTGAACAACCCACAATTGTTTCGTTATATTTTTGGATCGCTTTCATACTTTCTGAACTTATTCCTCTATAAATTCAGAAAGTACGAAAGTGCTCCAAAAATATGGCGAAAAATTTTGGGGTACTTCTACAATAATGCCCCATATACTGTTACTCGGTAAAAATAAATAAATAAAATAAGTCTATTTAAATCAATTGTAAAATCTTCGCATTTATTCGAGAGATACCTGTATTTAAATTCTAGCTGAAAGTTGATTTTGTTTTTGATTTATTTAATTTATTGATCCAATTTTAGTACATAATTATCTCGGTATAAAATCTGAAAGTTCAATAAAGCGAAACCAAAGATACCATACCAGACTAATAAAAACTTGATTTGAGACAAGGCTTTGAAGCTCGCATAGTTCATGCATGATACAAACAAATTATACCAAAACCTGAATCTACATATTTTATTATATTAGTATTTAATTTGTATACTTTTTTTTTTTTGTTTAATTTCATATTAATATTCATAATGCATAAACGAAATAAATTTTTGTCTAATTAATGCGCGCACAATCTGAGCTACTATTAGCTACTTGCGGTAACCTATTACTACCTACCTACCTACCTCTACAATAGTTAAAACAACAACAGCATCAAAGCGCATGTAAGCAACTAATTAAGTTGAGTTGAGTGGCAAATTAAACGAGTTTAAACCACTGAAATAAAAAAAAAAATAAAAAAAAATAAAGAAACTAGAGAGATTGCTCGGAAAGATTTATTACCACCAAGGCGCTACCCCACCAAATTTGACGCGCCCACCAATTTTTCCCAGAAACAACAACAAAAATGAAATGCTGATGAAAAAACGAAAAATAATTGTATAAGAATGCCGCATTTGCTCCTAACAATATCAACAACAACAAACGAACACTAAAATTATGCTTAAATAAAGTGTGAAAAAAGATCAACTCAAGCACATTTATTAGATTAAAGTTAATAAAGCATAGCTAGCACCTCGTATAAGTAAATTGGCTACCAGCCATTACTACTAACAAGTATCAAGTGTAACGAGTCAAGAGAAAGGCTACTACGAAAATTTATAGTGGTTATAATTAAGACACTTTTCGAGGGACGACGCCAGCCTCAAACGACTTCAACGCTTGCACTGCTGCAACACGATCCTGCACTTTGCCACGCTTTGAACGCGATCGTTTAAATTCGATAGCTAAATGCATTTAAAAAATGTTAACACTCAAAGAATCATAGAATGCTTCTTTCTATCTCATTGCTATGCTAAGCTAGTTTAGCAATTTTCACACTTTAACCACATGCAGAAAAACAAAAGAGCTATGGAAAAGAAATAAGAATATTGGAGTCGGCAGTGGTCGACTTATGCACACACTTTATTCTACATACTGTGTGACTTTTGTTGGGAGCTCAAAAAAAAAAAAAAAAAAACTGATTCCTTTTGACATTAGCTTAATTTAATTACGAGTATACTAAGTACCACCTTGAAAAAAAATTTCCCGGAATTTATTCAGAAAATTAAAAATACAAGTTTATTCATCTTAATCTATATTGTTCCCTTCAAAGTAATCTCCATCGACTGCAATACACTTATGCCAGCGCTTGATCCAATCCTCGAAACATTTTTTATATTCGGTTTTCGAGTCACAATCAGGTGAATTCGGTGGCTGTTGGATGGTATTTGTTGCATTTTTCGTCAAAAAATTACGAATAACGATAGCACTGTGCGACGGTGCGTTATCATGGTGCAAAATCCACGAGTTTTCTGTCCACAATTCTGGTCTCCTTCGGCGAATTACTTCACGCAAAGGTCTCATAACGCCCAAATAATATTCCTTGTTTACTGTCTGGCCTTCTGGCAAAAATTCATGATACACTACATCGTTGTAATCCATGAAAACCGTGAGCATTGCCTACTTTTTTGACACAATACAACGTGTTTTTTTTATCTCAGCTCATTTGGCGAACGTGCCTGGTGTCTGGATTGTGTGTCGTACTCATAAACCCACGTCTTGTCTCCAGTAATGATCCTTTTGATGATTGTGGGATCGGATTCAGCCTCGCAAATCATGTCTTTTGCGACGTCAATACGGTCTCTTTTTTGCATAATTGCAAATTGAGGTCTTTTGGCACTAACTTTGCTGCTACACGACGGAAACCCAAATAATTAACCAAAATGTCTTGGACGGATCCATAGGACATGTTTAAGTCCTCCGCTTTCTCTCTGATGGTTGATTTGCGGTTATTGACCAAAATTTATTTTACTTTATCAATGTTTTCGTCGGTTTTCGATGTCGATGGTCTGCCACTGCGTTCATCATCTTTGATTGACTCACGACCACTTTTGAACCGCTCGTGCCACTGGTAAACGAGCGATTTCTTTAGATAATCGTTTCCGAAACACTTTTCCAACATTTCCAACGTTCGCGCACCATTAAATCCGTTTTTTACGCAAAATTTAAAACAATACAATTTAATAAAATTGTAAAAAATCGCCAACACACACAGAGATAGATGTACTCTTGGCTACATAACTTTTGCAAATGTCAAGCTATGACGCTAAGATTTAGAGGGAATATCAACAACAGATGTACCAACTCAAATCGGAACGATGGGAGCGCCACACGGTGGTTATTCTGGGAACTTTATGCACAAGGGGTATACTTAAGTTACTTTTGGTGGACGCGGATAAACCAACAGCAAGTTCGGACTCGAAAAAGCCCAATCTATCCGAAAAGCACATTCTATATACCATTTAACCAGGACCGTAGCCAGGATTTTTTTCAGGGGGGGTTTTCATTCGAAGAAAATTGACATTGGCTTGCCATTACTGATGATGAGCCCGACCTCAAAACATTTACCAAAAATACTAAAAAATAGTCAGAGGTCCATTTTTTTCAAATGATTATCAGTGGGAATTCGGGCCATGATAAGGAATGCGAATGAGGTTGGCTTATATTCCCGAAATTCGTGCAGTTACTGCATTGAAAGAGGTCTTCCGAGTCGGGGTGCTCTGAGCAATAATGGGTTAAAGAATTAATTACATTTTAAGATTGTTTCCTAGAAGCTGATCCACTATTACTGCCCTACATGGGCTTTGCGAATAAAATGGTTCCTAGTGTTTGTGAATGAATTTTTTATACTGAACACGAATCTGAGTTCAAAAATTTCCCATCACGCCACGTTTTAGAAAAAATGGGATGGAAAACCCTAAAATAGAATTTTTGGCCATTTTTTTAAATTGGAGAGCTGAACACGGGCGTGCAACAAACTTCGAAATCCAGAAATTATAGGCTGAATCATGCCCTTCCAAATGAGCCCTAAACCCGAAACTGTAAATTCAAAACAGTTGCTGACCTGGAAAAACTTTAAATGCAGAATTGATCAGCATCACCTTCTCTTGTTGTATCCAAAGTCAAACCTCATGTCAAAGAAAACTAATCGGATCTGGTCGCATAGTGTAACTAAGATTTCAAGTCTATTTTTTTATGTTTGACTTTTTAGAAAGAAACCGATGGAAGTAAAAAATATTTAAAAACTGTTCAATAGATTTTATTTTAACTTTTTTTCATCCACTGGCAATTAATATCAAAAAATAGAAGAAAGTTTCCACATTTCGGGGGGGGGGGGGGCAGAACCCCCAAAAACCCCCCTAAATACGGCCTTGCATTTAACATTCCCTTACATTGATGCACAAATTTGGATGTAGAGTAAGTAGTAAGAAAGGCCTAAACCACATACTCTTACTCTTATACTAATTTTCAACGTCATAGTTCATTACTTTTAGAGAGGCAAACACTTCCGCTTGAAAAACGGTGGCCTGCTTACCCATAGGACTTTGGAATTGTTAACTTACACGAAGACTCCACCACCACTCCTCCGTTCGTAAAAATGTAATAAAACGGCCTGGCACTGGTGTTGAATTAGCCCATTCACAACCGTAGGGCATGAATGAGTAGTGTTTCAAAGTCATGGAATCAGACGGTATAGTGTATATGTATATGTGCTGCCATTTAGTAAGCAGTGCTCAATGCCATGGCTAGTTAGGGCTCTAAAACTATTGCCACCAAACTACGTTCGCATAGGTTTTGCCAAAAGCATCTATGCACTATCGTTGTATGCAGCACACATTAAGGAGACTCTCATCGTCCAAAGGCTAAGATGCGATATGTTTCATTGCTAGGAAATTGGCCATAGACATTTATGCGACAAAGCTTAAGAAACTTTATAATAAAGAAAGAGAAAGGCCTACTGCAAAATTAAAAATTTAGGGCGTTAGACATTAACGCTGATTTCCGAAATTGCGGATTGGTGCCAACCGATGTAGGCTTTGATTTCATACAACTGCTAACCGTTCATGGGTGCTATAACAAGTACCTGTACAGATTTGGGTTGGAGAATGGCTCGTACTGTCCAACCAGTCAGAATGAAAGTAAAATCCGAGATACGTGCACACACTTCGAAAAAGAAAGGGGGAACAAGAATATAAAGGCAGGAACAGATCGAGAACTGCTAGATCTAGCCCTACAAAGTAATTCCTTCGGGCAGGTTCGCTGAAAGAGTAGAAGAAGATTAAGGAGGTGGTTTTAGTCAGAAGGAACTCAATATAACCGAAAAACAGGAGTAAACTAGTAAGAAGTCTTGAAGAAATCATTAATGAACTAACGTCTTCAAGTAAGAAGCCAATGCCAACTCATTTCCTCAAGTTTTGATATCGTAGAGACTTAGGAGTAACTTACCTTGTATTTGTTGCACCAAAATTAAATTCATGATGAACTAACCAAATGCAAACAATGCAAACACTAGATACTTGCAACTTAATTTATTTGAAAAAAAGTTTGTAAGTGCAAAGGAAAAAGTTGTGAAAAATTGTTTTTTGTTAACTCTAACTCATTTGAATTACACATAATTTTAACCAGATCGGATAATTTTATTAGTTTTAGACTTCACCAAGCAGTCCTTAAAAGAACGTGCTCAGATAGATGCTTACCTCTTAAGTGAATGTAACCTCATCTTTTTAGTGTATAACTCACGGTAAGTAAAGAATAAGAGAAAATGATAAAAAAAAAGAAAACTGTCGAAGAGGTGCGAAAAAAATAGTGCAAAGTAATTTTAAAGCTTACAATTTCATTACGACGATAAATCAATGTTTGCAAATCTCTTCTTCTTCTTCTTCTGCTTTTTCTTCAGATCCACAGCTTGTTCTTCTCCTGGTTTACCATATATCTTCTTCTTGCTTAAACTTAGTAAATTGGCCTTACGGGTATTTATGTTTGGATGTGCGAGCACACATCGGTCAACAATAACAACAACAACAACAACACTCTACTATGGATGGCTGAAAAACTGATGGTGGTTGTGGACGATTTTCAAATATAAAGAAAGAAGAGAGAAAATCAACCGATACCGATGCGACGAATTGCATAAATTAACACCTCACTTTGGTGGTATTTTATTAAAGCAACTTACACTTTTTTTTTCTCTATATTTTCTCTTCTTTCTTTGTATATCCACTGAACAACATTCGAACGGAACGGACATCCTTGCTTGTTTATTTCGATTAATGGCGTGTTGATGCTTCACACCAACCAACCAACCAACATTAGCAACATTGATTTCACCATATACACATACAAGTGCAAAGCGTAGATGGACGAGATGAGTGCTTATTTGTGATTCATTTTTTCGGTTTTGGTTTCAAGGTTTTGTCATGGCATTAATTAAGTCAAGCACTACGGCATTTGTATTGCAAAAATGTTGAAATTTTTCATGGCAGTTTAAAAGTAAGTAAGTAAGTTAAAAACCAACAACAACAAAAAATATCCACAAGAGATTTTCTGCAAGGAGCTCGCGCGACGTTATCATTAAAAAAGCATTGCAATGAAAATAAAAAAAACCTGAGGGTTTTTCCTTTGCATCACACTAGTTATATTAAAAATAGGCACACAGATTTTTTAAGAGCATTTCTGAAAGGGTCTGGTGATATTCACTACACTGAAAATCTCTTTAGCAAAGTTACAAGATATGGGGCTTCTCTTAAACGAGAAGAAACGATAAGAAATAATTATTTATCTAATGCGTTGTACATTGGAATATCGTGACCACATGGAATGAGTGTGTTCCGATTGTGATTCGTGTAGTTCTGGATAACACAATAACTATTGGCAACAAATCCCGCATCTCCACAGAAGGTTAAATATCGGTAGAATATAGCCACAATAGGCAGGTCCCTAAGATTTATCGCACGATGCTGATTACAGTCCAGAAGTTATTGTAACGAACTTTATATTAAACGGCAATCTCTAGAACATCAAGAGCCATTGATTCTATAATATCCACCCACCCATAACGAGAGGGTTAAATGGGAATTGGGGAACTAGTTTATGGTATAACAGGCAACTCTGGGTTAGGCGCGTTAAAGTCGACTCTGTCTGGGTGTTTGATTTGAGGCCATTGTGAAGTGTCTTAGTCATAACATGCCTTTTCTCATTCAGCAAAGAGCTAGGGCGGTTTTGACTGGTGAATAATGCCACTTTGTGAGTTCTATCATAATTCACTTCCAGAACTTTGTGATTTTTTGTTCTGGTCTATGTTACTGGCCAAAGACTTGCCGCCTGTCTCTCAATCACAGGGGCTAAGCGAACTTGTCTCACTCCTGCGATTGGGATGTTGATCTGACTTGCACATCTGCAAATCTTCATAAAGAACATAGCTTGTATTTACTGCCTTAAGGCTACAAGTTTCATCCAACTTACTAAGAGGCTCCACCGGTCATCTGTCCATTCTTAGAAAAATTCCTAATACCTCAATCTGCTCCGTGTCAGATTTTATGATTAGGGATCTAAACTGTGGCCAGAAATTTAATATCATCCTTCTATCCAGGTCTGATTGGAATGCCCAATTCTCCAACTTCGGCCAATTTGCACTCAATTGGTGTCCTAACGGTTTGAAAACCGACAGTGGTTCTGGTGTTAGCATTGTTAGATCTAACACTCGAATCTCAATTCTACTGGGCATTTGGCTTAGTGTTTTCTAAGCCGAATTACACGCAATTGAGACAAGCGCCAGAATTAATCTTAATAGAGGTCTAAAAGGTGCTGAGATTATAATCTTCTCTGACAGCCATGCGGCTCTCAAGGTACTTTCATCATGGCGCTTCACTTCGAAGCTAGTGAAGGAGTGTTTTGAGAGTCTGCAGAAGCTGTCTATCCAGAATAATGTCACGTTTTGTTGGGTACCAAGCCACTATGACATTATAGGCAATTTAGCTGCTGGTAAACTTGCTAGGCAGGGTTCAGCGTCTTTACACACAGGCTCCGATTCATTCTGTGGATTCGGCTGCACCAGTTTCAAATCGATTTTTAAGGCATGTATGAGGGACGAATGGCTATCTCATTGGCATTCCATTCAAGGCCTTAGTCAGGCAAAGAACTCTCACTCTTACCAAATCCCTGAACTAAAAAAAAAAAAACGGATCTCAGATTGCAAGTAGGCTTTCTATCTGGCCACTATGTGGTCAGATATCACCTAAGTATATTAGGTCTGTCACATGAGACAGAGAGTCGTCTATGTATGGAGGATGATGAGACAACATCTCACATTCTGTGTGAATGTCCAGCTCTGGCTCGGCAAAGAAGGGGTTTTTAGCAAACCATTTATATGAACGAATGCAATCAGAACCTCTCTCACAAAAGATGTTCTAGCCTTCATTAGAGCAGTAGATCATTTCTTTTCTTAATTTTAGCGCTTTAGCGCTAAAGATCTTTTAGGTCGCAGTGCCTGACTTTCGAGTCGCCCAACCACTTCTGAATAGAAATCATAATGTTACAGGCCCATTTCAAGTGCTCGGAGATCTATTTGTATTATACCTATTGTATAACTGCGGGTTCCAGCCCATTTAGACTAAAAGAGCCCATTTTGATACCATTTACGGATTGGAGAACTATGAGGATTCCATAATGAATCTGGCTATGTCCTTTATATTTACGGATGATAGCTCGGACAGACTAGTGAAGAAAGGTGAGCCCAGGAATTTTAGTCTGCTCCTGGCCAGGGATGGGCATTCGCTCATGAAATGGAGGACTGTTTCTTCCTCCTCCTCAGAGCCGCAGCCCCGACAGAAGTCATTGAATGGCAGTCCTAGTCGTGCAGCATGTCTCCCCATTATGCAGTGTCCCGTAAGCACCGAAATCGTAATGCTGATGGAGTTTCTGCTAAGGTTGAGTAGCTGTCCATAGTGGTCCATGTTAGCCTGGTAATACCACAGGTATGCTCCGCTACCCAGGATCTTTTTGCTACCTCTCAAGTAATTGTACAAATATTTTGTCTGTCTATTTCTAGAAGGTCTTCCATAAATTGACTATCGAGCTTAGGTCAAATAAGTCTAGTTATTTTTCAAATTGATTCTGCTTGCCATAAATGTCAAGAAGGAGGAGGTGAAGTACGGTGTCCAAAGATTTGGTGGCCGTGCTTCTCAATGTACTGTAATGCAGACTGAAGCAGTTCTTTGGACTTTCAGAAGCTTGTTCATAAAGTAAGTATGAATGAAAAAAAAATTTCTTTCTTCAGTGTAATAAGTTTCGCCCTCGTTTTCCAAAATCTTTATATAATCAAAAAGCTTTAAAAAAACAAAAGCAACAAACACCTGAAACTTCACAATATCAACAAAGTCATAAACGCCTTTAAATAACAAAAACAAAAGGTGTAAAAATGATGAAATAAAGACTTTGACATTAAAGAAAAGAAAAAAAAATGAGACTTACATACTTTGTGAAACTTAAATCCTGAAGCTGTGAAATCAAAGGGACACACCCCTTCGTTCACGGAACAACATCTTTCATATATGTATGTACAAACACCGAGAGCGCCAGCATCAGCCTCAGCAACAACAACAACAACAACCACAGCAAGCATTTCAGCGACAACAACAATCGCACCCAGCTCAATCTGCACATACACAAAAGGCACCGATTTTGTTTGCTGAACCATTAAATTATCGCCCATGAAAAATCTTGTTAACACCTCATGTGCACCGCATTTATGTATTGTTCGTTGTATGTACTACACATATATATGTGTGTATAGCACAAGTCCACCACTAACAACAATATAAAAGAAGAAGAAGGAGAAGAAGCACTAAAGGTGTGTATTACATACATCGATGCGCGGCTTCTGATGTTGCTTTATTTTCGACGAGCACTAAAAAACCAAAAACCTTTCGATTATTTTTTTTTTCCAGTCTTGTTTTTTGTAAATATGCCGCACCGCGAATGAGGCTTTTAATTTTTTGTTAACATTTTTATTGTTCTTACTTGATCCTATTATATATACATAAGTACTCATATGAGTATGTCTGTATATATGTGAATGTATGACTATGTTTTGGGTGGTGTATATGTGTAACTTGTAATTAAGCCTGGCAGCCCTGGCGACTTGAATGTATACTATACATTGGAGCGTGTATTATATTCCTACCTTCATTGCAATTCGGTTGCAATTTGTATAACAATTTTCTGTGTAAATTTACACTATATTTTTGTTGTCGTTTTTTGTCATCGCTGTTGTTGTTTCCAGTTTTTGCGCCAAATATCCTAAAGGTGTTTTTTTTTTCATTTACTTGGCTGTTGCTGATTTTTTTTTTTTAATGATTTAATGCTCATGCATATTAATTAAATAACGAACGTGTTGTTATTTATTTTTTTGATTGTAATGATGAGCGCGAAATTTGATAACGTATAAGTCAATATTTATTATTATTATGTTTTGTTGTTTCTGTTCTTCTTCTTCTTCAAGAAAATTGGAGTTTAATTTAAGTATAAATGACTTATAATATTATACCATACAATAATAAGTAAATGTTCAATGCTTTTATTTTGAAAATATTAACTAACCTGTGTTTTAAAGATTTCATTTTGCTCATTTTTATTTAACCACCTCACTTAAAAATTTGTAAATTGTAGTGTTATTTTTAATATGTGTGCTTTTGGTAATCGAGTGGAAGCTATACTTTTTTTTAAATATTTTTATCCCCAGTTTGACCGCTTACTGAGTACATAAAAAACAATCCATAAAGAAACAGTTACCAAGCTTCCCATTTCAACAATTTTCTTTTCTTTTGGAGGGCCGAAAAAATGAGTTAATCTAAAACGGAGCTTTATCCTTTATTCTGGATTTTTTAATTTTTTTATTTTATTCATATTTATGAATCAGTTCCATTAAACATCTAGTCTGCTATAACCCTCCGGTCCGCTATAGCGATAAGCACCATATTTCTATTTTTAAATCTCTGTTGTATCTACCCAACGGGGAAGGAAGCGCTCCAAAAGCGCTCTTTTACCAACAATGGAGCGTTCCTCTGCCAGTACTAAGCGCTCCCCTTTTATAGTACAGCTCATATACTTTTTACATTGCATATCATAGGAAGTAAGCGCTGACATCAATTCGTGGAAGCGCTGATAGAGCGCTCTTAGGAAACGCAAACGGAGCAGTTTCGGAAAACCTTTTGCGAATATATTACATACATTTATTATTTTTATTTATTATATTTACATACTTATATTCCTCCTAACCTTTCTTGATAGCGCTCTTTTGCATACTTGAAAGCGCTTCCGGCAAGCTCAATGTCAGCGCTTTCTACTAGCTTCCACGAAAGCACAAAGAGAGCGCTCTCAAAGAGCTTTTTTTGGTAGCGCTTCAAATTTTCACGTTGGGTATTATAACTCATATATTTAAAACATATTTATACGAGAGGTATCTTTATAAGTAGGTTTTGTTTTTTTGTTTTTTGGAGCAGGAAAGCATTAAAAGCTTCAATCAGAGTGAGACTTCCAAAACCACCTTGCAAGTCGGAATGGTGGAACCCTCCTGGGCCACATTCTGGTACTACGTCAGAAGGCCGTTGTGAGCATTAACGCTCAAGCGTCAGTTAATTGTCATTCAGTCAAATTGTCTTCCTGTTTCAATATCGCCCTCAGAATTGTAAGACCAGGTGGCCGTACTTTACTGCATGTTAGCTAGTTTCTGATGCTGTTGATTCAGCCAGTACTCTCTTTCTGCAGCTCGAATCTTTGTCATCACCTGTGATGCAAACAGGCATCCTGCTTGCCACTTCTCTTTTGATTCGCCCACAGCAGGCTGGACGTTGTCGGTTTCATAGCAAGGGCTTTCTTAAAAACCACTCTTTCAGCGTCAAATCGCATGTAGCAGCATAGAACGTGCTTTGCAGTCTCTTCTTCATTAGTGCACTCTGAGCAAAAACGATGGAAATAGTACCGGAAACATCCATGTCCGCTGACTAGTTGTATGCCGTTCTTACGTTTCAGGCACTCTTCTATGCTGGAAATAATAGCGAATGTCCAACGTCCTCTCGTGGACTGCTCCCATTTCTTCTGCCATTCTTTCACCGACTTGGCTCTTCCTTCCGCTTTGCGCTCAGCCGTTAGGTTTGCACCCTGTGCTGTGCGGCGACAATGTTCGGAAGTATTCAGTTGAGGGCTCTAATAATTGCTGCTGCTCTTTTGCAATTCATCATATGGCCAATAAGGGCTCCAAGGTATCCTACATTTACCAACATTTTCTCAATTTTTTTCCGTGCAGTGAGTAGCACCACTTCCGTTTTTTGAGCTGCTATCTCGAGATCAGCGCTAACCACCTTCTAATGTTGCATTTTAACTGCAGATCTTTAATCTTTTTTGCAGCGAAAACCAATGCAATATCATCCGCGTATTCCACTAGCGTTGCATCCTTCGGTAGCTCCATCCGCAGGATGCCGTCGGACCTAAAGGGTGGCCAGAAAATTTCACTAGGGATCACCAAAGACATAACAGTCATATATATAACGGTTAACGGCTGATAAAAGGAAATAGTTTTTTACTTCTATCAAAATTGTAATTTACGCAGAACTAGCACACGCTTGGTATGTGATCTGCCATTTCAATCCAAGTCATGGACGTAGAAAATGCCAGTGACCTGTCACCGCCTTTATATCAGATCAATATCTCACTTTCTCAAGTTGTACATATAACTTTTGGTATGAAAATTTTAAACAAAAATTTATTCTAAAATTTCCTACTTTTAAATCCCCTACTTTTACACCCCCTACTTTGGAAGTTGGAACTCAACTTAAAACCGTTTTTCCGCCGATAAAAAAAAAATACATTATGCATTACTGCAGCATTTGAAGAAGCAAAAATGTTCAAAATGTACTGGCTGCTGGTCAAGCATTAGCGGCAAGAAGGAGCATCGCTGCAACAGTCCCTTGCTGTTAAATGCGTGATCAGCAGATAAATGTTAGCATTTGTTTCTGCAAATGTTGCAATACTGTATGGCCGAATATACCCCACGTGTCTCTTAGATTTTCGTCCCTACAACATTTATGAAAATCAGAAAAATCGGCGCCGGACACCTGGGGACGTCTCCTTGTTGGTCAAAATTAATGTTACAGTTACCTAAATTAGTCATAATGCAGAATTCACGTTATAGTATATTTTATTTATGTGGGTAGGCTGCTATTTCCTTTTAGTAACCGTTAACCGTTATATATAGGACTTTTATGTCTTTGGTGACCCCTAGTGAAATTTTCTGGAAGATATTTTTGTGGAATATTTTAATCCTGACATGTCTCTTTTGAAAGGACTTTTCAGGTTTTCATCAAAAAAGGGGTCAAATTGTCCCATTAAGAGAGGAACTAAAGGGTTGAAATGTTCTACAGAAATGACCCTTGTAAAATTCTACTGTGAAACTTCACTAATAAGATTTTACTCAGATATCAATTTATAACACTTTTTGCACTTAGTATTCAACTCCCTTCGACCAAAATAAGAAAACTTTGACCCACTGTAAAAAAAAACTGAGACGTGCTGGACTATAAGTTTGTTTCACAAAAATGGACTATACAACATACCCTTTCAGAATTATAGGGTGGCTATTCTGTTACAGCCAGAAAGTCTTAATTTGTTGGGCTGTGTAATTAACAAATTGCTTAAGAAAAAGAAGAAGAACTATAATCCAGGATTTTTATGAAATTTAATTCCGCTCCACTTTCTTTTGACTTCATCACCACGAACTTAAACAAGAGCCATCTACTTTTCATTTACTTTTTTATATTAAAGAAAAATTCTTTCTTCATGAACGCAGCATTTAAAACTGTCAATAGCATAATAAAATCATGTAATTATAATATTACTATTAATATATAGGTAAATATTAAGCTATTTCTAAGAATGTCACATAAATTTCACAACCATTAAATAATCTTAAATTAAATATTATTAATGTATAATTTATTAGCTTGTTAAAATTATTTTACTATAAAAAAATTGTCATTATTTTAAGAAGATAATAAAAAATTGTATTAAATGCCAAAAACAAAAATAAAAAAATAACAGGATATATTTTCATTTGCATAGAGTAAAATGTCAATATGGAAATGACGACGACAAGTGCGCCTTGCTATGTTCTTCTACTGTTCAAAGCTCTGCTCAAAGATTGGCAGCACGCGTGTTTTTATGGCAACAATAAATGCGCTATAAATGCCAAAAAAAAATAGAAGGGAACAACAAGTTTAATGGCAATTCGGCTGCTTTTGCTTTTAAGACAACCAGTGTTGTTGCTTTGCTTCATGTCTTCTTCAATGATGGCAACGTTATCTTTTAAAAGCTCACTGCATTTTTTTGACATCTAATTTTTTTTCCTTTGAAGTTATTAAAAATTCCATGCGTGATTTTTCTGACTGAAATTGTCATTTCATATTCATATAATAAAAATAATAAAAAAAAAAACTCAGATATTTTTTATTTTACAATGCGTTGAAATAATTACAAATACCTATAAAAAAAAATGTGAAAAAATGAATTACGTTGAATTGCATTGGTTGTTGGTTGGTATCAGTGATGCCAACTTGCGGGGAATTCCCCGATTTGCGGGTAATTTTACATAGTACGGGGAATCGGAGAATCAGCTGGTTTTTGTGGGGAATTTGAAATTATTCAGCTTTTAGTTATTAAAGTCAGTAGAATATTTCTTGTCAAATTTTATGTAATGTAAATCGTTTAGCTTTTGCAGTATTTCATATTTTAAATCTTAAAATCTTCATCTTTTCTTAAGTGGGCCCTGTACATTCTTGGTTTGAAGAAATCGATTTTAAAAAAAGTGTGTAATTTGGAAATCTTTCATTTCAAAAGTATTTTGTAAAAATTTCAGAGAGAAACTCAGAGTGCTTTAGTAAATATAGACGATTATAACGCCGAGTATTAGTCAGGCAAAACAGTCGCGTTCCCTCTCCGCCATTCAGAAAGGCTTAGCTATGCCTTGGTCCAGCACCTCTTGATTAAAACTCTCAATCCTTGCTGACTAATCTGTAAACTTACAAACTACGTTCAGCCATCATGAAGAAGATGAAGTATATTTTAAGTGTTAAAAACCGATAGTCAAAACTTTGTCTTAAAACAAGATTTTTGACATTTTTTATTCAAGCGAAAAGAAAGTCCATGCCTTTTCTTTTGAAAACTTTGAAGTCCAAAAGTGGGCTGAGGCTTGTTTATCTATCAAAATCAACGTCTAATAACTCGAAACACCCCATATCGTTCAAATTTGGTATGGTAACTTTTACCCAATAAGACTAATCTTAGTGCAAGTATGAGCCCGATCGATTTTGAGAGAGGGTTCCGTTGAGATGAAATCACTCATGTGTCAAAAGAATTCCGATTTCAGAAAGAACGTTTCTATTCTATAATCTACCAGTCCTATAAAAAAATGGTTAAGTTTTGGACCGTACGTTAAGGTATTTTTCGTTTTTATAAAATGTTTATATGAAAACTGCGTATCGCGCTGTTGTAATATAAAATTATACCGGGGAGGGGAATTTGATCGAAAATCGGGGAATTTCTCAAGGGCTATCGGGGAGACAGAAGAAATGAGTTGGCATTCCTGGTTGGTATTGCTTTGCTGTTGTGTGGATGTATTTTATATGACAGTGTTCATAATTCGTTAATGCATAATCCTAACATATATTTTTGTTTATATTTTTTTGTGCGCTTCTTGATAAATTTTATTAACAAATTTTATATAAATTCACCATAAATTTTAAATTTGTCACTACTGAAGTAAGTTTAAAAAAAAAAAAAAAAAATGTACAATTTTTATCGCTACTACATGCAGTTAAAATTTCACTTTGACATTGCTTGTCAAAATTTTGACAATTCATACCTATATGTGTGTGTGTTTGTGTATGTGCATGTGTACAACTTATTCGATGGCGCACGGCGCTGTCATTTCAATTTCTGATATGAATAATACTTCCTTTGGCTTTGTGGCTATTTTTTTTTCTTTAATTCGGCGGGCGGTTTACATTCACACATATGCATGTAGGTATATCAGCATTAAAATGCATTTGATTTGGCTGATTCACTGACTCGTCTCTTCATTCAGTCAGCAATATTCAACTGAAACCATTGGGAGTAAAAAAGCATAGAATTTTCGTACAGAAAATGCTCTCTACTTCTAGAAAAAATTGCTGGAAATTTCACCAGTACTATTCAATAAAGAACAAGTGAGAGGTCCCAAGACTAAAAACTTCTAACTCGACTGAAAAGGAAATTTTATACTTTTGCTAAAAAATTATTCTCCTGTTTTGCAATGAACTTAGGTAGAATATAAGGTTTTTATGGATTTTCCTAGGTTTGGCAAGGCCCTAACAATTGGCTTTATAAATGTTACGCTTCAAAATGTAGGGCCAATATTGTCCTAACTGTGGCCAAGGTGGACTTTATATCGATTCTCACAATTTACCAATACCACGCTTGTATTAATGACCAATGCCGATTTTTTTTATAGATTTAAAGATTTAAATAAAGTCTTAAAATTTCATTATCTAAAAATTTATTACGAATAAAAAAAAGAAAACTTATATAGGCTAAATCTAGGCAAGCTCCGTATAGGACGTCTATATTGAGCCCACATATGTTTTAAAATCCTCTATAAAGGATTGCTATATGGTATTCCGTATATTGGATACCCGTCTCAAGCATTCATAGGACCTTTATAATACGTGAACTTTCTAAGGTTTATATTCACACGGGTTTCTGAAATTCACAAGTTCTTTCTAATTTTGGAAATATTTTCATTCCTTTTATGAAATAAAATCTTAACCCTCTAGTTCCCAGGCCCGCCTCTAGACGGCCTTCATCAAAAGGGATATAATTGCCACCATAACAGTTTTCTGTTGCTACATTTTATCATATCGTTTAGGGAATCTCCGGTATTACAGAAGTAAGCGACAGTCAAAGTAAAAAATTTGTGAAAAATAGGAAAATTAATTATTTTGATTGTATTTGAGATAAAAGTAAAAAAAAAATAAATAAAATACTTCCCGCCATACTATCCAGATAAAAAAAAACTAGCTATGGATAGCTAAGTATTTGAATTTTTTATATAAAATATTTAATTAGTTAAAACAAATTGATAAAAAGCTCATTCAACAACAAATAATTTTAGGCGTTCAAACTTTCCCACTTCATAAAACCACGTTTTTTTTTGGGTTTTTAAATCAGTTTATGATTTTTACGCCAATATTGATCCACTCCGATGTGTTTTTTATCAATCAAAAATTTGGGAACTAGAGAGTTAAACGAGATATTTGGTACTCGAATGTACAACCAAGCATGAATATATCTTATATCCATAATTTATTTTTTAAGTTATTTTTCATAATATTTTACGTCAATTGAGATATTTGTCTAAAATAGAACGAGGGTAAAAATCTGTTTGTTTTTTCGCTGAATTTAAAAGAAATTATTTAAGTGGATAGTTCCGAATGAAGGAAATATATTACATATGAATTCCGAAATCTACCCAAAAATGGTTTTGTTCCTCATTTGAAATAAAATTATAGAATCTTTATAAAAATGTTAGTGTTTTAACAGATAAGTTTCTAAATCGACGGGATCACTTCATACATAACTCACAGGCACACGGGCAACGCCCGGTTATCTCAAGCTACTATACAAGCATTTATGTGCACAGGTACCCTAACACATAGTTGTTATTTCTTTTAATTTATTATCAAATTTGAGAGATCTTTTGTTGATTTGAATTCATAAGCCTGAGCCTCATAACTTGACTTTAAAAGTTGGCATTGTATTTTGAAACCACTTAATTTAGCTTTTGTTTGATGTCTTTAAGTTGCCACATATATATGTGTATCTACTTGTGTGTGTATGTATAGATGTGTAAGTATATCTTTTAGGTGCACCTATAAATTTCAATTTAAGATGTGAAACATTCTGATAAGTTTTTGTATAGTTTTATGTTGCTTTTGTATATTGAATTGCATGGCCAATTTGTGTATACAAGTTTTTCTCAATTTATAAGATTGGTGTTTTTTTTTTTTTTTTTTTTTTTTTTGGTTTTTCTATTTTCTTCAAGTAATTTTTCCCCCTTGATTGTCTGATTGAAATTCTGGAATAAGTGATAGTATATTGACACATTTATGTGATCTTAATTATAACTTTCTTTTAATTTGGGTGTCAAAACAAATGCATACATACACAATACACCTGTATGACTTAGCTTTTTAAAATAAATTTTAAAAGATCTGATATCTTTGAGTTTAAGGTTTAAGTTACTTTAAAAATATATACACGTTTGTATTCATTTTACCTTATCAGCATTTCCGTTTGTTTTCAAGTTATTGTGCATTTATGCTTAACAAAATTGAAATAATGTATTTTTAATTTATTTTCATGAGTTTTAAAATAACCGCATTAAGATTTGAGCCAAAGGATGTAACGCAAAAAATGGAGATTAACTTAGGTGTAGGCTGAAGTAATTCAAATATGCTGGAGAAGGCTAAAATTAAACTGGAATGTGAAAGCGCATAGCTTCATGAATGTGCTGTAAAACATACATTAGGGTGGAACAATTTTTTTTCTCAGGTTGATTTAACTTTTGATTAACTTTTGAGGTTGCCATTCATTATTGAGTTGAAGTGATCATGTGGGAGAAAATTTGATTGAATGGGGCAAAATATGGATACTGGTTTTCAAAGTTAGAACCCGATTTTTAAATGATGAAACATTGTCCCCCAAAAACCATCGAATCAAGCAACATTTCGTAAGGTTTCTCTTGCTGCTAATAATAATTTTTCAAAGTCCGAACCGATCTTCCAAAGAAAAAAAAAAAAAACAAAATTTCGCCACTCTATCAACTTAAACTATATAATGCCAACCTTAACAGTTGACCGGAATCATCAACATTACTACTGATATCAGATGCTAACTTTCTCAGGTGGTTCTGAGAAGAAAAAAATGGTTTCACTCCATCTTAATATACATATTGCTACTTTAGAAAGAAACTTTTGGAGACCACAAAAATGCTTTAATCAATAAGGTACAATCAGAAGATGTTTTTCAATTACTTAAGTAAAAGAAAATAGCAAAGTTATTTATACTTCAATAAATTTTTTCTGTGTGTAAACCACAAATTAAATTGTAATGATTTTTCGCAAATTCATGAATTATCATTTGCATGCAAAATATTGCCAATAACATTTCGCAGTATTTATTTATTTTTAATTTTTTTTTTTTTTTTTGATCCAAGCAAGATTGTATGTTTGTTGTATTGCCATTTAAGAGTATGTCAACATTTTGTCAACCAATGTATGCAGAAGTTATTTATAAATAAAAAGGAAGCTTCTACTACTTCAACTTCTTTATTTTTTCCAAATAAATAAATATTTGTTTATTTGTTAGTCTTTTGCATTTGCGTAAGTGTTTAACATTCAGCAGTTAGATTTGAGTAAGTATACATACTCGTACTTAAAAGATATTTTATCGAAGTTATGTGAAATATAAACAGACATGCAGAAGAAGATGGTTACATACAATATTTAAAGAAAAAATTACTTAAATTAAATTGTATACAATGAAACAAAAATGATATGAAAATTGAATTCGATAGCCTTTTATATTTTGTGCTCGTGAAACTTTCAAATAAAGATTAAATTCAATTTATTTTGTATTGTTTGGTAGTGCATTAACCCTCTCAGGAGAAAGGGACAAATCAGGATGTTAATTTTCGTGTTTAGGAGCACCCAAATAGTCAAAATTAACTATTCACGAGTTTTTACCAGTCCTGATTTAGCCGTACGCGATGTACACATAGTATGTGAATGAAAAAAAAATTCGGAGAACTTTAAAATACTCCGACTTACACAAAACATATCCCAATCGACAGAGGAAGGTTCTATCAACATAAGAAATTTTTTTTTAAACATCTTTTTATTATGTCGTATTTTTAATAATTTTTTGAAATCGACGAGAAGACAATAAAATAGAAAAAACGTGAGATTGTCCCATAAAAGTCACAATAGTTTTTGATTGTTTTGCTTCGATTGTACTAAAACAGATGCCAAAATGATAGAGGAAAAAACTGCAATGTCGTCAATACTAAAATTGTTTGGTTGGCATTAAAATCAAAGTCAGGAAACACTTTCAAATTCATGTACGCATACATAAGTGTACGAAAATCCTGAGAAGGTTAAATATCTCAACTTTATCTCATATGAAACTTTGATTTATGTCCTACACGGAAAAGAAAAGACTTGTAAAAAATAAGATTTGTAAAGATAAAAAAAAGCAGAATAATCAGGAAAAATTGCCATTTCGCCCTGTAATTTAGAAATTTCATGAGATACTTTATTATTACAGTTTCAGAAAGGAAAATAATCAAAGTGACATGGAAAAAAATGAGTTGACAAAAAATACTGAATTATTATTGAAATATTCTATGATCGGCAATTAAAAATTACGGGGCAAACTGTAAAAATTTATGAAAATATTTTTGTTTCATTTCTTTCATTTTTTAAATCACACATTTACTTTGTTTTATATATCAAATATTTCTCTATATATTATCATTCAATAAAATAACTTTCAACTTTCATATTAAATGAAAGTTTTATTATTTTATTAGCAAAAGTCTTTAGCATTGGATGTCCATTTCATAATTGTATCGAACAGTTTTCCAAAAACGATTGAAACTGAAACATCATCTTTTTTTGAATTACCCTAGAATCATGAAGATAGCTGGTCGAATTGTTTGCTTTTTATCAATGCGATTTGAAGCTAAATATAGGGAAGAGAACAAAATATTCTATAACTCTTCCATTAATGCTGACTTTTGATATCAAAAGTTTTATTATGCTTTGTAAAAATTTAATTTAAAATTTCATAATTTACAAAATCACACTGTCAAAATTGATTTGAAACTCCAATAATATTAACTGTATTGTTTATTACAGTTTTTCGTTTACTATCCGGGCAAGACAGGGAAAACTGTAATTATTATCAGAAATCCAATGAATTATAACAGAAAATTTTTTCCGTGTACTCGGAAAACACATTCTCTACGAAAATCATGTTAATTTTTTTAATAGTAAAGTTGAAGATATTTTTAAGTTATATTTTGAGTTAGAAGTATTTCCTGCTGAATCTTGAACACTGAAACATTGTTGCCGTAATTGTTACAATGATTTATTTTCATGGTCTATAAATAACTTATTGTTGCAATTTATTCTAGTCAGATTTTTTAACTTTTAAGGTTTAATGACTGAAATGAGTATACAATATTTCTCTGATGAAAGACGTCTATTTATTGACTTATCCAAAAGAAGCTTAAAAGCCGTGCTCGTTTGCTTTGATAACACCAAGGCCTAGATTCCGATAGCATATGGAAACGGCATGAAAGAAAACTATGAACCGTTGATATTAATTTTAGAAAGAATTAAATATGAATAATAAATGACGCATTTGCTGTGATTTGAAAGTGATTGCTTTTCTCACAGGCATAAGAAAAAAGGTATTTGTTGCTGAAGGTCAAATAAATTCCACAAATTACGCATTTTCTCGTATATTGTTAATACTCCATTAAATAATTTAATTAATTAATGTTTGTTTTGCAATATAAAATATATTTTTAGTATAGAAAATACTATTATAGACACGTTTTTTCATTACTTATAAAACGTGAAAATTTTTAAACAGTTTTGGAATTTGGATTTATTTTTACTAAAACTAAGTTTACAGAGTTTTGTTGTTCAGTGACCTATAGTAAAATTTGATGGGTAACATATTTTTTGAACATATTAACCGTCTATCAATCCTCGTAATGGGTCAAAAAAGTAACTTTTTTCGAAAAGGGCAAAAAATACCTATAATTATGGGCGCTAAAGGGTTAATATGTTAAAAGAAAATATTCTACGGAAAATTCTACTATAAATCGCTGAACATACAAACAAGCTTTGATGCAAAACTAACAAGTTGTTGTATGGTTTATTATGCTTAATCTGTTAGAAATGGGCAAATTTTAGCCTCGCGTAAAAAGAAAATTAGACGTAAACTTTTAAAACGCTGAGATACGTATAATTTTTTTTTCTCGAGTTCTATCAGGATCAATTTTCAAAACTTTGTTATTTTTTGTGTGTTGGACTGTGTTATCAATAAAGATACATTAAAAACATCTTTAGTCTATTCTTTTGTTTCTTCTCCACCTTTTCATCACATAAATTAATTTTTTTCAATATTATTATAAAATTAAAAATATTATTTTTCAGTTCGAAATATTTGAAAATAGATTTGTGCCACCTAGAAATAAGTCGATCCAAATGAACTTTTCTAATATTCTGAAATAAAAACTTAAATCGCAAAATATTCAATGGTAAATATATATTCAATGGTTAATGTATTTCTTAAATTTAACAAAATCGGTCCCTCTTAAACCCAAATCATAGAACCGCTATTGCTAAAGGGACTCATGAAAACGTTCCTTGTTTCTAAGGGGAACTCCATGGTCATCCCAATAAAATATTACTATTCAGAGCTAGCAGTGAGTTTTGCCAAAAATTATTTATTTTATTACAAAATCAAAATATACATACATATTGCCAACTATCACTCCAAAATATACATTCACAATTACTCAATCTGACTTCAAATTAACTCATCACCGATGACATTTCAATTTCAAATGCTGTAAATAGTTTTTTTCTTTAGATTTTTCAAGACTCTTTATGTCTACAAAATAAATAAACAATTCAAATAATCTCTTTTCAAAAAAAAAATAAAAATTATTCAACACAACATTTAAGTACTTATCATAATAATAATAAATTTTTCAATAACTATTTTACATTATTAATTGATAGAAAAAGAAATAAAGAAAAAAAAAAAGCAGAAAGCGAAAATGTAAAAGAAAACCAATCAAACCACTGGCTGACCTACGGCGAGCGTAACAACTTCATGCATATAAAACAAACAAAAGGTAAACTATGTAAACAAATTAAAATACCTTTCAAATGCTACTTTACTTATTTTTCTGCTGTCCGTATAATGAAATGAAGTCAACCTTGCAAGCTAATTAAAAAATATATGTATAACTACATATATATATATATAGTATATAAAAACGATTACATCAGAAGGGCTTCATTCATTCTGCAGCATTCCACATTGAATACTCAATAGATCTTGATGATGACCATTGCTGTTTTTGTTGCTGCTTCTTCAAAAAGTAAATAAAAAACTACTTAAGTTCATAAACTTAAATGAAAGCAATTTATTTACAAACAATTTTAATGGCAATAACTTTCTGGCTATTTTCGGTATTTTTTTTTCTGTTTAGCTGAAGTTAAAGTGTTCAATATTTAATTGAAAAATAACATGAAATGTAGTACTTTTTTTTTGAACCATTAAGCAATAGTGAGCTTATTATTTTGAAGTAGTATTTTATAACGATGTGATGTTATAATGTATGATGAGTATGTAGCTAAAATGATATTGACAATAACACAGTGCGACATTACGTTTAGGACATTGGGGTTATTGATTGTAATAGAAAGGTGTCATATCTAGGATCAATATATTAGCTGGAGTTTCTTACTTTATAATAATATTTAAATATTAAGACGTCGCCCACTGGGGCTGCTCCATATAAGTGAGTGCTCAAAATTCTAAAATTAGTTTTCATCGATCAAACTCATTTGAGCTATACTTTTTAAGTAAATTTGAGATGATTTAACCCATTGGTGACCACGATTTAACCCATTTGTGAGCAAAGTAACATAAACATATAACAGTTTTACACCAAAGTCATTTATATATAATTTGTAAAGTGAATTTTAAATGATTTAACCCATTGGTGACCAAGGTAACATCAGTTTAACAAAATTTTGTATTTTTAAACTTTCTGTACAATTTAAAGGAAGCTTCCATAGTCAAACCTTTGTGTTACATGTAGGTATGTAACATTGGTCACTAATTGGTCAAGGATTTTTTTTTTTTCCAAAATGAAAAATTTTAATTAAATAATACAATTTCGTTTAGTTTTATTTTGGTATAGCCACAGTATAATTTTTATATAATCAAATTTAGTAAAACTACCTAATTGCATTCATACAAACTAAAAATTAAATATGAAATAATAGATAATTAAAAAAAAAAATCAGGAAAAATTCAAATATATAAGATGTAAAAGATAAAAAACTATAATAGTTGTACTAGTTCAGCTCCTAATTGCTAATCAGCTTCTGGTTCTATATCCGATGTACTTAAGCCTAGCTTCACTTCCAACATATCTTAAAAAAAGGGTATTGTATTGTGGTCAAGCGGCAAGGTGCGCTTAAAGCTTATTAGAGGGTCGGAGGAAACTAAAAATCGATTGGAAATGTCTTCTAAATCTTTACGGTTAACTTAAAAAGCTTACTTTTTCATAAAAACTGTAAAAACCAATATACTTTTAATTTATTCTTAAACAAAATCAAAAATTTTCCTTTAAAAAAAAGAGGCAATTTTTTTAAAACCATTTTAATTTCGAATGGGCAAATTGATTGAGCTTTTATCTTCAGATTTTAATTACCGAATGTTTGTATATTATTATGGTATTAATATATTCCTAATCATTTTGCCCGTTCGAAAAAAAATTGATGTTAAAAATTTATTTTAAAAAAATTTGAAATAAGTTCGAACTTTTGCAAATAAAACTTAGATTTTTTACACGAAAAAAAAAAAAAAATTTGGTAATTATTTACATACCCAACTCCAACAGAAACAAGAAGAATTTTTGAGAAAGCTTTAACAAAAACTTTGTAATAACAACACAAAGTTCAGATAACATTGATTAGGTTGATCATATTAAAGTAAAAATAGAAAAAATTTTCAAGTTTGACACTTCATATCTCCTATACTATAAAAGGTAGAAAGTTGAATACTTTCCTATCGATGCACCAATTATTTATGAGTACAATAGCGTTGAAATTTTTTTTCTAAACCCATTTTTTTTAAATTTAAAACTTTTGGGCACTAACTTATATGGAGCGGCCCCAGTGTGCGTCGTGCGATTTATGCCATCAATAGCTCAATGGAAAAAGTAATTCAATGTAGAATTTGTATTAATGTCATATAGTGTAATTTTAGCAGTCGAATGCAATCAATTTTTTGGAGTTTTATGTTTTTACTACTGCAATAGAAAATTAATTACATTTGAATTTTCAACCAAAATTTTTATATAAAAACTTATTGAAGAAACGCTTCACTACATATCAAGTTACTACATACTATTATATTATTCCAAAATCAGCGGTTATGGACCTGGTCCTAAGTTTCCATTTGTATTAATGTTTTGCGTGTTATATTTATATATGAATAGTAAGTAAAGCAAAACGAAAAACTTGATCTACCAATTGTTAAACATTGAATTTTTGAAATTATGCAAAGTCTGATTCGGAAATGGAAACTGAGACCTGATGCTTCGACAACCAACACAACTGCCTATATTCAGAATTTTGTACCTAAAGTATTTGTTTCTGCTTTCCCCCCCCTCTTTAACTACTCAAGTTTTAAAAATATTACTGCATTTAAAAGCAAATAAATGAAAAATAATCAAAAATCAACTAAAATTGATTTTCCATCATATGCATAACTCTATCAGCACAATCTCGCACAAAATCATTAATGTTAATGAATTGCAATATTTCAATGTAAACAAAAAAAATTAATCGAAATCTATAAAATTTCTCAAATACATCAATGTCGATTCAAAACTGATAAGCACAATCATTACAAATAAATTTGGAAACATGCTTTAATTAGTATCAAATTTCCTACTCATTTGTGTGTGCGTGTGTGCGTATATGTGTTTGGTTCGTGTGAATAAAGAAAGCAACAGCATACAGGTATTTATAAAACTTCAGACGTTAAGGTAGAGGCTTCCATAAATTAATATATCAATATTACTAATTTTAAGATTGAGTATTGGAAAATCCCTACAAAGCTATGTGTTTGGGCAAGCGTGTAGCTATGTAAGTTAAGTTGTGTTTGCTGTAAATCATTCAAGTTGCGAAACAGACACCGTCAGCTAATTCAGAACCAGGTTCTAGGGAGATCGTAAAAAATGTAAAACTGAAGATGTAATTTTATTTTACACTTTACTGGTTTGAAAGCAACTAAAATTGAAAGAAGTGAGATAGTGCTTTTCAATTCGGATTACCAGATACCAACCCAGCAGAAAAATTTGTTACTGCATTTTTAGAAAAACCATGAGTGGGTTTTGACTGAATTCGCTCATCTTCCTCCAGATTTACAATTGCAAATATCTATAAATTACAATATACAACAATTTGAGGGTCAATGTCTTGGGACAAAACCAAACTAATCTCAAACGATAGTATTTGACCTCGGTAACAAAAGCTTTAATCCCTTTTTGCTCAACTACGTCACAATTTTTTTTACAGTCGTTTGAAATTTTTATTTTTTGGTCAAAAACCGAATCAAACAATGAGAAAAATCATATAAAAAATTTTATTTAAGGTGGTTCTTGTCTTGGGCGACCTATATTTAAATTTTCCGAGCAATATTTCCTTGGAACATTTTAACTCTCTCACTCCCACAAAAATGGGTTATTTTGGGCCCTTCTCTTAAAAACTCTTTTAAAGCTAGGTTTAATGGGAGGTGAAGGGTTACAACATTCCACAAAAATATTCTCCAAAATATTTTTGTGGAATCCATCCCACCCGCTAGCGCGTCACGTAATTTATGGACGGCCTCTTATATTGCAACATTATTTCTATGTAAAGTCCATACAATAATCATCATCACCACTAAATTTAACTTTTGCGAAATAAAAATTCACGACACTTTTAGTTAAACTTCGAATAAAATTACTCAAAAATCATCAATTTTGAAGTTCTCAGCTATGCCGCCTTGATGTAATTTATACAGTATTATATAATTATAGCAAATTACCGTTGTACCGCACCGTTACAATATCATTAAATGATTTTCTGCTGCCAAAGGTTGCTACGTTCCATACTTTCAGGACATATTACAAGGATATTACTAATCATACTTAATATCGCAATATACATACATATGTTTACAAATAAATTTCTTAACACTTAATTTCGTTTTTTATGTGTTATCTTTAACTCCTAGAGACTACTTGTCTTGGGTGGCCCTTAGTGATATTTTCTGGAAAATAATTTTGTGGAATGTTTTAACCCTTCACCTCCCATTAAACCTAGCTTTAAAAGAGTTTTTAAGAAAAGGACCCAAAATAATCCATTTTTGTGAGAGTTAGAGGGTTAAAATGTTCGAAGGAAATGTTCCTAGGAAAATTTAAATATAGGTCGCCGAAGACAAGAACCACCTTAAATAAAATTTTGTATATGATTTTTCTCATTATTTGATTCGGTTTTTGACAAATAAATAAAAATTTCAAACGACTGAAAAAGAAATTGTGACGTAGTGGAGCAAAAAGAGATTAAGGCTTTTGTTACCGAGGTCAAATACTATCGTTTGAGATAGGTTTGGTTTTGTCCCGAAAATATGTGTTGCACTGTGTTATAAAAAGCTGTAAAAAAAAATTAATCAACAATGCCATAGAGTCAAACCTGCTAATTGGGACTCTTTTTAACCCTAATCGAACAGCACTATTCATTTTTTTTTTTTTTTTTGGATTCTGAAGAAATTCCGCTTGCTATTTGAACCACCTTCTAATAAGGTGAAGGACCGCACTTTTTTTAGCAATATTTTTAGTACTGTTTTTTTTTTGCTGAAAAGAGGTGTTTGTCTCATAGGAAATGGGTGGAAGTCTTTAAAGTAAACAAAACTCAAGTTCAAAGAATTTTTCCAACAAAAGAAAAAATTTAAGATTGTGCAACGCATAAAATCGTGTGCATCATTCACTGACATTGATTCACCGGTTATTAACCCTTTCAGTCATGACGTCCTCTACAGAGGACAAACATTGATTATTAATTATAATATTTAATTAATAAATATATTTAAAATTTTATAATCTACAAATAGAATTACATATATTCAGTTCAGTTAAGTATTTTTCATGTTTTCCGAACATTTGAAATTTTGTTCTTATGCTATAAATTTGAAAGTTTTTGTTTTCGAAGTCAAGTCAAAACGAAATTGTCAAAAATTGACAATCAAAACTGGTTGAAATTATTTTAGTAAAAAATAACCAATTCATTGCTAAGTGCAAAAATTGCTTTCCTAGTATATTTTCAAGAGATAAGAAAATGTTAAAATCCGCAAATTGAAGAAAAATCATTAATGAATTTTTGTCTATAGCTTCAGAAGTCTAATTGTTCAAGCTTTAATAAAAGTTTAACAAGGATACTTAGAGACGTGAAACTTGTTTACATTAGGTGTAGAAGCCCTAAGCAATCATGGATTTTACGCAAAACTTATTTATCGATCCCAATTTAAAAGATGGCCTAAAAGCGTTAAGTTGTTTACCCTTACATTCAAAATATTTTCCAATATCGGGGACGATATTACAACACAAAGCAAAAATTACACTGTACAAAAAAAGAGAGTTTAATTTTTTTTTTTTTGTTTAAATTCAATTTTCTATCTGAGTATCGAAACCGTTGAACTGGTACTTCAAGCATTTAAGAACTAAGTCAAAGAAGTGACTCATTTTATTGGAACAATCCATTTGAAAATTTTTTAAGAATTTAACCCCATGTGGGAATCGAAACTGAGGCAGCTGGAACTCCAGTCTAGTACTCATTCATCAGGCCACGAGGGTGCTGATCACGAATCTATAAAAATCACCAGAGACTCTTAAAACTTTATGTTTCATGTTGAAAACCAAAAAAAAAAAAAAAAAGAAAAAAAAACAAGAAAAAACAATGTTCATCCATGAACCCCTCCCCTTATAAAATTTTCAAAAAACGAAGATATACGGATATACACGAAACCTGAAACCTTTTTGGAATCTGAAGAATCTGTTGTATAATTTCAAAACTTGATTTCCTCTTGTATTAGTTCAGATAAGTAAAAACTTTTTTGCGCTGTCACTTTTCGATTAGATGCTATTCTTGGCTATTTAACGTATCCCAAAAATATGTTCCTTTATTGTGCTTACATAACAAAAAATGATTCATGTGCTTATATACATAGCTCATCTTCCATTTTTTCACTAAAAAAATAAAACCTTTAAAATAGGACCACCTTTTAATCGGACAGTTTTGGCTTGGTCCCGAGGGGTGTCTTAATTAGCAGGTTTGACTGCATTACTAAGTGGAAATTTTCTTTATCAGGTATGTTTATAAAAGATAAGAGAATAAGAAAATCAAAAAATTTGAGGAATCGGATTATCCAGTGGTTGTCTACAGCTCCATACAATTTTTTTTAACCTTTAATAAATGACAAAAAAATTAATATAGAAACATGAAATTTAGTGTCCTCATTGTGGAAAATCTAAGTTACCATAATTATAACAAAAGGTTTCAATCAAGCCCCATCAAAATTCGGGCGTCAAAGGGTTAACATACGACAATCCTGTAAACACTCTGAAAGCGTCTTGACAACATCGGATTACATAACTCTCTATTAACACTTTACTTTTGACATCTCATTTCTATTTCCCAGCAGAGATGTGATTGGTGAGCCAACAAAGGTACTAGTGATCTTGAATTCATTTTCAAACATGTATATTTAGTCAAATTAAAGATGGTATCAAAATATCGGTGCTAAAAACAGACTCAGGATCTGGCACACTGTGCGATTGGAACTATGCACCAAATATGGCAATAAAAGTTCAACAATTGCTGTAGAAGCAGCAATGATGTAGAGAAAGTTGAATTAATCTGGCATTTACTTTGAGGATGGCTTGCACTACACAGGGTTTTCGAGAGAAAATAATCAACTAGATCAAACAACCTTATAAGCCCCACATAATTTAACCTAGTGGTTGGCGATTTACATACCGTCTCCCCCCCCTCACGTCTTCCTAAAAATAAGTGCGAAAAATAAACCTTCTTAGGGTGCAAACACGCTTAATTTCAGCTGTTGTTTTTCGCGTTTTTGTAATAGTTCCAAGTTTATACCTTGATTTTTTAATTTTATTTTTTTGCAATGTTTGGAACGTTTCTTTTGGGATATTGTTTTCGTTTTTTGATTTACAAAAAAAAATTGTTGACTTAAAATGCTTTTAAATTTGTTTAGCAATTTTCTGATCGATAAGTAAGTTGTGGCTTTAGTTAGTCGGTTTCAAATGGTGGCCTTACTTCTATGGAGGAGCTTTTTTTAACACAAGGTGTGATTTTTTAACACCTAATGCTAATCGTATGAAAAATGTAGTTCTCCTGTCTAGTCCTTGATAAATCATCGCATAAGTTTTATCGAATTCTATTTAACCTTTAGAGTTTCTATATCACCACATCCGAAGTTATAATAGATTTGATCATTTAAAAACTGAAATAACCTTTATTGCATACACAATAGCAACAATAATAACAACCAATCTTTCACTTATAAAAAAAAGCCACATACTAACATCAGTGATAATTTGTTGATGATAAGCAAAAGAAAATTCCGATAAAAAAAGAAAATAAGAATTCATTTAAATTTATATGAACTTATAAGTAAATGTGTATGTATATTTAATAAAAAATATTTTTCTTTTATATTTTTCTTATAAATATACGTGCATAATTAATGTAGTCGCGATAAGAGCCATTGACTGCTTCAATGGCTTCCTTTTGTTGTCAATTCAATTTTTATATGAATTTAATGCAAATTTAATCACATTAATTTGTGCTACGTTAAATTAAGTAATTAATGTTATTTCCCATAGAAAGATGCATACTAAAATTAGTTTTGACTTTAACTGTAGCAACAGCAAAGATAAATTTGATAAATGTTGCTGCAATATTTATGTGAACAATTTTTTTCTTTCTTCATTTCAACATTTTTAGATAAAATATCTAATTTAGTTTCTCTAGTGAGTTGATGATGGAGAGATACAAATAAAGTACATCCATTCCTCGATTTGCACGGTACCTGTTTTCAATTTCGCTTTCCGCATGGTTATTGAATTTAAGCGAATTTTTTATTTCCTTATCATATATCATGTAAGGTGAAATATTTGATTGATAATTTTTATTATACATATAAACATATGTATGTATAATTTGGACTTGAAAAAAAAAACAATGAAAAGGTTTTGTTTTTAAATTCTTGGCCCATTTTATTGTGAACATTTCTGGAAAATTTATTTTAGTTGAACCTATTCTTACATACTATTTTCCTGGTCTTTCGAGGAACGTATCTGTCGCAGACTGAGTTGAATAAACAGAGTTTGTTACTCATACGAGAATTTATTTCTAAAAAAGTAAAATAAATGTTACAATTAGTTACATAGAAATAGACATACTTAAAAATTCTACAAAACAAATTATTAAAGGTATCTTACCGCAGTTATCACTCCCGTTTACTTGTCTGTGACAAAGTTGACTGACGATTGAAAAATTGTATGCATATCTAAAAAGAATATCAATTCGCACAGCAATCAAACGGAATTGCAAACCAATATATCAAACCCTATAAACATTTAGACATAAATAGACATTATGAATGCACCCAGCGTACATTCGTTACAGTATCTAGCGTATAAATTGAGGGCTGGGTATATATTGTAGTGACCTTCGTGTGCGTTAATATATTTAAGATAATTTTTTAATGATAAAATTGATAATAAATTAATGATGTTAAAATTTATGAAATTTATTAATGAAAGAGAAATTCGAGTTGAAATTTTCTTTTTTGGTTTCATTTAAAAGTAATTTTCATAAAGAAGAAATAATAAGAAATCTACACTTTCAGAGAAATAAATTCAATAAATTATGTTGTATTTATATTTCGGAAGTGCATTAAACTTTTTTTTTAAAAAAATAAGAACATCATTTTTGTGTATCATTTCAAAGATTTCAAAGTTTAATTGATATGCCATTTCCGAAAATGAATTGAAATGTGAAACTGAGGTTTTTTGCCATTAAGCACTAAATTGCACTTTCGTAAGCGATTGGGTTGCCATTGTGTGTTACATATGTATATCAAAACAAGCTTCTCTAATTGAAAATATGGCAGAAATGAAAGGCGTTAAGTAAAACTCAGAGTCGTTGAGTATCTGGTAGCAAAATAAGTAATAAGTCTGCTACCGACTGCAGTGTCCCTAATAAGCCTGACTTTGGAAAATAAAAACAGCAATTGACCAGATTAGCAAAAAAGGAAAGTATCGTAATAATTAAGATAGATTAAGTCAAGTTGAAGTTATTGACAGGTTTAAATATTTTGCATACTTATTTCATATAAAAGTTTAAAACTTAAATTCAATGAAAACATAATAGCTTAGTCGGTGGAGTAAAAAATGCACCAAAAGTTCATAAAAATTCTAAACTGAGATTTTTCTTCAGTAATTGTTAGTGGGGGTATGATAGACTCAAAAACCACAAAAATCAGTCCTGGGGTTGCAAAGCGACCCCCCCAAAACATCCCCCCCCCCCTTTGGTAAAAAAAGCCGTTTTTACCAATAACTTGTTAATCATTGGAGATATCAATTACCACAAAAAAGAACTTGAGTGATTTCCCAAAAAAAGATTTTAAGTAATTTTTTTGTATATGTCACAGTTTAGTATGCTAATTTAGTACTTTGGACGTACTGTGGATGCGCGCTCATTTTGTTTATTTGAATTTTTGAGTGCGGAGCCTGTAGAAATTGAATTACTCGAAAACCAAACAAGCTAGCAAAAAAAATCAAAAAGGGTTTTGAAGGGGATATAAAGTACAACATCCTCTGCTATTTTCATTGACAACGGATAATTTTTTGTATACAAAAATAACAATATAGTATAGTTGTCTGTTGGTTTTTACTACTTTTACTATTTGCAAGCCTAATAAAAATAACTACTTTCACAATATGTTATAAATCTTCCTAGCTTGTTTGGTTTTCGAGTAATTCAATTTTTCCTATAGGCTCCGCACTCAAAAATTCAAATAAACAAAAATGCGCAAGCATCCACAATACATCCAAAGTACTAAACTAACAATTTCTTAAATATTGAATATCTCGAAAACTATGACATATACAAAAAAATTACTTAAGAACTTTTTTTTAGGAAATCACTCAAGCTTTTTCTTTGTGTTGTAATTCTCCAACGTTTAACAAGTTATTAGTAAAAAAAAGCTTTTTTCCAAAGGGGGGATTTTTTTTTGGGGGGGGGAGGTCGCTCTGCAACCCCAGGACTGATTTTTGTGGTTTTTGAATCTATCATACTCCCACTAACAATTACTGAAGAAAAACCTCAGCTTAGAGTTTTTATGATGAAAATCTTTATAATGACTGGACTATAAAAACTCAATAGAAAGATTACTCAGGTTTCTTCAGCACAGAACAAATTAATATTGAGGCCCCTGGCAGGCCTGAAATTACTTTTAGTTATACCTGAATTGTGAACTGAAATCCAAAAATAGTTCAGGAATTCAATACTCTGGACCAGCGACGATCCAGAGGGGGGCGTGGAGACTGCAGCTCAGCCCAAAAATTTGAGTACTTATAACCTCTGAAACTTTGTCTGGAGCTTTTATTGAATTAAATTAAATATGGAGCTTAATTTCGATATTTTTCGATTTTTGATATAAATTTTTCTCGGATTTTTGACTGAATTTCGATTTGAATTTTAAATTCCTTTTATTTTGAGTTTTGGTTTTTTTTTTTGAATTTTTTTCTTAATTTTTTGGGTTTATTTTGATCAAAGTTGTAGCCTGTTTTTCTTTTTTTTTATTCACAATTCAGGTCTTAAATAATTTACTTAGAAACAATTGAAAGCTCTTTTATCGATTTTAGATTGAAATCAGATAATAATTCAGAACTAACTAAGAAGGAAATATTTCAAACTTTCTGAACACAAAAAACGAGCCATATATCTAAATCTCAGTGACCCATTATTGACTTAAAGATTTGGTAAAAAATACCCTTTCTTTCATGTGACCTTCATAATTTTATTTTTCCATTCTTTACAAGTTTGTTTTTACAATTCTCAATCTTACAGAAAGTAAAATACGACTAGGAATAATATGAAAATTCTACAACTTCAGATTTTTGGGATTTTTTTCAAACAAATTTTTCTGGACCAAAAACGGCCTTGTAAAAATTAAAAAAAAAAATTATATTTTTCAAAAATTAGTAAGCATGTCAACCAAATTTTAAAACGATAACATTATTCTTCATAAGTATACAAAAAAAAAATTAAAAAAAAAATTGATTTTGAAAATTTTTAGACCCCCTTTTTTTCGTTTTTGTTGGAACAGCAAAAGAAGTATTCAAGAATACAGCACTTAGAAAAGTTTTACATCCATTGTACTATATCCCGTGTTCTCTTTTGCTTTTCTTTAAACCTATCGGATTTATTAAAAAATCTTAGCAGATTCAGTTTATTTGTTTTTTTTTTTAGAAAATATTAAAAATTAATGAAGATATTGTGTCATTTATATTTACATATATACATACATACCCATCAAGAGTATTCCAATTTGAAGATGAATAATGTAATAATAAACACATAAAAAAGAACACAAAACATATTTAACTTTACTGTGGTCCGTTCATCAAATCAAAGTCAAATTGAAGGCGGTAAATGCATCATTTGCTTGACATGCCACAACACAAAGTCAACGCACAAACACACACACACATACAAAAATCAGAAAAAGAAAATACATAAAAAGCTGACAGTTAACAAAATGTTTTTACCTTTAATTAAAAACGTAAACAATCAAAGACATACACAGATGTTTACTTGTCAAACAAAACGTCATTTAGTAATAAACAAAGAAATAAAAAAATAAATCTTACATTACACATTACATAGTACACTATACAGCTTCAATGGAGAGACATACAAAGTAATGGAATATGAGGGCGTAATTGTGCGCGTAAAAGATGTGCAAGTAAGTAAATATAGTAAAAGATGTAAATGATTTAAAAGCGCGCGTGCGCACGTTTCCCGAAAAGGGACAGATTGACAGATGATGCCGCCGCGACCGATGCTCAAACGCGATGACATAGAAAAACGCAACAAAATTCGATCTATAGAAAATAAATAAAATAAAAAAATAAAAAAAAACACCAAAACAATTAACAATGACAGCGTATAACAACAGAGTTGCAATGAGAACTAAACACACGCAACACAAATGCTTCAATTTACTACATGATGAAATTGTACGGAAATTTTATGTAGGTGTGTGTGGTTACATCATTTATACTCATACCCTGTAGAGTTCGTATATGGAAATTACACACGTGCTCTGTTGTTGTTTCTTGAATTTTTAGGATGAAACATAGGAAATGCATTTACTGTACACAGCAGGAAACTCTTAAAGAAGGGTCTTATTAGTGACTACCATTCATAATGTATTTGTCTACACCTGAGAGTGAGGTAAAACAGCAACAGCAACGACAACAAACACAAAAACAATGTTGAATATCTTAAATTAGATACACCATTAGATTTTTGGTTTCTTTCTTTGTTGTGGGTAATTTAAAATAAGAAGGAAGACGAAAAAAAAAATGAAATAATAAAAATCAATAAAAATGCATAAACAAAAAATTCGGTGCGGGTTTGAATAACCAAAAACAAATATATATAAGAAAAATCTTTTACTTTTTTTTTTTAAATTAAATCAATTGATATCCAAGACTTGTCAGTATCAATATTGCACCTACTCAATTCAATGTAGGAAATCGAAATCTTTAAGATTTGATTTTTGAGGCCCACCCAAACTGCTGAAATTAAAGTATGCATACATATTCTGGTGCTGTTTAACTTAAATTGTTTCTTGTGTAATTTAAGTGTTTTTCTTATGCAGTCAATGCAGTGACGGATAGATCGTTTGACGTAGAAGCTAATGCGTTTGTTGTTATATTGAAATTTTCTATTTCGGCCAACAATTTTAATTAAAACGCCACTGTTATGTTGTATGCAACACATGCGGTTATTATTTTTTGTGGTTGTGTTATATTTGATGCTTTTTCTTTTGTTGTTGTTAGAACAATTGTCAAACTGTCATCTTCTTGTCGGTTGAATAATTCTAAATCAGCGTCATCGTCACCACTACCGCCATCGTCGTTGTCGTCTTGTTGTCTCAAAATTTTTACAAATATCAACATTTGAACGATGCGGGGCTAAAGATGAAAAAAACAATTCTTTCTTTGACATTTAATGCGTTTTCGTGTCACTTATAAGTGGCATTTAATTTGTGTAGGTAATTTAAATTAAACATCTGCATTAGATACCTACATGAAAACATACAAACTTATATAATTAAATATGTACATAGGTACATTGCCTATATACAGTATGTAACAAAATTGAGCAAATGAAGGGACATTTTTGGGACATAAAAAATAGGCCTAAAATGGCGTCCAATTAAAAAGTAATAGCATAGTAAAGTGCCTTCAGATTCAGATGAAAAAAAGTGGAAACACATTTTTTAAATCAGATAACTCCTTCCGGTTCCAAAAGGGTCTTGAAAATACCGAAATTTCGGCAATAAATTATGATTTTTTAAAATATTTTGGCCAACATTTTTTTCAAGTTTCATAGCTTTTTTATTTCTCCTTGAGTGTAGAAATATAATGCAACAAGAATTTTTAAAATTGGATAATATTTGTTGGTGCAGCAAGATGTAAAAAGCTGGTAAGTTTTCAAAAATTCAGCAAAAATTATATGAAAAGTATAAATAATGGTCGAAACTTCGGAACTTTGAACCTCTTGTGACACCAATAAAATTCTTTCAAAAATTTTTTTTTGCATTATATTTGTACGCTCAAGAAAAAATAAAAAAGGTGTGGAATTTAAAAAAAAAATTTAGGCCAAAAAATTTAGAAAAATCATAATTTATTTCCCAAATTTCAGTACTTCCAAGACTTTTTTGGAACCTGAAGATATTATTTGATTTCAAAAATTTGTTTCCACTTTTATTGATCTGAATGTGTAGAAACTTAGCTATGCTGATACTTTTTAATTTGACGCCATTTTTGGCTTTTTTTTTCATATCCCAAAAATGTCCCTTCATTTGCTCTATTTTGTTACATACTGTATGTACATATGTCTAGTGCATTTTCGAAGGTGAGATTTTAATTTTTTCGACCCCTTAAATATTTTTTTTTATTGATTAATACCCAAAGATCAAAAAGTGTGAGATTTTCATCAGAGGGGAGAAGAGGGGTGTGTATGTACTTTATATAAACACATTTCACTCTAGGAATTTACTTGAAAATTTATTTAAATTAATTTGTCAATTTTATTTCATTTTTAGAGTGCAAAGCATTTGTCTAGTGTAAACGATTTACGACAACAGTGGCATGGCGTTTGCCCACAAAATCGAACTCAGCCCCAACCAATATTCATTCGTTAATTTGGGCGTGTTTAATTCAACTATTCGTCGCCTGAGAATCGATTTGGCGTATAGGCATAGGAAAACTTATACACATACGCCAAATCAATTCTCAGGCGACGTATTGTCTATGGAACTATAAAGTGAAGCCATCGGAGCCTCAGGACTTTGAATAATAGGGTACTAGACTTCTACTTGTGATAGAATGTGCCAAACTTGTGACAACTTCATGAAGGACTGCGATAAATTTGTCTAACAAGAGCAAATTGCAAAAGTTTGTATGAAAGCTTCGAGATACTTGGTTATACTAACGGGGTAGTGTTCTATTCTGCAGCAAAATTTCGATTCCTAGGTCAAGACAGATTTTCTAAACCAAAGAAGTGCTTCCTGGCGATCAGGGAAGCTTGTAAGTCAATCTCCAGATTTCCAGATAGGGTAGCTATTTATAGATAGCTATTTTCTCAGGCAGTCAAATAGTTATTAAAAGCCCGGACCTAATATCCCCAAAATTAGTTAACTAATGTAGAGAGTTATTTGCTTCTTAAAGTCATAGACTTGACGTTAACCGTTATAATCCGAGTTATAGGTCATATGTACATTGAAGGCAATAATAGGACTAATGAGCTAGCAAAGCGAATATCTCCACTTGACATTCCTCAGATGCAATCAGTAGCAATTTTTCTTAGTAAAATACGGACGGATATACTCACTCACCCTTGAAGATAACAGATGGGCAGAAGAATACTTAACGCATAATTTGTATATGATCTTTACACGATTAACTCTCTAGTTCCCAAATTTTTTATTAATTTGAAAAAAATAGGGATTGATCAATTTTGATGTAAAAAGCATGAATCTGATCTTAAAACCCCAAAAAATTTAAAGGGCGTGGTTTTATGAAGCCGAAAAGGATGAATGTTTAAAAGTATTTGTTGTTGAATGAGCTTTTTATCAATTTGTTTTAAGTAATTGTAATAAAAAATTCGAATTCCCAGCTACTCACAGCTCGTTTTTTTTATCTATTTACTATGACAGGAAGTATTTTATTTATTTTATTACGCCCATTTTGATGAAGGTTGTTTAGAGGCACGCTAGGGAACCAGAGGGTTCAACTATTGATGGCTAAAGATAATACAGATGATACCAAGAAGTAAGACCACGTATATTTAAGGTTTACTATTTTTAAACCCTCACGAGCTATTAAAGTATGAAAAGTTCGGCTCGAATTTTTTCGCAAATCTAAAGTTGGTGGAAAAATGAAAAAAAAAGTCAAATATTTGAAAGATAATAATATAACAGTAGTGGGTATTCAAAATATGAACTACCACCAGCGCATGAGGACCCTACTCAGACCAACGAAGAATTCCTTGAATTACAATCTGCGCTCCTTTTAGAAATTCTTCCTGCATCCCTAATGCTCGTATCTATACAGTTTTTCGCGGTAGTATACTGCTTTTAAAACTCTAAAACCGCATACGTTTTTTTTTATACCAATATGCCGCTCTTTAGAGTTTACAGTTTAAAGTTGTGGGTAGGATGGACTTAACGACAGCACTCAGTCAACGAGGACCATTGTGCTATACCAAAGGATAGAACCAGTAGAAGAGAGTAGAAAGACAGGAAAGTTATGTGGGGATAAATGGGAAGAAGAAGGGTCTAGGGTCTCTCGTCTTCTTTGTTTTATTTATGAACCATAGAATCATAGAAGAAGAGAGAGAGTATGGAGAATATACTCAAGACATCACTACCCAACAGCCTTAATCTGATTCTCGTGAACTCCGGACAGCTACAAAGATAATGCTCCGTAGTATCGTCGTCCTCAAGACACGATGGGGTAGGTTGAATCGGTGATGATGGCCATATTAGTCATATATTGACCACATGCATTGTGCTCTGAAATGACACCCACCAGTAATATCAGGTCTTTTTTTTCACAATTTCAGAAGAAATTCCGCTGAATTCATGTTAGGTTATCTCACGGTTCTGCAGGAGTCAAGCTCGGACCATCTTTCTCTATGGATAGAACCCACGAAATCGTAGATCCAACGCATGAACTCCCCAGATCTTACGCCAAGAAAAGGTACCGAGCACTATGGTGTAATTGAGGAATTTTCATTAGCTAGTTTATCAGCTAGTTCATTCCCTGCAATACCACAGTGTCCTGGAATCCATATAAGGCATAACTTGTTGGTTATGAAATATTATTTAGTTTTGCCTTACACTCGCTGACAAACTTTGAAGAGCTGACAGAGTTAACAAGGAGCTTCAATGCAGCTTGGCTATAACTATCACGCCATCTCTTCTCAACTAACCAGACCACTTCCTCCAGGATAGCAAAAACCTCCGTTAGTAAAACTGTCACCATCAGTCCAGTGGCAAAAGAGTTTGAGGTTTTGGATCTGTCGGTGTAGAAGACATGGCGGAGACCCCGGATTAGGACCTCTGGACTTAACCATTGATCACGTTCCGGGAACCTGACATCATTTCTTCTTCCGACAAGACACTTGATTGTCCACGGGCATCAAGAGCAAAGGGCACTATACTGACAACTGGTGGTATATCTGACTGTGCCCTACATCCGCCTCGACCCGCTAGACTCCATTTAACCGGAGTCTGTAGGCCGCTCTCATCGCTTCTTTACGGATTTGAAGATCCAGAGAAAGCAAGTCAAGCAAGGTATTGAGGGCATCACCAGATGTAGTACACATTGCACCAGTGATACCCAGGCACACACTTTTCTGAAGCCTGGTCAGAGAGGATACTGTGGACTTAACCAAAGTTCGTCTCCACCATACTACAGAGGCATGCGTGACAATAGATCTCACAAGAGCAATGTATACCCAATATACCAGAGCTGGATTCTTGCAGAAAGCTCGCCTGCACTGCCAGAAAACCTTTAGTTCAAAAAAGTTTAGTTCATAGAGAACAATGGCAATACGATGCTAGTATACTTTTGATACATGTGGATACATTGAAGGCGATTCAGATTGTCAAATGTAACTTAAAATATTCATGCTTTGATTTTTATAAATACCTCATAAGAAAGCCACAATTGCTTCATCAAATTTCTTCAAAGCACAAATACAATACAACAACTACAGAAGGAGATTGAAATGAAGATTCAGACGATGGATAATTTGCTTTTCTTGTTAATTTTCTTTGAATAAAATTGATACTGCGAAATACAGATTGATTCACTGCGAAATACAGATTGATTCAAATTGATTCACTGTCTTTTTTAAATTTTTGGTAGAAATATACAGTTTTTGGTCCCAAAAAAGATACGGCCGTATGCATTCTGGGAATTTTAATATTTCAGAAGAAGCAAAAATTTGAATACTATCGAATGTACTAAATATAATACATAATTTTCTAATGGATTTATCTTGGACATATTTCATTGTGTTGATTTAAAATCAAGAATTTTAAAAATTTATTGAACGATATTTAACCGCCTCGGTGGTCTAGTGGCAGCGTGCTGGACTCTTGTCTCTGTGGTCCTGGGTTCTGGTTTTTTCTATTTTTCTTCCTTTCTTTTATTCATAATCAACACAATTCTTTGCATTAATAGGATTATCCCCTGTGTGTTGATTGACCATTAAAAATACTTAAAATAATTTTCCGAGATGGATTCTTTGCAAAATGTACTAGTTGAAAAATAGAAAATTTTGTAAATAAAAATCGATGTCTCAGTCATCGGCTTAATTTTACTACCATATACTTTTTTCTGTGTATTTCGGTGTTTCTCCATATCAGTTGCAGTCATCCAAATTGTGATTGCCAACTGCACCTGCCTGAACATCGACAGTAATTTAAATAAAATTTATTTTAGATACAAAATAAATATTTCAAACGAATGGCTATAAATTTTTACAAAAACTTGTTAAATAAATAACACCCCACAAACATATAATGTTAAAACAACAAATGCATTAAAATATATTGAAGTTCAATGTCCCTATTAACATAAAAATCAACTCCACATAAATATAGAGTGCAATTGAAATATTTCCAACAAACAAAAACTAAATAGAAAATTAATTCTAAAATCAAAAAACAACAACAACAACAGCTTATCCCGAAAGAATAATTTAAATTCAAAGATAACAAACAAAAAATCTATGCAACTTAATATACAAAATACTCAAGATGTGATTTTCCCGCGGGAAAACAAAAACAACAACAACAATAATAATAAGCAGTATAATAACAAGAAGCGAGTGAGGATATTTTGGTTTTTTGTTTTATACAATTATGAAAAAAATTCCGTAAAATTTTTTACTGTTTCCTGATACGGAAGAACAAAAATAATTAACATAAAAATGGAGCGCCCACAGAATAAAAAAAAAAAAAAAATGAATTAAAATTAACTAAAAATCTCTTTTTGGAATAAAAACAAAATCAAAATACAAACATAAAAATCCCACAAAAACCACAAAAGCAAAATCATACAAAATAAACAATTTATCTTATGGATAGTTGTTGTAGTATCTGCGATGCCAGATACTTTCGTACTTCGCTACTATTCTATGTATACCTAGATACATACAAATATTTAACGAAACAAAGCAAAACGCAACTACAACAACAACAACGCAACAACAGAAAACGTAAATAAAGTTTGATTTATTTTGTTTGGAGTGCATCTATTTAAAGTAGATATCCATTGGAAGGCATTCATAGGATAACGACCTTTTCTACGAACTGCTGATCCAATTCGTATGAATTAAACTCTATTGAAACACAACAGGTTCACTATTACATTGCTGCTATACCCTCGCTTTCTCATCGATTTCAGTACAACGCTTCTGTTTTCACTTCTGCCTTTACTGTTGCTGGTTCTGTAAAATGAAGATGAAATTCTTTAAATATTCCTGTTGCATTCCCTGTCTGCTGCACATAGAATCCTAACGTAATTTTTCATTATATTGATATGCACACACACATTGCCATCAGCGCTGGCGGTAGTGTTCTACCAAGCGTCTGACAACGTAAACAAAATGCGTTTGCTATACGAAATGCATTCATTGTATACATATGCAGATGCCGAGATTTGATGCGACTATTCTAGAGTGTGTGTGTGAGTATTGTGCGACTTAATACTAAGCAGATTGCCATTAGAATTCACATACCTACACCTAAATATTTAAAAGACGTGTGACAACCATGAGGTGTGAAAAAGTGTACAAGTAAAAGGTTTCATTCAAAAGTTTGTGTGCTCTCATGATTATAAAAAAATTTCACAAATTTCTCGATATAGCATGGCATCTAAAGAATTTCAAATGCATTAAGATGAATGATAAGATACATTAATTTTAATTAAAAGATTAAAAAACCGTTTTAGATTTTATATTATAAAATTTATACCAGTTTGTTTAAGTTCTCCGTTGAAAGAATACACTCGAAAGTATTTTAATATTAGGTATAGTTTGTGTAGATAAATATTTTAGTGTTCTTCATTCTGAGTCAAGATTGTTGCAAATTTGATGAAATTTAAGTTTTTAGTCATTGATTAGTAAATAATTCTTCGAAAATTGCATATCTACAAAAATTTTGATAATTTGTGGTCAATGCTTATAATGTAAATATTTTTTTTTTTTAATAAATCAGAACATTTAGTTCACTTCAGTCTATGTCTTATGCAATATTGAATCAGGGAAAACCAATCTCAGAAATGTAATTATGTAATATGGTAATGGCAACCATTATTTGACCATCCCCTTTTTTAAAACACTTACATATTTTTATACTTTTTTTTTCGACAAATTCTTAGAGTAAGTCTGTTTTAAAGTAAAATGGTGATGTAAAAAAAAAGAAGAAACTTGACGTTTATCGTTCATAGCAATTTACTCTTGAAAAATGTTTCTGAAAGAAATTGCAGAAATTTTCTGGCAAATGTAAGCTGCGCTTTAGAGCTGGCCACCAATTATTGCACCATAGCTTAAAAGTGGACACAGTATTGCTGTGTACAACCAATGATTGATATGGCAGCTTAACCTTAGAACCGTGCATGGTACTTCCAACTTATTTCCGTGTATGGGGCACTGAGTGCCCGTAGTGTATTTTGTATGGAGTTTAGTATAAAGCGCGGTTCACGCAAAATTGGCACGCAGGAAAGTTGCTGTATCTTTTTAACCAGAATACTCAGAATAACAAATAATGCATTAAATGATAAGTTTAGTATTGTGTTTTAATACTATAATAAAAAGTTCCGGGTATTCCTTTTAATGAACCCCATCAACCTTTGAACATCCGCTCTGGATACTTTTGCGGCTATTTCGTTCCATTTTAGTAACATTGAATTCACATTTTTGACAATACCTGCATTTTTCTTCAACTTATATTTTGTAATAGCCCAGTATTCGATCGGTCGAAGCTGGAGGCAATTGGGTGGATTCATATATTTGGGCACTACATCTACTTTATTTGCCTGATACCAATCCAAGGGTTTCTTAGAGTAGTGGCAACTGGCTAAATCAGGTCAAAACTTCACTGGCGAATGGTGGTGACGAACTAATGGCAATAGTCGTTTCGAAAGGCACTCTTTGATATAAATATCAGACGTCATTGAAGAGGATGTCACAAATGCCCTGGATTTGAGACCACAGCTACAAATAGCCTGCCACACTATTGCTTTCTTTGCAAATTTATCCATTTTTATGTACTTGAATTTTGAGGGTACATTACCACGATTCGTTGCCATATAAAATTTTTGAACTGGAAGCTGTTTAAGATCAAATTTTACGTATGATTCGTCATCCACAATAATGCATCCATTGAATTTGTTCAAAACATTATTATAAAGAAGACGAGCAGGTTTTTTGGCCAGCAAATTCTGTTTGTCTGTTCTATTTGGATATTTTGTAGCACGATAGCACTTTAGCCCAGCTTTTATGCGTATTCGTCTAGCAGTACTTTAGCTGGTATTGAATTTTTTGGCACGATCGCTATCCGATAGTCCGGGATTGCTTTTGATGGACCTCAAGATCTTTGCCTTTAATTTTAGGTTGGTGGTTCCCGTTTTGTTCACAACTTTTTTAGCTCTTTCAACACTAAAAGTTTCTTTATATCGTTTTATAACTCTACATACCGTTCTTTTGGAGATATTTAACACTTTCGCAATCTTTGAACCAGACCACGACGGATTTTCAATAAATTTGTTCACAATCAATTTTCTATTTGCAGCTTCCATTGTGCACACAATCACCAACTTGCGATCAATTAATATGAAAAGTTTGTCAACTAACGGTAACGGTATTGTTAACAAATCCCAGTAAAAAATTTGTTGTTCTTATGAGTAGGGGCGACGTGGTGACCACAACAAAGCCGCGCTTTAATTAAGTCCCTAGAACAATATTTTATGCTAAGTTTGAAAAATATTTTGTATTAGCAGTCCAAGAATTTTTTTAACGTCATTTTATGGTACCATTAGTAGCCCATAAAAATATTAAGAGAAATTGCAAAAAAGTGACATATTTTGCGTGCAGTCTGCTATTGCTTGTGTAGGGGTAAGAGTGGAAGGGGATATATATTTAAGTCATTTTATATCATTTCGCAATCAAATTGATAATGATCAAGTATACTTTAGTTGAGCAATTGTTGATTTTTGTTATGATGGGCAAAAAAGAGCTCCACTCCTTCGAAGAGGGAGCTCATTTGGAAAACTTTCCGGAACCTTGGCAGTATTGCAAAGGCCGTGGAAGCGCTAGCTTTTTTACGTGAAAAAGTGGTAAATGAGATAAGATACTACAAATATTCAAATCAATTCACAATTTGCAGGGCTAAACGATATTTCCACTAGGACCAGCATTTTTGGAAAACCATTGTCCTGAACCATGAAATCATATTTAATGGGGTTGGGATCGATAGAAGGCCCTTTGTTAGGCATCCACCAAATACTGAGCTGAACCCAAAATTTATTTTAAAAAAAACTGTAGAACTTGGGGCCCTCGTGTAATGGTTTGGTTGTGTTTCACTTCATCTGGAGGGGATCCAGTTGCTTAAAACGATAGAAAAATTACTGGAGAAATGTACAAAGTCATCCTTAAAAATCATCTTCTCCAAGAATACCATGAAATTTACCTTTAGGTTGGATATTTCAACATGACAACTACCCGAAACACACTTATCGGGTAAATAAGAACAAAATAAAAATTCTCGAGTGACCACTCCAAAATTAATCCATATACAAAATCCATAGAGAATTTTGAAAAGGACTGTGGCAGTGCAACAACCTTCAAGTAAGACTTCCTTATGGGCTATCATTCAGGAGAAATATAATCAAATCACTGTTGCCCAATGCTCTGGTACTAATCAAAATTTGCAAGGCAAAAAACCACTTAAAATGCCTCCAGCTGAAGACAGGTACATGATTAGGCTCAGCCAAATGTAGAGAGATGTACAGAAATCATCAGGCAAAAATGGTTTCCAAAGTACTAACAGTACCCAAGGTAAAATCTTAGTCAAAAATTAACAATCATTAAACTTATTATTTTTATTTAAATATTTTTGTGTTGCATATGACTTAGTTATATAATCGCAAATTACACCAAAGACATACGATGATTTGAGAAAATTTTACATATTCGACATTATAACTGTTTATTTCTTTTATAATTTTAAATATTGAACTGCTATTTATTTATTTTACCGTTGGCTTTTTCTCTTTTCAATAGAAATTTTATTTCATTTTTTTTTTTTTTTAATTCTTCTGCTCATAAATGTATGACTTAATTGTATGTCCAGAAGTGTATTTAGGCTACATTAAGTCTGCAACTTCAGGGTAAGCAAATAGATTTTCTACCATTTTTGATCTATTTTTAAATCGAATTTTATGACTTGGTTTTAGGCGCATTATAATTTTGGTCTGATTTTAGATCTGAGTTGTAGCCTGATTTTTTATCTGAATTTTTGTCTGCGTTTGGGTGTAAATTTGAATTTATGTCTGAGTTGGGGTCTAATTTTTGGTTTGGAATTTCTTTAGTCTGGTTTTGATCCGATTTTTCTTTCGATTTCGGTTTAAATTTTTGATTTCCTTTTGGTTAAAAATTTTGTCTGATTTTGTTCTGAGTTTGGTCTTAGCTTAGGTTAGATTTTGTGTCTGACATTCGTTCTAATTTTTGATTTCAACTTTTGTTTTGATTTCGAACTGGATTTTGGTTTCAGTTTTGGTCTGCATTTGGTTTGAATTTTTGACTGAAATATGATCCGATCCGAGAGAGAGCGTAAAAATGCGTTGAGTATAATAATTATAATTAAAGTGTTAGTATGACGAATGTATGATCGTATTTCTAATAGTCAGGGTGCGAAGAAATATTAAAATTTTATAATTCCCAACCGATTTGCGATTAACTTACCACGCCCCATCAGCGTTGCCTCTTTCCTCTTTTTATTTGTAGAATAAAACATGGAACGTGTAACACTGAATTGATTCTTCGCATGAGCAAAAGCACAGGAATTTAGATCAAAAAACTATGTCAGATCAAGAATCTCAATTGCATTTTTGATAGCTACTAGATTGACTCCTCTCAATATCGAGAAAACCACCATAGAGATCAAAGAACGCAAGGCTGTTTGAACTGATTTGCCCTTGCAGTTCGTGTGTTGCTACTTCGATAGTACTTTCCCAAGGTTTTCAAAAAAGGTATGAAAGGCTAATTGTGGAGACTCAACAAAACGTATCATTTCATATACTGTTTAGAAAATAAATTGTGTATGCAAATCGGTTTCAATTACTGATCTCTATCATCTTGATTTTGGTCTAGCTTTTGGTCTGATTTTTGTGTGGTTTATAAACTAGTTTCCGAAATAGTTTCTGCCGTGGTTCTTTTTGCAATACATCGCATAAAACTTTCCTGAATGAACTCTAATATTAGATATTATTAAATATATTTAGATCTACAAAACATTGTAAAATATGCATATATGAGATCCATCGCGAAAAAAATCAATTCATTATTATATTTTTAAACAATTTTTAATGCTTTAATGCTTTCCTATAATTTAGTTCTCCAAAACTAAATTATGGTTTCATCAATGATCTCCATAATTTATTAACTCATCTAAATATCACAAAAAAAATTTATGATTGTAAATAGTTATGTACTTTTACTTAGTTAATTTATTCATACAAGTTCAAAGATACAGTCTTTCCACAGAAGTTCATTTATTTATTAAATTTTTCTTTTGATCTTTCTTAAGTTCATGACTTTCCTTTTGTAATGTTTATATAAATTATACAATAGATGAATGCATGTGTGCGTACCTTTATACATGAATGTATGCAGCTTCAAATTACAAAAACACAACAAAAAGAAATGTGTACTATTTATAATTGTAATAAAGTACAATACTTCTTGTTATTTAAGTGTTGACAGCAGTATAAAATTTCAAATGTTCAGTATTCTCCTGAGATGCAACAAATCAGAAGAAGAAATATAAACTCATTTGTTTATACAAACGATACACACACACACACAAACACGCGCCGCCAACGTTACGATTAAATTAAGAATAATAGTATTCAACATTACGTGTTGGTATACATTGAAGTAAAGTTGGTGTATGCAACAGCAGCAAGCAGTAGCGACATAAGCTCACTATAGGTGCAGTGCCTACAATATACCACAAGTATATGAATGTATGTTGTCGAAGACCTTTCGAATGTTATTGTAAAGCATGCGTTTTATTTTTATAATAATAGTATATGTATTTCAATTTCGTTGAGTTTTATTTATGTAGAAATATGCCAGACACACTTCAATTTCTACATATTACACACAGATGGAGGCGATCTTGACATTTGAATAATATTTTCTTTAGAATGGTCATAGTAAAACTTATTCAATGTAGACAAATTTCTAGTAATTACATTATACTTTTTTCTTATATTTTTTACACTTTTTGGTCACCCCTGGCCTGGTGAATGAGTGCTAGACTGAAGTTCCAGCTGCCTCAGTTTCGATTCCCAGATGGGGTTAAATTATTAAAAAAAATCCGAATGGATTGTTCTAATAAACTGAGTCACTTCCTTGACTTAGTTCTTAAATGCTCGAAGGACCAGTTCTAAACGGTTTGATGGACCTACATAAAAAATAAAACCTTATCATCGAAGTATATAAAAAGAGTTCAAGGTCCAGCCCACATTATAGGCTTGTATTGTATTGTATTTTATTAGAGAGGTTTATGTATTTGTACAGCGACCTATAAGATATATTGTACGTCGCTCTTTTCTATCTAGTCTGATTTGCCTAGAGTGCCTCATCCAGTCCAGTCTCCCTCAAGAATTTGAGTATTGCGCCCGGATCTATGGATGCTAGTTCTGTGCTGGTCACTTGGTACATACCCAGATATTTTATTCTTTTGTGGATCAGTGATCCACACTGAGCTAAAATATGTTCTGATGATTCATCTTCCTCATTACAAAACCTATATATTGAGCTTTCCTCAATTCCTATTTTGCAAAGGTGTTCTCTGAGCACGCAGTGCCCAGTCGGAATACCAGCTAATATACGCAGACTGTTTTTGTTGAGACCAATGCAGAATGCGTTAGTTACCTAGAAGCGTTTTGGATTGCCTCAGTCTTGGAAGATTTTTAAAGAGTTCTTGCCTCTTGTTCTTCTCTTCCTGCCTAAGTACTTCCCTGATTACGCTATCTCCTATTCCACAGAAGGGTTCAGGTCCCACGAAAATGGTCGCTGCTCCCTTTCTAGCAAGCTCATCTGCTGTCTCTATTCCTAAGTGTCCAGGGACCCAACATAGAGCGACTTTATTGTCCTTGCCCAGTTGATTGAACTTGCTCAAACAGTCCCACACCATTATAGGCTTTGAGGAGTAGAAAAATCATGCATTCTGAAGTAAGGCATGATTTAACCTTTAAGCCTTTCTGATCTTATAATTCTCAATTGATGCAGCAAAAAACGCAAATTAAGTAGGAAAATTGTAAATCATTTTAATAGTAATTTTTTCACATGGAAGCTTCTTGTTGATTGTTACTTACTACCCACAGTTTTATACACATATATACAAATATGCAAAGATATTATTTCATACATATATTTATTATACGAAACATTTTAGAACAAATCAAAGTTAAAAAAAAAAACAAACAAAAATATTTCCAAATTCTGTTTCTTTATTGCTGAAAAATAATGCTCACCTATCATAAAAGATAATTGCATTTCTTGTGTGTGTCTTATGCTTTCTTCGTGCAGCTTCTTTTTACATTTTTTTATTCTTATTATTATTATTATTATTTTATTTTATTTTTTTTTTGTGACATGTTCACAAACTCATTTTCGTATCTAATCCTTGCAGATACATATGCTCTAACAGACTTACGTACACACTTATATAGAGCCTGAAGTAAGAAAGGACCTTTTCTTTAGAACGCAAGCAACAAACTGATTTACGTCATATGCTGCAATGTTTTATTGCCATTTTTTGCAACCAACCAGCCAAGCCAACGCTGGCTGTGGTTCAGAGTCGGGCATATGTTTTTCTTCGGGCGACGGCCATTGTTGCCCATATTTGCATTTCAAAATGAATACGGACGCATATTACACTCAAACATTTTTTTATATAAATATATATATATATATATATATATTTTTTTTAAATAAAATATGCAAAATTGTGTTTTACGCATTATGGCATTATGTGAGATTTTAATGACAAATTATGACTGCGTAAATTATGGTTTTCTCGTTTATTTCTACATATTTTTTTATTATCATTTGCATTCTTTTTTCCATGAAAAAGAAAAATAAAATAATTTCGTTCTCGTTTATACTCACCTCCTCCCCGATATTTGTTGGCAATATCAGTTACATTTACAGTTAGCGCATAAACCCCTTTTACTGCAAGTTGAGTCTCAGAATTTCAGACGGTTTTTTTTTTCACAATACATACTTATTCACATTGTTTGGCACCCAATGTGGGGCGGGAAAGGTAAATGTATGAATTTGTGGCATAACTTTACCGCGTTTTGTTTTTGTTCTTCTGTTTGTTTGTTTATTTTTTGCTTGCTGTATTTTTGTTACCTTTATCCAAAACAATAAAATTATTATTATTGCTTCACATGATGGCATTCAAGGACTCTTCTTACTTGTTGGTAGGTAGATATTATTATATACATTACGTATAGCATATTTATACGTATATTTCACTCAGTTGTTGTCCTGGATACAAGCGTGAGTCTGTTATTTCTTCCTGTGCTTGTGTTTGTTATTTTTTTTTTTTGCGAATTTTTATCATCGCTTTATTTTATATTTTACGATGTTTATGCGATTTTGTTTTCCCCTTTTTTCGTTTTGGCATTCATTTATTTCGTTGAAATTTATATTGTTTTTTATTTTTTATTTCGCTATATTTTCTGGTACGTGTTGAAGGCGCTAAAGGGTTTGTTTCTTCGCTAAAATGCTCACACCCATACACATACACATATACAATACATACATAAATATATATCATTCCGTTTGGGCTTTTGTGTAAGAGAGATGAAATTGCTTTTTGAGTGCTTTAAAATATGGTTTTCAAAGCTACTTTACAGCAAATTTTATACAAAAGTACATAACTACCAAAAAGAAAAAAAAAAAAACGCATAAAGCAAAACCACCTCAATCTTCTCATCCTCCTTTTGAAAAAAAGAGGCATGGCGGGAGTTTAGCATATCCTTTTTTTTATGACAAATCGTAAAGTGCCTTTATGTTATGTAGCTACCTTGTTGACAAAATCCGCAAAGAAAAATTCTGGTTAACAAAAAAGAAGTAACAGAAAAAATGTCATCAAAAAAGTCGTTTCAAAAAATTTTGTTTTTTTTGTTTGTTTTTTTTTTTGTTTAATAAAGATCTAAGCTGTCATTTTGTTTATGTGAAAAATTTTATAAGTTGCCTTTAAAGAAGCAACAAACAAAAAATGCAAGGAAAAACAGCGAGAAAAAGGTAAATTAAAATTAATGGCGCAAACTTGATTATTCATTTTGTGGGTTGGTGTTGTTGCTTGTTGTTGGTATACAAGTAATTGCGTATGATTTATGAAACGAAACCAAAAACAAAAAATAATGTTATATTTAATGAAATGTAGAGAACGACTGACTATGTGCAATATACATGTATTTTTTTATAATTAATTTAAAATACCTTTTTTAATTACATAATAATTGCGCAATGAATTTAAAATGAGCACGCGTATTTAAAGATTTTAATATTTAACCTTTCATCTTGGGTGATATTAACAAATTTTGATTTATTTGTTTGGCTTTTATGCCAAAAAAAAAAAAAATTTTAATACTAATTTTATTTTTATTTAGAATACCGAAAAGAAAGGGTTAATACGGAATCGCTAGTTGTATTAAATATATGGAAGGGGCTGAGATTAAACATGCTTATTCAAGAGTGACCACATCTTATTTTTTTTATATGCATCGACCAAAATAATTTAGTGACATAAGTAAGTGTAAGTGAAATAATGTAGTGACAGAAGGATATTTACTAATATAATTTTAAGATATTTATAACCTAAATAAATTCTATTTTAAATCTTAAAAATACGAGAAATAAATTACCATATGTTGGGTATGAAAATAGACATAGGAACATAATTTTAGCAAAATTTTTTTTATTTTTTTTTATTAATTTTAAAACTCTTTAGAATGGCTACTTTTAGCTTTGCCAGCAACATATTGCTGACATATAAATTGTGGAATCTATTGATTACACAATGAACTATTTTTTACACGGCGGTGTCATAAGAAAGTGATGTGTAAAACTATAATTTAACTTTAACTGTTCAGTGGCGGATGCAGGAAACATTTTTGGGAGGGGAAATAAAAAATAAAAATTCTCCATCTTCTTGGTTTTCGTGGATCGGTTTTTTTTAAGTGAAGCTTCTTTGGCGGCGTTTTGAGGGGTAAACTGAACAGGAAACAGAAAGTGGAGACGGAAGCCGTTAAAATAAGAAGAGAACGGGACGGAAACTATTCAATTCCACAACCTAAATGCTTCCATTTGGGGTTATTAGATAGCGAAGTGAAAAAAACAAAAGAGATGAAAATGAAAAATGTGGAAAATCCCTCAAATTGGTTTGGTATATTAAGCATTAATTTACTGAAAAACATTTTTTAAGTGATTCTTTTTTAGAATATATAGAAGAATATTTGTTTTCACAATAGAACATAAATGACAGATCTGCAATGAGTGAGAAAAAGATGAGTCGATACAATGATAACGCCATCTGTTGACTTCATAGTACTATGAAAAACATAAACAATTCAAATATATTTGAATCTACTACTATTATGAAAAGAACAACAAAAGCAAAACGTTTTCGCAAATATTTAGTGCGACAAAAAGATAACAAATTTACAGCGCGTAATGACTTGTTTAATACAAGTAAGTGTTGGACATCAAAAACTATTTATTATCTTTTATTAAAGTAGTTTTCTATAGCAACGCCATCTGTTGGCACTATGAAAAACATAAATAGTGAATATATCAATAGCAATGCCATCTCTTGCTTTTATAGCGCAATGCAAAACATAAACAATATAAATATATTTAAATCTACCTTTTCGTTTACATTAAAAAGAAAACAGTGCAAAATCAATCTCAACAAAATTTCGGTAGCAATCAAGCTGGTGTGCGTTAAAATCCTTACTCTCTACCATGGCAGAAGAATTAAGAAGGTAGATGCATTTTGACAAATAAGATTAACTTTGCAACAGAGTTGTACTTTCATAGTTAAATTTTTAGGTGAGAGTTTATAAGAAAATAATTTGTATATTATTGCATGAACATAGGGATTGTTGCTTTTTATATTATTTTTTTACTCTTAACATGTTCAAGGTATTTCCTAATAAAGAAAACTAATTTTAATAACATTATTTATACGTTTTTTATTATAAATAAAATTTATAATTTAGTCCTAAGTAATAAAAGTAGTATTAATAATCTTCTAATAACTCACTCTTTTCTATCCATTTAAAAAAATGCTCCTCTAAAATGTTCAAAATGGCTAGTTTTTGAAAAAAGCATCTACCTCCTTGTAACATGGGTAAAAGTATTTAGAAAACTGTTTTTGGAGATATTTTGCGAAGAAAAAAACAATGATAAAGTAAGCCAAATCCAAAATAAACCAGTTTTATGTTGGACTTAAGCACTTTTGATAAATACCATATGGACCTAATTAGTTTTGAAAAAAAATCATCTGGACTTAAGCACAAGAAAACATAAACATATTCCCAGTCACAAACCTACCAAAGAAGTTTCACTTCCATCGAGTGCACTAAGTTACGCATGTGAGTTTTTTTTTTTGGTTATGCTTATTCATAAACTTTATTTCGATGACTAACAATTTTAGAGGTATGGCCATGTAAAAACTTACTGGTACGTTACGCACTTTGGAGAAACCTTGTTCTTGTATCAAAGCATTTCACAATTTCTATGATCTATTTTCAAGGTAAAGGATCGTGAAAAATATAACAATAGGAAACATATATTTAAGGTCGCTGATTCCTACACTGTATTCAAATTTTCTCTTTCCCATCTGGAATTTTTTTTTATATCGACACGAAACCTATAATTTTGTTTTTTTTTTTTTTGGTGGATTCAATTCTCTACCTGAGAATAGAACCCGTTGAACTGGCACTTGAGTCACGTATTTAAGAACTAAATCACCGAAATGATACATTTTATTAGAACAATTCATTTAGAAATTTTTTAAGAATTTAACCCCATCTGGGAATCGAACCTGAGTCAGATGGAACTCCAGTCAAGCACTCATACACGATGTAATCATTGTTGAACGTCGTCGAGCTGTTTCTGAACTAGATTAGCAGCTTCTGTAGGAGATTAATTTGACGCTAAAATGGCAGTATCGTCTGGATAAGTAGCTATAGTAACACCATCAGTTTCAGGCAAGTCGCAGGTAAAAATCGAATAGAGAGCAGGACCCAGAAAACTGCCCTGTGATACTCCGGCTTTTACTTGGCATTTGGCTGATGTTTCATAATTTACTTTGGCATAGAATAATAGGACTTTAAGACTAAATAAAATGAAGCTGGAAGTAATTTAATTTGTATAACAGCCCTTGATGCCAAACTTTTTCGAACGCTTCTTGAATGTGCAAAAATATGGCAGGGCAATATTTTTTGCATTCCAGAAAGTCAGTGACAATATTCACTATACGATGATATTGCTCAGGAGCACCGTGTTTACGGCGATTAGTGATTCGGAACTATATTCTAATTTTCTTGTATTATTAGAAATCTACTACTTAGAATATTTTCGAGAATATTGCCAGCAAACTTATAGGCATATGAAGCCACTGAGTTTTGAGGTTTATTTGGTTTAGGTATCATTATTATTTCAGCACATTTCCACAGAGAAAGAAAGTGGTTTAATCAGCAAGATTATTCCTTATTCTTATAATTGATAGTAAATCATAATAACTTAAAACAACGATAACTAATTATGTTCACCTTTTTGCCTGATTAAGTTATTAAATTTTTAAGTGTTAGAGAATTTTTTTTGGGGGGGGGGGAAGAAATTTGCCCCCCCCGCGCCTGCTTTAACTGATTATCTATTTGATTAATTTTGTAATGCATTGTTTACTTTCCCGTTGGGAAGTCATTGGACTGAAATATGTGCAAAAAAAGAAAATGCGGGAACTGAAGAGTTTGTTCCAGACATTTTAATCATATTATCATAACCTGTTCGTTGTGCACATATATTTTTTACATCTTTTACTATATATTTTTAATTTTTTCATTTTTTTAGCAACTGATTAATTTATTCTATTGAAATAAGGTGAAAATATATTTATTTTTGATTCTCCTAATTTCACAACAATTTGATAAAAATTATATCATTAAATTTAAAAAATTAAAAAATACGCAAAACCTTAAGTACAAATTTGTATACTATTTCAGCGAAAGAGTTAAGAACTTAAGCTTTTGTTTTATGCACAAAAGTACACGTTTTGGCATCACTTACAACTTTAATGCACTGCCTAATAAAATTGCCTTCATTTTAAAAAATAAATAAATAATAACTACTTGAAGTAAAACTATCTCTCCTCACGACATTCACTCAATTATTGACAGCAAATGAACGCAAGATTGATTTTACTTAATTTTGACTACTTTGCTTTCATTAAACGTTAAAAAAAATAAATGGATAATAAATCATGAGTAGAAAACAGAAAACACTTGAGACTTCATGCACAATTTAAAGAAAAAATATACAAATAAATAAAATTTCTTATGACATTTAAGATGCAATATGTCAAAATACAATAATATAATAATAATACAAAAATCAATGTCGCGTGATCACTCAAAAAAAAAAGCTTAAAGCTACATACATACAAACATATAATACTTAAATTGCTTATAATATGTACATATATATCATACAAACATACATATGCATATCTATATTGCATATACATAAATTTACAATAAAATCAGGAAAGGGTAAAAGATGATTTTAAAATAACACTTGAAAAACAAAAAGCGCACGCGATGACAAAAACTCAAAAAGAGCAGAATCAAAAATGCACAATATGAAGATAACACAAAAAATATTAGCCCTTTTCACGATAAGTTGCAAATGGTCTTGCATCATTGCAAATTCAACTTTTTATAGCATATCGCAAATATTTGTTGTGATAGCAGAAATATTTTGCATTTGCAATGATGCAAGGCCATTTGCACCATATCGTGAATAGGGCTATTGTGGTTATGGGAAATGATAAATACAAAACAAAGACAAAAATTGGAAATGTAATTTAAAAATGCAACGGAATGTTGAAAACATGATGCAAGTTTTTTAAATATATATCTGAGAACAGATGAATATTTATATAGGGGAGTGTCGTCATGGTCGGAGCGCTGTCAGGATCGGGACAGTATCGTTTTTTCCGTTATATCTTACTAGTGACCCTTAACTTAATATACGGTATTGTTTATCATGACGAAAACAAAATTTTCATGCCATTACGAGTTTAGAGCGTAAAGTATATATTTGTGTTAAAGTGAAAAGTGACCGCGTGCTCAAAGAAGAGTAGAAAAACTTTTTGGCAGTGCCAGAAAAAGTGATTTAATTTAAAAAATAACATGCAAACATCAAAGTAAGTTAGCTTAAATTGTTCAATTAGGTTTAAGAAATAGAAATATGTAGCATTTCATGGTGTTTGCATCACGCGAATATGCTGTAAATGATGCGAAACTAAATGACGCGCGTTGTCAGGGTCGGAGCAGTACTTGTAATCAGGGTCGGAACACCGAAATTTTGTGGTAATGATGCATCTTGAATCTGGAAATACATTTTTTCATTCATGCGTGTTTTTCATGCCATTTTATCGTACCCGTGTATAAAAAAATCAAATTCGCACAGAGGGATTTTTATTTTGATTTCAAGTCTCTTTTCCCGGTTTTCAAATGTAATTTTTTTTTTTTTCAATTTTCATGTTATTTCCAATCATATTTCGTCTTTTTTGTTATTGATTTTCTACAGTGCCTCGACCCTGACAGTAGTGTCCCGACCCTGACTACAATTTTTGTTTTTTGTAAATTCCCATAACTCCTGAAATATTAATCCAATTATATTTTAATGTTCATCAGAAATATTACAATTTGTGAGATCTTTCTCACGATATGCAACATTAATAAAAATTCGGCATTCAATGGAAGTTATGAGCAAAAGTCAAAACATGCTCCAACCCTGACGACACTCCCCTACATATAATAATTTGAATATCCGAATATACTTCCATACACAATGCATAAAATTACGCATACTCAATATAAAATGGGTAAAGGGACGTGTGAACGTGAACGTGTGCAGTTTACAACGGGCTCGAAAATCCGTCCGAAATTCTTTGGACCGTATCGCATTGCTGCAGACAAGGGGTTTGATCGTTACGACGTTGAAAAGTTAGGAGAACACCAAGGCCCGAAAACCACCAGCACCAGTGTCGACAAAATGAAACCCTGGACAGATGACAGTGATACCCAATGGGAAGATGAGGAGAATTGTGAAAGCGGTGATGAAGTTTCTAGACACTCATCTGGGTCGAATGAGTGATTTGGATGACCGAGTGTAGTGGTAGAATATAGCGGCAGAGCAGACAGAGCAGATACAAATAGAAAGATAAAGAGCAAACACATTGAAAGAGGCAGATATCAAGAAACACCAACAGAAAGAGAGAGGAATCAAGAAACACCAACAGAATGAGAGAGATCAAGAAACACCAACAGAAAGAGAGAGAATAATATCGATCAAGATTAGGTAGCCAAGATTAGTTCCGTGGATGTCGACTTGCGCGCCGGTACTACAACTAGAACTCTGAATTATCCAACTTGAAACATTTTTCATTAATTATTATAAAATCTACTTGTACTGAACTAAATACTTTTATAATATTAAACAACATTGAATTCTCAACAATTCTTTCATTCACTACATGCTCATTCTCCCGAAAAAGATTTCAATGCTAGTGTAGTCTGCTAAAAAGATAGAGAAGTCAGCAATAAATAAAAATCCAAGCCTCAAAACTTTTGGGGCTGTAGTATCCGCTCCTTTACTTGATCCTGTTTTCTACTTTGAAGAGCCCAAATATGAGACCCACAATTGTGCCTAATAAAGGGAAGCAAAAATGTGGGCCCTTAAATTGTTGTCTTCTTCCCAAAAGGCCTGACATTCAACAATATTACCCATCCGCATAAAACTTAACTTTAAATGTTAAGTCAGCCCCTTAAATGTTTCTACTATGCGAATGAGTATGCACATCTTAGAAGTAAGTATATAGAGTAAAGTAAATTAAAACGAAGTGAACTTGAAGTCATTATTTCAAAAAGTTGCTTCACAGATATGCTCGAAATTTCACAATGATGTACTTTAATGAAGCTAAATCCAACAGCAACAGAATATTATTATGAATTATGTGTGGGAATCTTAGTAAATCCACTTAATGAACTTGAAAGCCATGAAGCCAAATCAAAATTATATCAACATGCCACAGCATCAATACAAAATAATATGCATCACATATACATATGTCGATTGGGGAAACAAAATACAAATTTCTGGAAAACATTTAAATCCAACAGCAAAAACAACAATATAAACTACAAAGCAAAAAAAAAAAACAAAAAAGAAACAAAATTAAATTGTTAAAATTAAGACAAAACGAAATATTAAGACTCATTCACTATGTATGACGACTGTATATTTTCATCTATAGTATTCATCTTGGAGCAGCCGCAGCAACAGCAACAGCATCTGCTTAATATTTGCTTAAGTTTAAAGTACACAGAATTCTTTTGAAACACGCAACTGCCGACGACTGACTTTTGATCTGTGCACAAACATCACCACACAAAACAAACATCACCAGCAACACTATCCCATCATCATCAACATCATCATCATCACCAACATTTACTTTGTTGTGGTGTTGTTCATGAGCGACGAGAGTAAATCCGTAAAGCGTGTTTATAACCAAAACAATTTTTTTTTGTACTTCATATAGAAGAAAACAACATGCAGTTTTTATGGATGTCCAGTGTAGTACAGTATCCAGTCGTACTTCCATTCAAAGTCAGAAAGTCGCGGCGTGTGTCTTTATGATCGTTTGCCTGTATTTCTTATTATTGACTTTGGCACGATCACGCAATTTAACTTTTAGATATTTTCTTTAGCTCAGCTCAACTTATGCCATACCTACCCGTATGTGGTATTATTATTATTAATATTTATGCATTATGAACGCATATCTCCCTGCTGCACTTTTTCCTCTTCATTACATATTGCTAAATTTAATTGAAATTGTTTAATCTTTTCGCATTAATGATGCTAATTATTGGCAAAAGTAACGTCACGCAATATGATTTTTGTATTTTTGTTGTTGTTCATATTTATTCCTTTGTTTCTTTGAAATATACAAAGGCTTTTATTGTTTAATTTTGTATCGAGTTTTGTTTTGATACCACCACAGTATCTGAAAAAAGTATCGAGTATTTGCTCGTAGTTATTTGTAGCAGCCTAACAGCGAAAATGATGCGAAAATCGAAAATAAAAAAATATTTATGTATTGACAAATTTTAATGGGCTGATTAAAAGGCTTCAGTTTGCCGTTTCGACTCTCCATACAAATATACAAAGTATAATTGGGCAGCTTAAACTGCAAGGATGAATATAGAAAACCAACAATTTTCTGATAAAAATCTCATACATTTTGTTATTTATATTTCCTCTGTGGAAGTCCCGTCCTTTTTATTATTCCCAGGACTTTTATCCTCTAAAACCGCCTCACCGTCTTGTCATGTACCCGTCCCGGGTCTGCAGCTATTGCCGTATTCTCTCTCATTGTTTTGCCTTTGCTGATTTGAAAGGCCTCCATAATTTTTGCTACTACCCCTCACACCGGAGGCGAGGGCTAGGTCATCACCCATACTCTTGAAACGAGAAAAGTATTTATGTCTCGTCTTACAGATGGACTACAAATTCTCCATTGGCTGAGGACCGGAATTGCGAAACTAATTTAATACGGTTACCCCATCCCCGTTGTTCAAGGCATGCGTCACCTCTTTGCCTGCCGGTCCGATGGTGAACAACTTCTAGTAGCTCACATTTAACAGTCAGTCACCCACCCCTTAGGTCTGTTTCTCCTCTTTTGGTCCATTACTTCCAGTGCTGTTACGGATGCTTGCATTCGATATATGCGGAACATTTGCATACTTTTGACATCCGCATTCGCACTTGTTTTTGCGAATGTATAAACTACATGCATATATATTTGTTTTTAGCTATATTTGCGAACATGTTTGCTCAGTTTCATATGGAACTTTGTTGCTGATGACACAACTCTCTTTTATTCCTTACAATCTTTTACAAAACAGTAATACACAGAGTATGAAGAGTACAAAAAATAGTGAGCAAAATGTAAAAAAGGAAATAAAAATTGGGTTATGCCAAAATATTTTTTCGAACTAAACTGGTTTGGTTCAAGTGAAATAAAAAAAAGGTTTGGTTCATTTTTCGATTCGAGTCACTCAAATTTCAAATTGTTAAATTTTTCTTTGAAATTGTTTTTATTCCTGCCAAAAATTAAATCAGAAGACTGATCATTATCTAAATTTTTGAAGATCATTCGCTGTGATCAGTAACCTAAATTTTATAAATACCAAATTGCCTATATGGGATAATATTTTTGAATGAAAATTGGTCCATATTTTCTTAGGCTTTGTTCTATTTTAATATTTGTATTTGGGCGATTTTTCTCATGGTCTTAATAATCTGCTGAGAGGCTTCAGTTTGCCGTTCCGACTCACCATACAAATATACAAAGTATAATTGGACCGCTTAAACCCCATGGTCTTAATAATCTGCTCGGATTAGCTCAAATCTGACCAAGCAATTATGATAAATTCTTCATTCAGATTTTTTAATATTCTACATTACTCCATGTTTCAGCGAAAGCGAAGCCAGTTTACGTTTGAAGACCCGGCGTAAAGAACTATCTCATTTATGTAACTTGATATCGATACCGCTAGGGTTCTGAGGTGTTTATATGCTAATGAATCACAAATTCGATTTTTGAGTTAAATAAATAAATCAAACTGACAATATACAGAATATCGTAGGTTGTAAGTTTTTAACCTTTAAAGGGCCGGCAATTTTTCATAGAAATTTAAAAATTTGTTATGTGAGAGTTTTCATTATTATGAAGCCTATTCGGTAAATACAAACGCCAATATAAATAGTGGCCACAATAGTGGCCAACCCGGCCGGCAGCAGTAAAACAAACGACTTTCTGAAAAAATGTTCAAATTCGTCTGAAACTTGTTTTTCGGGAGTTTTTGGGGTCGCTGAATCCATTTTGAATTTTAAAATTCAAAATAGCATATCCAATATGGCGACGAATTTTTGAAAAATTTATTTAATTCGTCTGAAACAGGCTTTTTGGGGTCGCTGAATCCGAATCTGTTAATAGAATTTCGAAATTCAAAATGGTGTACGACGTTTTGAAAAACTTATTTAATTCGTTTAAAACTTGTCATTCGTTTGAAACTTCTTTTTATGGTCACTCAATCCGAATCTGTAAACAGAATCTTAAAATTCAAAATGGCGAATTTTCGGAAACTGTATCGTCACCCTCTGAAACTGGTCACTTTCCTATTGCGTTACTCAGGCCTAACGACGTGGACTCAGAAAGTTGTGTAGCCTCTTTTTCTTAATTAACCCTCGAAAAACAAGTTTCAGATGAATTAAATCAGTTTTTCAAAAAGTCATCCGCCATATTCGATCTGCCATTTTGAGTTTTCAGATTCTGTTTACAGGTTCTGATTGAGTGACAATAAAAACCCCCGAGTAACAAGTTTCAAACGAATTAATTACATTTTTCAAAAAGTCGCCCGCCGTATTGGATCCGCCATTTTGAATTTTGAAATTCTGTTCAATAAATCGAATCATACAAAAACATTCGAGTAACAAGTTTCAAAAGATTAGATCAATTTTTCGAAATTTGTCCGACATATTGGATTCGCCATATTTAATTTTAAAATTCTGCTTGCAGATTCGGATTCAGCGACGCCAAAAACTTTTTTATAAACTGTATATTATTGGCCACTACAGTGGCAACCCCGGTACTCTAAAGGTTAATGTGAGAATATGAAGTAGTAGATAAGGAGTGAGATCGAAAAAATTTTAACACACGTTTTAGCTAATAATTTTTTTTTTGGTGTAAAATTTAAAAATTTCTTTGATCTAGTTATCTTTGACTAATATGTCAGTTGTTATTTTGAATGACAAACATGTTGATTTATTGTGAGTTTGATCAAAAGGAGTGAAGAAAAAATTATTAAAAACTTTCAAAAAAATCTAAATTGGTCCTACAAAAAATTGCCAAAAAATTGAAGGTATACCGTCAAACTATTTCCAATGTTGTTAAACAGTTTAAGGAGAATTTGACCATCGATAGGAAACTTAGCTCGGGTATAATACTAGGACCTCATAATTTTGGGAAATCCAAGAAAATAGAATATTGAAAAGATCTCCAAACACATCTGGTAAAAAAGCTGCCCGATTAGCCCAGTGCTCTGACTAAAGCCAATGCAGGTTTGGAAACATACAAAGTCCAAAAAGTTCCAGACAGGAATGCTGCAAAAAATGTAGACACCAAAAGTAGAGCTCAAAAATTAAAATCGAATTTCATACAAAAATAATCATGTTTTGTAATGGACGACGAAACGTATGTACTGGCAGATTTTACGCAGCTTCCGGGTCAAAATTTTCAGGTTGCTGATGCTCGAGGAAATGTCGAAGAACAATTTAGAATCCAAAAACAGACAAAATTTCCTAAAAAATTCCTGGTATGGCAAGCTATATGCAGTTGCGGCAAAAAAAGCAAGTCATTTGTTACAGTGGGCTCTATAAATACCGAAATATACATCAAAGAATGTTTGAAAAAAAGACTTCTTCCTTTCATAAGAGAGCACAATGTGTCCACATATTTTTGGCCCAATTTGGCATCATGTCACTATGGCAAGTAAGCTCTGGAGTGGTACCAAAGTAATAACATAGTTTTTGTACCAAGAGAGGCTAATCCTCCAAATTGTCCGGAGCTAAGACCAGTGGAGAGATATTGGTCTCTTGTGAAAAGAAACTTAAAGAGCACAAAAAAGGTGTCCCAAAATATCGAAGATTTTAAAAGGAGATGGGCAAACTGTTCCAAAAAGGTGTCTGAAACAACTATCAAATCTCTAATGGAAAGCTTACCGAAAAAGGTCCACGAGTTCATAAATAGTGATTAGAGCTATAAAAGTTATATTTTTCTGTAATTTGTAAAATATTATCAATTAATTAAATAAAAAAAATCAAAACTCTAAGATCAACCGTTTAAAAATTATTGAATTTTATATATGTTAAGATTTTTTCGATCTCACTCCTTAAAAGTGTATGTATTAACTTTCACTGTCTGCTACATTTAACTACTTTTAACATTAATCATACAAATTGTATTAAATAAAAAAAAAACAGTGTTCAAATAAATTTCACCCATTTAACAAATTATATTTATCTAAATGAAATAGATAATAATTTATCATTTTACAAAAATCATTATAATAGAATATTACTTTTAAATATCTTTAAATGCACATAATTAATAAATCAAAAATGCAGCAGTGTTTGGTTCCTTTTGAAGTCAAAATGTCACATGCTGTGATATTAGCTTCCTATACAGACAAATAAATGTAGGCATGAAAACAAAAGTAAGCAACATAAAATATACAAGAGCAAAGCAAGCAAGCTCCACATCATATTAACACTAATAATGCACCCTACATATGTATGTATGTGGTCGTGTAAGTCTTTGTTTTCACAGACAATATGACCTCTGAGTTTGATGTACCCAAGGCTCTAACAATTATGTGAGAACATACAATAGTCTGTGAAACCATTCATTATTTAAGGTGACAGTTTTTAAGAAATCCATACCCACAAATTTCACACTTTATTGTTAATGGATTGAAAAAAGTAAACTTAACCTAAAAAGGGGTAATGCTGCGTTAAAGAGAAAATGTTTTTTTTTTTCTTTATCATTTTAAAATGTGTTTAGTTAAAATTTAATAATTTTTACCTTTCCCCCTTTTATTTTTCTCCTCTCACTTATATGATGACCTCAATTCCATAATATGTAAATGGAATTTTATATATGATTATGTGAAAAATCATTTTTCATTTATGCGAAATTCAGTATTGAAAAAAAAAAACCTACATAAAGTGTAGAGAGAAAAAAAAAACGCCCTCTTACGTAAAGTAACCAAATCATACCAAAATCGACCTTAATATTTATTTGCAATTTTCCAGATGACATAAATTTTATTAAATGGCTTCATTCAACCTTTCAATCGCTCGTTCATTGAATCATGGAAATCAATGATTCATATTCAACTCATTGATCTTTGTAATGTACGGGGACAGGACGGAACTGGATTGCGCGCACCGCACCTCAAATAGAAAATCTCAATAACGAATCGAATAATAACAGAAAAAGAAATATATATGAATAAAAAGAAGAAAACCTCTCGATGTCTGTCTGTATACATGTGTGTGTGTGTGTCTGTGTGCTCCAAAGAATGGCGCATAAATACAAGAATATTGTATAGAAGAGAAACCTTAACTCTTTCGTATTTAAACGGACGAAGGAAAAGCAGAAAAAAATTCAATTCAATTCAATTGATGTGCTCTGGTTTGACAGTTGAGCTCACTCAATAGCAGAAATGTGGTTGAAAATTCAATGGCCAATATGATATATGCATATGCGTGTTTATGTGAATAAATACATACATACATACATATGCATGTTTGTATGTATGTTTTGCATGTATGTTCACATATGTTTGTGAGTTTGTGTGCCAGAATGCATTTGCTGTGTTGAAAGTGTTGTCGACAATATTTTGCCTTCGTCGTCAATCGTAACTTATCACATCAATGGCTGACTGACGATGGTGATAGCGTTCTTGATGGTGAGATTTATACATTGCAAGTGTATTTTAGAATACCAAGCGTAGTGTGTTCAAGCATTTGGTATTGACCTTGATAGGATACAGAGCATACAGAGCTTTATTTGGTAATTAAATCAAAATGAAAACAAATCACTTTTTGCTGCATTCATTTTGACTACGTTTACTGTTTACTGGAAATGGGCTAACAAATATCTCAATGTAGCCGATTTAGTGAAAGTGGAGGCGTCGATTGGTGATTCTAAGATTAGCTTCAAGAATACCAAAATTTTCAAGCTGACAAGTGGAGATTTCGATTCATTTCATTCATATCGGGCGATGCTTTCACATATCTTAGAAGAGAAATTGCCACTGGTGGTGGAACTAAAGTAAGGATTGTTGAATCTAGCAAGTCAGGACGGTGAAACACTGCCTGCCAACTGTGCTCCTCTTAGCTTAATATAATATCTAATGAGGATTTACTGTGCAAAACAAATTTCAAGCCCCTAAACGTCAGAATCAAAAAACAGAATTGGAAGTATAGTGGAAGAATAGGTCACACTCTCTGTAAAGATGACGATCGCATTGGGAATAGAGCCATGGCGTAGAATCCCTCGACACTAGAGGCTGGTTGCCTAACAGATCACATGAAACTTGGAGAAGGACGTTAGAACGCAAAACTAGTTAGCTTGAATATAGCAGGGAAAGAGCTAAATGCTAGGAACAGCACTATCCTTCAAGCTGTTTTTCGTATGTAAATATTATTTAAATATACCACAAAAAAATCTTGCTTGCGTGATGGTATATGGTATATAACATTTTTCATTCTTCACTGCTTTGTCATTGACCGACACTGTATGTATGCCTCAATTGTCGTGTAAGGGTAAATTTTTCCCCTAGATAAATGTCTTAAAGACATTTTTATGACTCTAAACTAAATAGATTAATTAAATTAAATGATTAATTAAACATGCTATAGTCCCATTGTTGATTTTCTGTGCTTCCCTTGGTTTTAACTCAATCATAAATTAAGGCTACAAGCAAATCTAAAAATAGCATTAGGTTTTATACCGTATATCTCAGAAGGTCTTAAGACCCTCTTTTCAAGGTGAAACAATCTACGCTTTGCGGCAGCTGGACATTCACATAATATGTTTTCAGTTGTTTCCATGTCTTCATTCTATAGTCGGCACGAATCGCATTGCGATATACCCATCTTCTTCAGATGATACTTAAGAAGGCAGTGTCCTGTAAGAATCCCTGCAAAGGAACGACTTTCCAATCTTTTTAATCCGATTATTGTGTTAAGAATTAATGGTGATTGTGTTAATAAGTCTTTTGGCTTGTCGGAGATTATGAAGTCTAAACCAATAGTCTTTTGAAAGCTTCAGTTTCTCAATCCCTTATTATTGTTTGGTTGTGATACAATGACATACCACAAAAAGGTTCGGGACCTATGAAGGACCTAAGGCCCCCTTTTTCGCTAAGCTGTCAACCTTTTCATTTCCCTTAAATCCGTCATGACTCGGTATCCGAGCCAGTATAACCAGTATTCCTTGTGGATAGATCAAATTTTGGATTTTATGGTGAATGAGCTCAGTGCTTTTAGAACTGTTTGACTGTCCTGGAAAATATCAATGCAGGCACCATTTATTCGCCATCGTACACATTCTCGGACGCAGATCTCTGTAGCATGAACTTCTGCTAAAAATATAGAGGACATTCTTCCCATGGCTACGGCTTTTTGAAATCTTAGTCCATATATTCCAGCCCCAGCGCTGCTATCTTCCATTTTAGACCCATCAGTGTAAAATTTTTGTTTTCCATATTTTACGGTCACTTATAACCATTTAAAATTTTCTATAAAATACATATGTTTTACTCATAGAGTCAGTGCGCTTCAAGCAAGGGCAGTCCTGAAATATGTTCAAAATATATAGGTGACCAGGGACGTCCCCACTTTTTTGAAGGTTTACATTAGACAGTCTTAGGGCACTTAAACTGGCTTCGTTTCTAACTGTGTAATGGGGAAGTCCAGTTATTGGCCATAGTGCTGCCGTGTGCCACGTTATCATTGCCCCTGTGATACCCAGACAAGCTAGGCGATGAATTTTATTTAACTCAGATTGCGACTTCGCTTGCCACCAAGCAATTGCTGCATAGGGGACCATGGGTTTGATGACCGTTTAATATGGTTAATACGCCATTTTTGATCTCAGGCCCCTTGTTTTACCGTAAAGGCGTTGACAAGCATGGAATTCCCTTGTCGCCTTTTTAATAGTATTATAAAGGTGTGAGTTCCAGGTGGATTTTTTATCAAGGGTTACCCCAAGGTATTTAGCTTCATCTGAAGGTACCAGTTCTTGTCCATTGAGACTGATTTTCTTAAGATTAAGCTTTCTCCCCAATATAAAAGGAACTAGTACTGCTTTGTTCTGGTTAATTGTTAACCCTTTATCGGAACACCACTTTAAAGTGGTAATGAGAGATTTTTGCATTCTGTCTGTGCCTCTTATTATAATAACTACATTAATTAAAACCTTGATTTGCTAATCTTTCAAGGAGTTCGTCTATAACAATGATTCACATTATGGGTGATAAAATTTCCCCTTGAGAGCATTTCTTAATTGTCGACACGGTCAGTTGCGAGTCTCCTTGATCATAGCCAACTTTTCTTGTCTTCAACATTCATTGCCCGTGTCCACCTTATGATCATTGAGGGTATTCCCTTCCTAACCATTGCGTCACTTATAGGTCTGGAAATATCTTGGGCAGCTGATAGTTCCGGAAGTTGAATCGTCTTGAAATCTTGATGCTGATGCAACCCCTCCAAAAAAAATCTAATAGGAGTCTAATTCTAATATTTATTTATATCTGTTTTTAAACGGCCTGCCCACCAGTCAAAACAAATACTTTAAGCACAGAAACTTGAACAGTAATGTCTGTCATGCAATGGATCCCATTTCGTTTGTGGTAGGCCTACAATTATAGTGTATCTAAAATAGCATGTAATTTACAATAATTTACAGCAATGTAATTTTAAAAACAAATATACAATTTTAGCCAACGGCTTCTTAAACGCAACATCAACATAGCTTCCGCTTTGAATTTCTGCCACACTTAAACGTGTAGTTTCTATGCCTATATAAGAAGTTCATAGTGATACACGAAACATTTTGCTACAAAACAAACAAAAAAAATGTAACGCAAATGAGGGTAATTCGGATCGATTTTTGCAAGGGAAATTTTGAGCGCTAAAATGAAGATTTCAGATTTATGAAAAAATGCTTTGATACAAAATTAAAGCATATTTCTTATAACTTAACTTTTTTTTTAATAGTTACTTAGGTAACATCACTTCGAAAAAAATGGATTGCATGTAATTCAGATCGAAAAATTTAGTGTGCATGTAATTCGAATCGATGATGTATGTAATTCGGATCAGCAAAATTTAAAGCAAGGTATCTTTAATTTGAGGTTTGTTTAGATGCAAAAGATAATAAAAAAAAAATTAAAAAAAAATGTTTAAAAAAAATTTATGTATGTATGCGTAAATACATATACACACATCCAAACAAATTGTTGTCAAAATTAGGGGAAGAGGCTGTGGCTGGGTGATAGATGCGAATATATTAAAAACGAAAGTATGGACTGTACAGTCTTACGTAGGAGCAATAGCGGATCTAAGAGGTGTAGGAAAGGGGGAAGGATTTGGGATTAAATACCCCAGACCCCCTCCCAACTTCCCCCTAACCTCCCCCCAACTCCACCATAACAGCCCCCTCCCAACTCCCGCCGGCCCCCCATCGCCTCCGTAACTCCCCTTTCCTAACTGATAAGAATTTCATATATTTGATCTCAGCCACAAATAAAAAAAAAATTTTAAGGGGTGAACAAATGTTAATCCCCTTAAGGTAAATCTCTGGATCCGGTAGTGCGTGACCACCCCCATGAGCTGATGCACAATGAAATATATAAAAATTATTTCTCGGAATCATTCTAAGCAATTTCTGAATTAAAATATTAAAATGTAGTCAGGAATAAAAAAAATACTAATCATTTAACACAAAATAGTTTTTAAAAATATATATCATATTGAATTTGACTAAAAATTACTAGTTAGTTTCAAAATTGGTATAACTCTAAGAAACGCTACTAATTCCAATTAATATTTCAATAAAAAAAAATTTTTTTCTATTTTAAAATGCAAAATTTTTGACTAAAATTCAAAATATTTTTCAATTTGATCTAAACTTTGAACTCAAATTCCACGAAAACTCTCTAAACAAAGGGTCGATCCGAATTACCTCCAAATATCACATATTATATCTAAATCACAACTAAAAACTTTCATTAATTAAAACTATATAGTTTTTCTAAATTTTTTAATTATGCAAACATCTCATTTGCTGGTAATTCGGATCATCGATCCGAATTATATGCAAGTAGAAAAACGCATGGTGGTAATTCGGATCGATTTTAAAAGTCAATTTTTTTCTTAGCATGTTTTCAAAAATGGTGCTTATTTTTACCAAACTATAGCAGAATGTTTAGTGAACAAAACCCTATATAAATTATATAAATATACTTACGAGCACAAAAATTATTATTGTTATAAAATTTGTGGGTTTCTTATTTTTTTTGCTAAGGCTTTGTATGAAAATACGCTCACTCTTTGTTTCATCGCTCACAACTGATTAATTTAAAATAATTGAGATTAGTGTTGCATACCATTAGAAAAAGGAAATAATTCTCGTTCGCTTCGAAAAAAGGACGCAATTTAAAAAAATACCAAAGTTATTAGCAAAACAAAATCGATCCGAATTACCCTCATTTACGTTATTTCATGCATATATATTATATATATATATTTTTCATGCTGCCACTTTAGATGCAACATTGTGCAGACACAAAAGATATAACAAATAAAATTGCATGCATATTTAGTTAGAAGAGAGAAGATGCAGCAAACAAGCTAGCAAGCTAGAAAAACAAAACCACAAACGTTGCAGCTGCTAACAAATTGCAACAAATGCGGTCAGTTGTTAGTCAGCAGAACAGCAAGCGGCGACCAAACGACCGACCGACCGACGCATACTATAGCCGCATGCAACAACACACCACTATACATTTTCTCCATATATTCACATTTATTCCATATTCATTCAACCATGCAACATTTAACCAAAATATAGTGCGAACAAATAAAATGCTTCAGCCATGGAATCAAGTTGGTAGCCAGGGAGTCAGTCAGGGAGATATAGAGATAGGCAGGCAGGCAGGCAGGCACAGCCAAGCAGCCTATTTCATTCAATTGCACCGCAGGCATCTTTTTGTATATTTACGAAAATATTTAAGCTAAATTAAACGCAAATTATAAACATGCATAGAAACTGTGAATATGTCTAAAAGCAGATGAAACATTTGAACAATTTGTTAGCCACAAACTTAAAAATAAAAACAGACAGAGAGAGAGAGAGAGTGGCTGAAAATAAAAACTTAAGGCTTAAGGATAAAGGTACTGAAACTGAAAACAATAATTAAAGTTTATTTACCTTATGAATTTTCTTAGCAGATATTGTGTAAATAATAATAATAAATATGCCTTCTCATGTTTAAAAGAAGACTGTGTTATCTTTTGTTATTGTTGTTAATGTGGCTGCTTCAAATTAAGCGTAAAAATCAATATCTTACATATAAAAATTCAAGTGCGTAGAGCAATTTGTTATTTTCATTTGCATAAAATAAATTTTGGTTATGATAATCAAATTATAAAATTGTTTATGGTTATTTATAAGCGAAATTTTCCATTAACGGTTATAGTTTTTTATGTATATAAAAATGCTGACTATAAAAAATGTAGGTATGTATTTTTCGTATACACTGTTGCTGTAAATAACGTAATTTTTTTCATTATACGAATAGTCTATTATTAAATATGTTGGAATATTTTTATTTTTTGTTTCATGTAAATATATAAAATTTTTGATTGTCGTTTAATAATATGTTCAATATGATTGATAGATTTGACCTATCGACACGAAAAGCTTTAAATTAACACAACAAAATACAATATTTCCAAATATGTTCATATGACAAGTGCTATTTTTAAAACAATATTTATACGACTGACCCATCCATTTACGCCTACAAATAAAATTTTTGTGTTTTTTGCTAACGAAAAAACACCAACAAAAAAAAAAAACCTTACAACTGTATGCAAAATTTAATATGCTTTAGTCTCTAAACAAAGAAGTGTCAAGCTTTTATTATTGATGATTTTATTAATTTATGATTGTCATAAATTACATCAAACTGTGAGTTTTTGTTTTATTTTTTCAATGACCACATGGGAACTAAAATAAAAATTCCTACAACATTCGTGTTAAAATTAATTTAATTAATATATTATTGTAATTGGCAATAATGAGGAAGCAATAAACTAGTAGAAAAAAAAATCATAAAAATAAAACTGTTATATGAAATAATTTTATATATATTTGAATCCAATATATACAAGATTGAGAAACTAAAATCTTCTTAAAATATTTATATTTTTTAAAATAACATACACATTAAAAACAAACACTTTAAGAATCATTTTAAACAATAAAATGCCTAAAACATGATTACTTATTTAAACCCCAATTCAGCCTCCAGCTATTTCTTACACATACCAACCAATCAATATTCGTAATTATGATGCTATAAATTTCAGAGTTCTAAGTAATTCAATAAAACTGAAGGCCTCATTTCAAAATACGTACGCGTAAATGTATATGTATAAAAAACAAACATTAAAATCGCATAAACAAATTATCACTTTTTTTCAATGCGAAATATAAAATCTTGCGTATTATTTTGAGTATAAAATAAAAACAATTCAAACAGTATGGCAAAATAAATTTCCGTTTCACATAAACTTTTTTTTCATTGAATTCATAGCACTTAGCAAGCATACAAAATATCGGAAAATATATAAGAAGTTAAGAAATATATAAATATGAAACAGAAAATAATAATATCTTAAAAATAAATATCAAATAAATAAAAAAGTTTAACATGTATTTAGCAACTGCATTTAAATTGAACAAATTAAGTTTTCTTTAACCTTTTGACAACTGACTGTAGATCAATGATGGTCAACATTAGCTTTAGTGCAAAAATAAATTTTAGTTTTAGAATATCTATTGTGCTTCCAAAAAACCTCATAATTGTCGCTGTACTTTTTTTTCACATAATTCAGGGCAAGGATTTTTGAAGTATTAATATATGTATACCCATTTGTCAATGGTGTGCAATTACCTTAACTGCTCCAGATAAAGATATAGAAACTTTGTTGAGTAACTCATACAAATCTAAGTGACATTTTTAAAAATTAAAACGAAACCAAAATGTAGCTTCAGACCAAAAACCATTCCAAAATTTAGTTGCAAGTTTCAATCGAGAACAGGCTAAAGGTCAGACCAAAAATTCCAAAAAAAAAACAAATCAAAATTCAAAACAAACCACAGACCAAAAATGAGAGCAAAACTATAATCAAACATCAAGCCATAATTTAGACTAAATATCAAATCAAATATCAAACTAAATTTGAAACCAAACTCAAATGTGGAATCGCCGTGAACGCACTACTCGTCACGAGTTGTACTTCCATGTACAGAACGGTTTGATCCTAGACCAAAAAATACAACCCACACTCCTGACTAGACTTAGACCCAAAACTCAGGCCAAAATTGAAATCAAATTTAAATCAAACATCAGATCATATTCGGACCAAAATTCAAATCATAATAGAGAACAAAATTAATTCCAATTTCCTAACTAAATTGAGACTGAAACTCAAACCCAAAATCAAATCACCAGCAATCCAAAATTCAAAACAAAACTTACACAAAAATTCAGACCATAAGCAGACAAAAATTTAGATTAATTTTCAGAAAAAAACTTTGATCAAAAATTTGACCGAAATTCAGACCTAATAAGTCTAAAACTAAGCCGAATGTTTCGAGCTAGAAATTCTTATCTAATAAGTCTAAAAACCAGACCAAAATATTCCGAACTAGAAAATATATAAAAAATTTTTATACAGCTTCAAGTATTCTATTATATAAAATATGAAGAATTTTAACCATGCTTGGGGGAGGCTACAGCCTCCAAAGACCTCTCCTCCTCTCTGGACTCGTCACTGGTTATATTAGTAAATCAATAGGTTGTCCCAATTTTTCAAAAATTTTATGGACTCCAGGCAAAAAAGACACAATTCAATAATCTGTTTAGTTAGGAGGGATTCCGTTTTAACCCTCTCAGGAGAAAGTGTACTCCCCGTGGTAAAAAATCGGGATGTCGAAAATCCTAGATCAAAATTAGGATTTTAGTTCTTAAAATTAAGTAGTTTTAGATTATACTTAAAGAAAAAAAAAATTCGGGAGTGATGCCAACTTTTAATATCTTCTTTTTTTTTTTTGTGAAACATGAAAAAGTTACACACATAAATTATTCGCAAAAAAAATTACAACTACAAATGCTGATATCGAAGATTATACTATTGAACTATTCGTACAATTCTATCATAAATCACAGTCTTAAAAATATTATTTCTGCCATAATAATATAAGAAATTGCCGGCGTTATATGCAGTGGCGGTTCTAGGATTTGGGTTTGGGTTTAGGCTGATTTTACTAAATTAAAGGATAAATATCAGACCCAATATCGACCAAAACCCAGACCAGACCAAAAACTTTCATCAATGTTCACACCAAAAATATAGGCTAAAAATTAAAAGAAAACTGGAACAAAACTGAGATCAAAATTCAAACTAAAATCGGATAGAAATTTAGGCGGAAATTTCGACCCAATTTCAAGCAAAAATTCAAACACTTTTCTTCAGATCGAAGTTCAAATCAAATCAAAGAAAAGAACCAAATTTAGATCGAAAATCTAGATCAAAATGAGACCAAATTCAGACCAAAACCTTGATTAACTCATTATTGGCCAGCCGGTATGTTCACTTACCAGCACTTTGTGCAAGCATATAACTTCATATATGTTAAATGATCTATTTTCAGAAAACAATTTGAAGGGAATTTGGATTTCCTTTCAGAATAAATAAATTTTGATATTTTCAGTCGTTTTTGGTCGAAACAAAACCAGAAAAAAATTAAATTAAGATAACGGTTGATTTGAATAGTACTTCAAAGGAATTTTCAAAATATTTATATATATATCACTCTTAGCATCGATATCACTATTGAAATCGGTCTGGTGGTGAGTTTACCACCTCACAACACCAGAACCAAGCACTCTATTTTTATGAAAATTTAAATATATCTTAATTTGACCAAAAAAAACGGATACCGGGCGACAACCGATTAAAAAAAGACCACGAATCGGACCGAAATTCCAACAGAAATAGACCAAAATGAGGCCAAAGTGGGAATATCTGATAAATATTCACACCAACAAATTTTAACTCAAATTAAACAAAAACTGGACCAAAATTCCAGCAGAACTCAGTCCAAAATTTAAACATAATTCAGATCGGTTAAACTAAAACTCAGTACAAAATTCAACCCAAAAACTAGACCATTATCAGGGTTTCTAAGTGTAAGACATTTATAAACTGGCGTTGAAATTGTTGATTTAATGTAGTCGGAGTGTATTTAACTGTTTACTATAAATATACTGTTTTTCACATATATTTGGTAAATCAAGATTGTCGGGTTTTGGGGGGGAGAGGGAGGGTGGGTTCAGCCCCTTTAGCCCCCCTCTGGACACGCCACTGGTTATATGGCTGTTAAAGATTTGGCCTCATATAAAAATTCAAAATTTAAAACTTTTAACACATTTTTCTCAAAACAGTTTCTAAGCGATATCTCTGAAACGATTACTGAAAAAGCAAACCATTCAATTTTTCTATACTAAAGATATCGACATCGTTGGTCTCAACGCTCAGTCAGTCAGTGCAGTAATAAGAATTTATTTTATCCGATAAAGGTAACAAAAATAATAAGGTAGTGGTTTCAATCCTCGGTTTAAAATCTATTTAAAACTTTACACTCCGAAACCAGAGCGAAGTACCATTAATACTAAAAATATTCCCTAGCATCCTGCCAATCCAACTAAAGGTTAATAGAATTTGTTATTCTTGTATAATTTTTTCTCCCTGATAAATTTTTTGCGCTTTTACAAAATTTTTTATTCAATTAAATACAAATTTCACCGCATCCGCTTTCATTTACACTTATACTTCTATTTTCGCAATTTCTTGATTTTATTTGCATGTAAATATCTCATAAACAACTCACGCTACTATATTTCGGACGAGTGTATGTATGTATGTCGGTGTGTATATATATTTCACAGTCATGTAATTTTCAAATTTACAAAATAGAAATATTCAATGCTACATTGCCACAGTAGAGCAAAAAGTTTATATTGCTTGAATTGAAAAGGTTGTAACTTTGCTAATTCTAGACATAAAATTAAATTGAAATTTATTTCACATTTTTCCATTTTTTATAGAGGAGAGTATTGGTTGGCGCTCTCCTTTCATTTGAGTATTCAATGGTAAACAGAAAAATAAAAAAAAAGTTTGCTGCTGCTGCCAATTGGTAATATCCGAGTAGGTACGTACCATGTTGACTGCCTCTAGTGCATTTTATTGTTGTTTCTTTTTTTTTTTATTGACACATTAAAAACCGTATGCTGCACAAATTACCTTAAACTTATTATGTTGAGCTTTTCGAACACCGGCTGACCCTCCTGGGGCTCCCCTTCATATCAGATATTTCACTTCGAGATACACATTGATGTGACATGCAACTTGATTTAATTAAATGAAAAATACCCATGCAAATGAGTTAACATTACTTGTGTGCACACATACATATATACAAACATACATACATACAAGCAAATCAAGTGCCCGATGGTGGTGCTGGCTGGCACTGGTGCTATGTTGCTGTACGAAACATTGACACACATAAATTGCTAGTGACAGACGCACAGTTTCATTACGCTGCGTTTGGTTTGAATTCGATTTTTTTGCTGATGGGCATGAGAAAATCAGCATGTAATCATATAACATAATTTTTCTTATAGTTAAGGGCAGCCAGCCAGCCAATGAAGATTGAATTGTAGCAACGAAAATGTACAAGCAGATGCAAACGTTAAAGAAGAAGAAGGTGTCGGAGTTGTATGCTTTAGTGCATAAGAATGCAGAATTACCCACGCATTTTGGTAAGTGCATGAAACGCTTCAAGCTGCGCTGCTGTTGGGGAATATTCTGTGTAATTCTTAGATTTCGATGAAAACCGGTTACTTTACATATATTATCGCTTCAAATTTCATAAGAATAAATTCATCTCATCGATGTGGCAAACTTAATATTTGCCTCAATTTCACAAGGGGGACTTTGAAACTGGTATGTATCGTATCCACAAATATATATGGTATCTTGATCAATGGAAAGTTTTGTTTGATTGAATTTCAAGGAATCTTCAAATTACAAATTTCATATGCCCGATAGCCAAAATGTCTTCAAAATCTCTATTCATAATAATCTTACAACACTCTCTTTTATGAAGTGTACTCTTGATAACATTGACTTCAGAAGCTCCCGCTAGATTCCGTAAGACAAATTAAGAGATAGCGCAGCGTTTGTATTTTCTGCGTTCTTAATTGTTCCTAGGTAGGTTCATTTCTAAAAAATCAAGCCAGAGCGGTATCATGTCTGGACATTGCTTTTAGGATAAGAGCTCTCGTGCTTTATATATTTGACAAAAGTCTTTCAGCTAAATTTAGAATCTAGTATTATGAATTCCAAGAGTTTTTAGCGCTACATGTACTACTAATCCTCTCATTTTAGAACTTGATAGAATTATTGTTCTTGCCCAAAGATTTTATTCAGTTTTTATCTGAACTTTTTTTTTTATTTACTATTTATTTTTTAACCTAATTGACAGATGTAAGATTTTGCAGAAAGGTTTAAATTCGATAGCTAATCTACATCCATCATTATAAATGATAAACATATTCACAAATTTCACATTAATTTTCAATGTTCGCTCCGAAAATGTCACCATAAACTGCTTTTTCTTATTTTCAGATTACTCTCTATTTATATGGCGTAATCTCCACAAACCACAGCAAAAACCTAAGTGCTTGCAACGTAGCAACACGACATCATAGCATTATGGGCATTCATACATACATACAGCATCAGCATCAGCATCAACCACCGACAGCATTTATCTGCATACAACATACATACGTACAACATTTTACTCTTTAATTATTGATTTATCAGTTTCAACCTAATTTGTGCAACTTCAGGCTATTTGCGTTAAACCGCTGGCCACAGCACGTCGCTTAATTTACCTCTACGTTAACATAAATAAATTTATACTTCTACGTAGTTTTAGCCACGAGCACATAACGCGTATATATGGCTGGGTGTTCTTCCTTCCTAATCTGGTGAATATAATCACACTCGCCTCTCTCTGAACTCGCAGTGCGGTTAAGCCTCAAACACGCACCTTTGGCTACATATGCTCGTGAAGTTTTAATGTCAAAGTTGTTTATTTTGAAGCATATGCTTTATTTACCTATACTAGTACGTGTAAATCTATGCATGTATTGGTATATGAATGTGTGTGTGTGTATGGGGTTTTGCATGTGTCCATGTGCGTGTGCAAAACATTATTATTTATTGTTGTATGTCGTTTGCAATGCATTTTGATTAACGATGATCACCCACTACCAGGTAGTCTCATGTTTTCCCAATATGATTTCTTAAATTCCGAACTTGATGATGGCAATGGGCTGACAGGCAAACTATTTTTATGAAATTACACATTTTTTACTTACTCAAAACGGTTGTGGATTTAAGTATAAAATGTCGCCCTAAAGTTTTGCACAAATAGGTAGTTGAAGCCCCTGAATGATTTAAAAGAAGCGGAGGTCAGTCTTTCAGTGTAAGTTTAATTTTGAAAATTTAACTAAGTTTGAATCAGTAACTGAAGGCAAATATCACTTGAAAATTTCCGAAGGTAACATTTGAATCCAGTTAAAAAATCGATACTGTTTTTTCAATATCCCAGAAACCAAATCGGTTATTTTTCAAAGACACTGAGATTTTATTTTTGCGAATTGCAAATGTAAATGTTCACATAATTAATGCCATGAAACAGGTGCGAACCGAAAAATAATATTCAAAAATATGTTAACAAGCATTTGAATTCATTATTCTTATTTTATTCATTGAGGAATTGAAGATTACGATTACCAATTAAAAATCTACGCATTTGGTGCATGCCCTCTCATTTCCTTTTTTGTGGATCAGTTACACCGCAGTGTGCTAGTTATAGTTACCTAGAATCGCTTCGGCTTGCTGCTGCCTCGGAAGATTAATAAACAGTTATTGGGTCATATTTCTGAAAGTTCTAAGTCTCGCCAAAACCTCCGATTCTCACTTGACTATGATAAAAACATAACTTTTATAGCATTTTTCCGTACCCGCACATGCTTCTCAAAATAGATCTTTGATCTGGAAAATTTTTTTTTATTCAGTGGTTTATCTGTAAATTTTTAGCTCTTACAGCGTATTCTGGAATAGCTCTCAAAGTTTATTTTATGTTCAAAAAACTTTGTAGCAGGTGACGGTAGATGAATTTTTATAGGCCTAACTGCAAAAGGTAAATCCGCTCCTAAACAAAGGGAATGTGAAGGTCATGTAAATAATGTTACATTGGCATTGATTCCTTTCATAGATACTTAGTTATTATACTTTGTTAAAAAACGCTTTCGCAATTGTCTTATGATTTTCAGATATGGAACTCGAATTGACAAAAATGTATACATCTAAAATTAACATGTAAACCCATTCTGGAAGAGTAGCATATATAGTTTCGACTACTTGGGTATCAAAGGGAAACAAGACAAAATATCGAAAACAAAAAAAGACTTTTCAAGGAATGAAGAAGATTCACAACTAGAACTATAGTTTCTTAATACTTCTAATACAGGATGCGGCAAAAATAATTATAAGATTTTTTTCTACTATTACTATTATGGATTGCCAGTGCAAACCTGAAAAGTATACATCTTACTCAACACGTGGAATTTAAAAAAAAAATATTTGGTGGTGCCAATTTCAGAAAGAACATGCTAACAAACTGCAGGATTAGCAGGAAATCATTATAACTTATCAAAAAAATCGAAAAGATATCTCAAGACTGACTTAATTATTGTCTTCTAGTCGATTGGTGAGCAAGTGAAATCCCGTTCAATACCTACTCTTTTTCCTACTGTAAATATTTAATTTTCTCCAGGACGAAAAAGTTAGGCAAGCCTCGCGAAACTATTTGAAGTATTCACGAACGATTTAGCAAACTTTCTAAACCTATTGGGATAGGTATGACCTTTACATAAGGCTCAAAAGATAAATATACCAACAATCAAATGGAAATGTGGTTCGTGACTCGAACCAGCCATAACTATTATACGTAACGAGATAACAGGCAACATCAGCTTTGTCTGTCTACATGCTCTCAGTGCCTCCCATTTAAGATTGTGGATCAAATCGACCCATTCAATTATGGTGGTCTTGATGACTGTAGACGACACAGAGAGTACATGTTCTGGACCCAAGAAAACAGTTCTGATAAAAGTTAGTCAGGATTTAAAAAAAAAAACCTTTCTGTCCTTTTCTAAACTTGTAATGTTTTTTGGTACGGAGATAAAGCTTTCAATTTGCCAGAAGATAACCACTGACTTGATAAATTGCACAGTGCAACAGTAAATTTCAAATATCGAATGCATAACTTTTTATAGGAATCCGACCTTGCACTCAGATTCTCTCTATCACGTCTGGGATCCCCGGTATGGGGGCTGAAACCCATAATTTTGGTATGTGCGGGACCAATATAAAACTTATTTAATTTTACCTTGTATATGTTTCATAGCTAAGAGAAAGTTGTTTATCATGGAAGGAAAGAAAAAAATTACTTAGACCGCCACACTCCACCAACGTCTTACCCACCCTTTTGGGTGTTATATGAAGCCTCTATTCGGTATACCAACTTGATCAAAAAGTTCTCGGAATAACCACGGTATGGCGCTCCCATCGTTCTGACTTGAGTTCTGTTTTTTTTTTGTTAAGTTAGTACATCTGTTGTTGATATTCCCTCTAAATCTGAGCATCATAGCTTGACATTTGCAAAAGCTACGTAGCCAAGAGTACATCTATCTCTGTGTATGTTGGCGATTTTTTGCAATTTTATTAAATTGTATTGTATTAAATTTTGCGTAAAAAAACGGATTTAATGGTGCGCGAACGTTGGAAATGTTGGAAAAGTGTTTCGGCAACGATTCTCTAAAAAAAACGGTCATTTACCAGTGGCACGGGCGGTTCAAAAGTGGTCGTGAGTCAATCGAAGATGATGATCGCAGTGGCAGACCATCGATATCGAAAACCGACGAAAACGTTGATAAAGTGAAAAAAATTTTGGTCAATAACCGCAAATTAACCATCAGAGAGATAGCGGAGAACTTGAACATTGCCCATGGATCCGTCCAAGAAATTTTGGTTAATGATTTGGGTTTCCGTCGTGTAGCAGCAAAGTTAGTGACAAAAGACGTAAATTTTATGCAAAAAAAGACCGCGAAAGACATGATTTGCGAGGCTGAATCCGATCCCACAATCATCAAAAGGATCATTACGGGAGACGAGACGTGGGTTTATGAGTACGACACGCAATCCAGACATCAGCCAAGTGAATGGCGTTCACCAAATGAGCTGAGACCAAAAAAAAACCATGTCGTTTTCAGTCAAAAAAGAAGGCAATGCTCACTGTTTTCATGGATTACAACGGTGTAGTGCTTCATGAAATTTTGCCAGAAGGCCAGATAGTAAACAAAGAGTATTATTTGAGCGTTATGAGACGTTTGCGTGAAGCAATTCGCCGAAAGAGACAAGAATTGTGGACAGAAAACTCATGGATTTTGCACCATGATAACGCGCCGTCGCACAGTGCCATCATTATTCGTAATTTTTTGACGAAAAATGCAACAAGTACCATCCAACAGCCACCGAATTCACCTGATTTGACTCCCCGTGACTTCTTTCTGTTCAATCGAGTTAAAAAACCATTACGGGCTGCTGAAACGCCGAGAGGAAGTAATGGAAAAATCGCAGGAATCACTGATGAACATACCGAAAACCGAATATAAAAAATGTTTCGAGGATTGGATCAAGCGCTGGCATAAGTGTGTTGCAGTCGATGAGGATTACTTTGAAGGGAACAATATAAGTTAGGATGAATAAACTTGTATTTTTAATTTTCTAAATGAATTCCGGGAACTTTTTGATCAAAGTGGTATGACTATACCGTGTAAACGAACGCGAAACCTATCACCTAGTTTTGGTGAAAAATGTTTCCAATTTAAAAAAATGTTTCCCACTGAAGGTTAAAATTACCTAAATATAAATTTATAAAAATAATTTTTTTCTTTATAATCCCTTCGTATTGGGTTAATTGTTGGAAAAAATAGTAAAGATTTTTCGGAAAATATATTCTCCATTAAAAAATAATGGAAGTCGTTGAAGGTCAAATCCACCAAGTACAACTATTTCCCAAAAATTAATCTTTGACAGACTAAAATTTTTCTCTTTTTTTTGTTTTAATGCCTTTATATAGGATTTACCATTGAAAAAAGCAACAAACAGTCTTTGAGGAAAATATTTACAATCAAAATGTAGTTGGGGTCAAAACCACTTAAGCTCAGTTTTTCTTACACACTAAACTTTAAAAGTGAAATCTCTTATAGTTACTGATTTTAACGATTGAGAAATCAACCAAATATCTTCGGAAGAAATATTTCTTATTGTAGAACAGTTTGGATATATGAATTCATTTGGCCTGAAAATTATAGATTACAAAAATAGCTGTATGAAACCGCGCATAATTTTTTTTTTTACAATCTTAAAGTTTTCATCATTTTTAAATAAATAAATTTTTTGTCTTTACAAGAAACGGTTTGATTAAGGTTGTTTTTTTGTCTTAAAAAACTCCTACTATTTTTTAATAGTAATATTTGATTTTCAAGAGCAATTTCTTAAGGAAAGTTGGACCTAGGTAATTTTGACCTTCGGGTCGGATTCAGCGACCCCGAATTACGCTTAAAAAGTTATCCGTTCGACATTCGATTTTGTAAAGCATCAAATTGTTGCACAGTGATATCAATCTTATACCCACTGAGTATTTCTTCAATTGCAAACGACTTGAATATGTAAATAGTATTCAAATGGTAAGATTTCATGTGATACACACAGTGTATATTGAATTTCTTTCCTTTACCTAGTATTTCATTAGAATTATGTCACTGTGTGCATGTAATAAAATTTAACATAAAACATAATAAAAACAAGAGAAATCCAGACAAGGAACCCGTTGAAGAAAACTGAAACGAAAACAGTGTATAATTAAATAATAAAAGCGAAACAGAGAAATTACATGGATTATACAAAAGAAACCCAAACAGTTTCACAGAGCTACATATGGAAAAATTAAGCAAAATATTATTGCATACTTGTTATATGCATATGTATGTGTCGCAAGTATGGAATAATAATAAAAAAAAACATTGGGGGCTACAAAATTTAGAAAACTACAAAAAAAAAGCCATGAAATATCAAGAAATTATTTTCGAAAAAATATGTATTGCTGGCGGCAAATACATACAGAAATATGTTTGGCTTGTGCATAGTTAGTACAGATGTAGGAGTCACGGTTGCATTGGGCAAGTCGCCTCCTCTTGCTCTCTCTCTCTCTCTCTACTAAATATAAACAATGACATTAATGACAGCAATCCTTTTATGCATTATTTTATTGCAAGAGTTTCCAAACAATCTTTTTTTGGAAACAGTAGAAAATAAAAATAAAAATTAGTTCAACAAACAAAAAAAAAAAAAATCAATTTTATGACATACACAAATTAGGAATGCTGCTGCTGTTGCTGTTGCTGCTGCTGCTGCTGCTGCATTAGATATATAATTTTGTATTCATAGTTTTACAACATTCTCTTGTTGGAATAGCAAAACTAGAGAAATGTTACACGCTTCTTTGTATTTTTATGCTTCACGGAAATGACGAATCGTAAATACTTTTCGTTTTTAAATGTTGGAGTTTCTTCTTCTTCTACTTTAAAAATATATTATAATTTCATATACATCGTTCATTTTATTACAGTATGTACGCGTTTCCAAATAGTCCAAGAAAGAAAATTAAACGCAAAATATTTGAGGCCAATTAAAAATTTAAGTGTTCAAGATTTTGTCAATGAAATTTATGCATATACCAAAATCGTAAGTAGTAGAAAGAAAATAATGGACGTGGTCTGTATAATTTGAGAGCGTGAAGCTATCGGTCGATTGACAAACTTATTTTTGCTACAGTTTTTTAAAAAATTGTTTTTTCTCAATGTCCAAATTTTAAACCTCATCTGAGCGCTTAGTCTTTTGTGGCCTAAACATACCTCGTAAATTATATATTTTCAATACATATATATGTGTATATATTCAATAGGTTGAGATAGGCATTAATAAGTGAACAATTGATTACATTATTAAACCAGCTTAAGCGTGTTCATATATAGAGTTATTTTGTTTCCAATTTTAAATTTTTAAGCCTCAATAACTCACAAGCGGGTGAAAATGGACCACTGGCCATTAGATTTTATTTTTGTAATCACCCGCTTTCATGTTGACCGACAAGATAGAGTCCCACTGTATTAATGGAGCTAAGTGCTTTTTTTCTTTACAAATTGCTAGCTAGCCTAATCCTTGCACGGACTCACTTAGAACTGACCCTGGAAAAGTTTGACGAAATATATTTTCACATCAAATATTAGTAGGAATACCTCAAACGGTTCGTGAAATATCCAAGAATGAAAATTAAATTGCAGGGGAGGTGCTGCACCCCTTCTTGGTAATTTACCTATATTTTTTCTGAAGCGTAGCATTGTCAGCTAACGTTCTTGCACCGAATTGCAGAACTAACAATGGTTCCGGAGATATACCCAGAAAAAGAATAAGAGTTTGTTAACCCTTTCTTCTCAACTTTTTTATTGGTGGGTAAAAAATTTTTTTCTTGTTTTAAGAACAAAAAACCAAAAAAATTATGAAAGAAGTTTTTGGGAAAAGCTGCAGAGCTTTTGGAATTTTGTACATTATAATAACCAAAATGCAATTCGAGAAAAAAATTTATTTTTTTTTTTGTGGAAAAAAACAACTAAAGTTTATTTTGCAATGTAACATATATATACTTTTAAAAACGCATTTGTTCACTAAATATAAAAGGTGAACATTTGAAACATTTTTGGAATTTGAGTTTATTTTTACTAAAGTCAAGTACACAGAATTTTGTTGTTCAGTGACCTATAGTAAAATTTAATGGGCAACATATTTCTTGGAATTATTAACCCTCTATCAACCCTCGTAATGGGTCAAAAAAGAAATTTTTTCTAAAAAGGCAAAAAAGACCCATAATGGTGGATGCCAAAAGTTTAATATGTAGAAAGAAAATATTCTACGGAAAATTCTATTATTAATTGCTGAACATACAAACAAGCTCTGATGCAAAACTAACAAGTTATCTTATGGGTTATTATACTTAATCTGTTAGAAATGGGCAAACTTTGGGCCTACGTAAAAAAAAATTTAATGTATACTTTTAAAACGCCGAGTCCCGTATAATTTTTTTTCTCAAGTTTTATCAGCATCCCCTTTCAGAACCTTGTTATTTTTTCGTTTGTTGAACAAAAAACAAATCAACTTTATCACAATTTTTTTAACACCCGCAGAAAATAATTCAAAAATCATTAACCTTTCATGTCTTTTGTACACAATAGTAACCAAATTATTTATTGTACATTAGAGTTGCGTGAATTTGTACACTATAATGCACAATTTTTTTAATCGTGTCAAACAAATTTTTTTTACAACTTGTTTTTTAAGTTATTATTTTTGTATTATGAAATGGAGTTTTAACTTTCGTTTTAAACTATAATAATTAAAAAAAAACTTTATATACTTGCTCAAAATTTTAAACTTAGTACTTTCACTTCGTAAATTCACACAAATGTAATTTGGACTGTTTTCCAAAATCAAATACAAAAAAAACTGTGCTCCCGTTTTTGCTCAAACTTAAATTATAAGGAGAAAAAATATGCTTGATTTAAAAAATAATTTTTTATTTTTAAAATTGCGGATAGGTTTGAAATGAGAAGTAGTGAAATATGAAATTTTTTTTGTACAATATATTAGCCAAAAACAACAAAAGGGTTAAGGAAGTGACACGCCCAATGACAATTAGGGACTCGAAGTATCACATAAAATTTTCTAACATTAACTAACAGTGCTCTGACTAACAGTGCTCTGTATCGACGACCTCGATTGTCTAGTGGATAGTGCACTAGACTTTCATCCAGAAGGTTGCGGGTTCGATTCCCGTCTTGGTCTGGTGGTTAATTCTCATAAACTTTTTATAGTCACTATAAGAATGTGTACAAGTACACACCTTGGTTCGTAATGGCAAAACCACCGAGCTGATAAAAAAAATGGCCACACAGCCGTTCGGAATCGGCGTTAAACTGTAGGTCCTACCATCGCCACTGTGGTCTAGTGGAAGAGTGCCAGACTCTTGTTTCTGGAGACCCGAGTTCGATTCTCGGCTTGGGTATGTTTCTTATCTGTCTTTCTTTCTTTCTTGGGGCTTTGGTACAATAGATCTTATAGGTCGCACTGCCTGACTTTCGAGTCGTTTTTCTTTCAAATAATAATAATAGTAGCGCTCTGAAAATTTCAACTTTTGTTGTGCGAAAAAGATTCCTCCGAATGAATTTTTCGTGCTGAACATGAATCTAGGGCCAAAAACCTCACATTACGTCACATTTTCGAAAATAATAGTTTAAATCTGTAAAACTAGAGATTGGGTGAAAGTATAGAGAACTCAAAGTATCGAGTACCGATACCATTTCCCTACTTGACCGTGGATGTGGGCAAAAATAATGGAAAGAATGGAAAGTGCTGCGGCCCTAAATGGTTTAAGGCAGCTGGTTACAAATCTGTAGACAGATTTAAGAAATTCAAAATGTCGGATCAAATATGGCGAACGAATTTTTTTAAATTCAATGTATTTGCTAGAAACTTGTTACCCGGCGGTTTTCAGAGTCGCTGTTTAGAAATATGCAATACAATTTTTAAAATTCGAAATAGCGAATCAAATATGGCGGATTAGTTTTTGAAAATCAATCGGATTTCTTCAAATCTTGTTAATTTGAGGGTTTTGTGGATGCTGATAAGGAAGTAATCAAATGACTGTCGAAGTGAATATGACCACAAGAACCACCAGTATGTGATCAATTTGGCTTAATGCTCATTTGAAAGCAGAGTTCAGCCTTTTATTTCTGATATTAGCGAAGTTTCCGTCAGGGTTCAGCTACTGAAATTATTCACCCCTTTTTTACCCCAGATTCGTTTTCAACGCGAAATATTCATTTGAAAACACCAGGAGCCATCTTATTAGCAAAACCCATGCAGGGCAGTATAATTATAGCCTGTAAATTTGAGCTCAATCAGTTCAGTGGTTTTCAAGTCTACAAGCTTCATAGAAATCCGTTCATCCGTTTTTATAAATACCACATACTATATTTATAAATATAGATTTTGAAGAAAAAAAAAACTTTCCAATAATTTCTTTACCAAATAATTTTATGCCTTTTTCGTGTGTGTTTCAAATTGAAAGATTTATTCAATCACGCATTTCAATAAAAATTAAAACAACACAATTTTCTTAGTAGTCGAAAATGCAACCACATAAACCAATCATAAAGCCAATCTAAAAACAAAAAAAAAAACAAAAAATATAACAAAAACGACAACAATCAGGCATCATAAAAAAATCTCCACTAATGATCAATAAAAAAAATCATTGTAAAATTTCCTTTTGATACACGCACTTCAACTTCCCTTCATAATGAATAAAATACATAGATATATTCTTCTTCTCTGAATCAACATATTTACATACTCGGAAATCAGTTTGCACTTGTAAGGTGCCGCATTCCAATTCCAGCTAATACTTTTAAGGGTTTAAGTTTAATTTATAGACATAAAGTAAAGTAAAAAATTGTTTACTTGCACACATGTATGAAATCTTTTTTGTTATTCTACTCACACATGCACACAATTTAATAACGATTTTATTACGTGTGAGCGGAAATCTTTTATTCTCACCGACGCACTGTTACTCTTAATGTATTGTTGACACTATGAACTTAACTGAATGTATGTGTTTATTAATGGGCAGTACTATTACTGTTTGATATATTTATTGACTTACAATAATCTATTGAAAATAATACCATATATGCATTTCTTTAAGTTTGAGTAAGAGTTTTGCACATAATCTAACTACTTACGAAATAAGCTGAGAGCAGCTTGAAGACAATAAATGTATAAATTTAAAAATATCGCCCCACATTTTAGTTTTTTCCTCTCAAAAACATTTATTTCTATAGCATATTTTAGAAAACTTTAATATATTCGTTTGTCTCATTCTCTCTCTTTATCTCACTTTCATCTCAACAATTTCTTTTTCTTATATTGTCCTAGGACTCCTAGGGGGAGCATAGGGCCATATCTCAGCAATGTAGATTCAGCTTACCTTGTCCGATTACGCCATTTGCTGTTATCCTGGGCAAATCTGTTCAATGTTTTATGTAGTTTTTAAGTCCGTTTTCCGGAAGTACCATGTAGAGAGCGCAAAAAATCAATTTTTTTTTTTTACATAAATCAGTTTTATAGCTATTCAGAAATTTGCCTGTGAAATTTCAATTCAAAATTTCGGAAATTGAGTATTTCAACGCCTCGCTAAGGCTCTAAGGCGCGGATCACGCCAAATTGGCACGCTTTGTTGTGGTCACCACGTCGCCCCTAGTCATAAGAACAACAAATTTTTTACTGGGATTTGTTTACAATACCGTTACCGTTAGTTGATAAATTTTTCATATTAATTGATCGTAAGTTGGTGATTGTGTGCACAATGGAAGCTGCCAATAGAAAATTGATTGAGAACAAATTTATTGAAAATCCGTCGTGGTCTGGTTCAATGATTGCGAAAGTGTTAAATATCTCCAAAAGAACGGTATGTAGAGTTATAAAACAATATAAAGAAACTCTTAGTGTTGAAAGAGCTAAAAAAGTTGTGAACAAAACGGGAACCACCAACCTAAAATTAAAGGCAAAGATCTTGAGGTCCATCAAAAGCAATTCCGGACTATCGGATAGCGATCGTGCCAAAAAATTCAATACCAGCAAAAGTACTGCTAGACGAATACGCATAAAAGCTGGGCTAAAGTGCTATCGTGCTATAAAATATCCAAATAGAACAGACAAACAGAATTTGCTGGCCAAAAAACGTGCTCGTCTTCTTTATAATAATGTTTTGACCAAATTCAATGGATGCATTATTGTGGATGACGAATCATACGTAAAATTTCATCTTAAACAGCTTCCAGGTCAAAAATTTTATATGGCAACGAATCGTGGTAATGTACCCTCAAAATTCAAGTACAAAAAAATGGATAAATTTGCAAAGAAAGCAATGGTGTGGCAGGCTATTTGCAGCTGTGGTCTCAAATCCAGGGCATTGTGACATCCTCTTCTATGACGTCTGATATTTATATCAAAGAGTGCCTTTCGAAACGACTATTGCCATTTGTTCGTCACCACCATTCGCCAGTGAAGTTTTGACCTGATTTAGCCAGTTGCCACTACTCTAAAAAAAACCATGGATTGGTATCAGACAAATAAAGTAGATGTAGTGCCCAAATATATGAATCCACCCAATTGCCCCCAGCTTCGACCGATCGAATACTGGGCTATTACAAAATATAAGCTGAAGAAAAATGCAGGTATTGTCAAAAATGTGAATTCAATGTTACTAAAATGTAACCAAATAGCCGCAAAAGTATCCAGAGCGGATGTTCAAATGCTGATGGGTCCATTAAAAGGAATACCCGGAACTTTTTATTATAGTATTAAAACACAATACTAAACTTATCATTCAAAGCATTATTTGTTATTCTGAGTGTTCTGGTTAAAAAGATACAGCAACTTTCCTGCGTGCCAATTTTGCGTGAACCGCGTTTTATTTGGCACGCCATTTGCATTTTCTCCGAGTGCAGACCCCCCTTTGCGCGGTTATATCTACCGGCTGGATCGGAATTTTACAAATTGACTTATGTTATGATTGAATTAATAAATCCCTACATTCGTTTTGGTTTTTCTGACATTAATACATTAGTATAGTACATTAGACATTAATAGTTAAGCAAAATTAAGTGACGATTTAGGCCGCCTATATGGTATTCCCACCTAATATAAATAAATAAAGTGCTTAGTAACTCATCACTTCAGTGAAAACAATAGGAAGTCGGTAAAAAAATGGGGAAATGTCCTGAAAGCAAATATCAAAGACTTGAGAAAACCTTCCAATATATCTACATTCTCACATATTGAACATATTTACATACATCGATTGAGATCTTCATATTCCACTAGTTTGAGGCGAAAGCATTTTTGTTTTTATATATTTATGCATGTTCGGAAACACCTCCTTCAGTTTCTAATTGTAGTTTCAGACATTAACTTGAAAATTTATAGCCAAAAAAAAAAAAAAAAGATTACATCACAAAAACCAATGTGATTCTGCAATATTTCTTAATATCTTTTCGTTTCCATAAATACAATATTATAATTTTATTTATTTGTGTTGTAAGCAATAACCTTGAACATAATTTCACATACCTTGCGAAAGTACCAACATAAAATATTTAAGCTTACACCGAACTATAAAGTACTCTAAATATTTTTAGCAGTCTACAAAATATTGTATTTAATTTAAATATTTAAACAAAACATTTTAGTGAATAAAAATTAAAATTTATGTTTTAAAAATGAGGTCGAGGCATTCAAAAATAAATTACAAATTGCAGATATTTGGAAAAATATATAGAGTAAATCTTTTAAAACTGAATTGTGTAGAAATATAAACGATAAGAATGTGATTTCGATAAAAATCACATTTTTTTTGTTAACTGGTTATGCAATTTTAAAACTTACACTCTATTGTACATTTAAGTAATCCACTTTACACCCAGTGATTACAAAGTGCTTTTTCGAGAAACACTTTAGTAAACAGGTAATAATTAAAAAACAGGCACAAAGAGAGATTCACGCGCGAGTTGTTAACTTCCTTTAAATACTGGCCGCAATAATTGTTAAGACTGAATTTTAGTTGAGCTCGTTATAAAACTTTACTTCTACTTATTTACTCTAATTGAGGTAAAGCATGTGACACAACAACTTTCGAGCTGGATTACTAAAATTTCGTACTCAAAAACTCATACATAAGCATAAATAAAAAAATGATTTTGAAATAACAAATAATAAAGATCAACAAAATGAAACAACTTCGTAACTCAAATGTAGGGTATAAGTATAAAAGAAAACAAATCGGCATAATCCTTTACAAAATAAATTAAAAACGAAGAAAAAAAATCGTATGTGTGTTGAGCACAATGCGGGACTATTAATGCTGACACATTTTCCCAAGAAATGGTATTAAAAAACACAAAGAAAACATTAAATTTTAATTACCCTAAGAAAAAAAAAATGATAATATTGAAACTGATGATTCTCAAAGCAACGAAAGCAAACCACAAATAAAGAAGAATAAAATGCATACAATATAAGAAGACACTGGAGTAGAAGAAGAAGTAAGAAATGTATACGAGCACACAAGTTGTCACAATTGACAGACTTATGTCAACTCATAATTTGTCAGAGCGACATCACTAAGGTACTTATTGGATTTTGTGCGTCGTCGTTGTCATCATTTAGCATGGCTGGTGGATTCATGAGCGTACAATCAAACACCGCGAATAACAAATGAATTTATTTTCAATACTAAGAGACAGTTTTGATATTTTAGATACAATTGTACATTTTTTCGACTTTTTTCAATCGTCAATGTACTTTAGGCACTGTCGGTCGAAGCATTTTAAGTACAATTTGGAATCATATGTGAAACATTTGGAAGGAAACAAATTTTAAAAGTCGACAATTTTTAAGTTTTAGTACGGAGTGAGCAAAATCTAAAATATACTCATATGTTTCGGAAAATTTATCGGATTTCCCAGAAAGTTTTATCCTTGCCACACTCCTCTGAAACAAACTTTTGTTTAACACCCGCGCTGTCTTGGCACAAACTAGGGATCTAAACAAAAATCTAAATTGTTTCGACTTTGGTGTATCCTAAAATGAACCCAACCAAATATTACGTTGAATTGTTCCAAATTCTTCCAGAATCTTAAATTTGGTTGGGTTCATTTTGCCGCTACTCCAAGACCGCTGTGAGACCTTGTACTGAAAAAATACGATATAGCGACGATAAAGGGTCAAAATGTATGGAATTTTTGCAAATTAAAGCGATTTGTTCCAACAGTTTGTTGCAAATTGTTGAGATTTTCGAAATACGGGGTGCGAATTATCGCGATTCTACTGTATAAAGATTCGTCTACCTAAAAATAAACTCGAAATTCAAAAAATCGATTTTTTTTTTTTTTTTAACTTTGAGACGGTTTATTTTTATTAAAAATAAACATTTTTAAAAAACTTTTTTTTAAATCCATTTACAATTAATGCTCTATAATATAAAAGTTTTAAATTTTTTGGTATTTTACCACCCCCAAAAAATTGAAAAAAATCCGTTTAAAGAATTTTTCTCATGGAAATTTTGTACAAAATTTACAGCTTTTCAATGAAAACATGGTTAAATTTCACTCGTAGATCAAAACTTTCTAAGAACAATATATGATGGGAACAATTACTTAAAATTCAATATTTTAGAAGTTATCAACTATTTAAATAGCTTTTCAAAGCCTATTTTTAAGCCTTTGATTCAAAACCGACTGGGTATTTTTCACTAGAGTTTCTAAATCTTCTTTTTCTCATATAATCTTTCAGAAAATCCACTAGGAGCAGAAAAAAATCGAACTTTGCACATTTCATATAACACGTAGGCTAGCTAATGTATATATATATATAAATATTTCGTAAAAAGGATCAGGTACGATTTCAGGGTATAAAAATTTAAGATTCTGGAAGAATTTGGAACAATTCTGTACCAGTACAAGTACAAGTACAAGTACCAGTACAAGTACCAGTACAAGTACCAGTACAAGTGCCAGTACAAGTACCAGTACAAGTACCAGTACAAGTACCAATACAAGTACCAGTACAAGTACCAATACAAGTACCAGTACAAGTACCAGTACAAGTACCAGTACAAGTACCAGTACAAGTACCAATACAAGTACCAGTACAAGTACCAGTACAAGTACCAGTACAAGTACCAGTACAAGTACCAGTACAAGTACCAGTACAAGTACCAGTACAAGTACCAGTACAAGTACCAGTACAAGTACCAGTACCAGTACAAGTACCAGTACAAGTACCAGTACAAGTACCAGTACAAGTACCAGTACAAGTACCAGTACAAGTACCAGTACAAGTACCAGTACCAGTACAAGTACCAGTACAAGTACCAGTACAAGTACCAGTACAAGTACCAGTACAAGTACCAGTACAAGTACCAGTACAAGTACCAGTACAAGTACCAGTACAAGTACCAGTACAAGTACCAGTACAAGTACCAGTACAAGTACCAGTACCAGTACAAGTACCAGTACAAGTACCAGTACAAGTACCAGTACAAGTACCAGTACAAGTACCAGTACAAGTACCAGTACAAGTACCAGTACAAGTACCAGTACAAGTACCAGTACAAGTACCAGTACAAGTACCAGTACAAGTACCAGTACAAGTACCAGTACCAGTACAAGTACCAGTACAAGTACCAGTACAAGTACCAGTACAAGTACCAGTACAAGTACCAGTACAAGTACCAGTACAAGTACCAGTACAAGTACCAGTACAAGTACCAGTACAAGTACCAGTACAAGTACCAGTACAAGTACCAGTACAAGTACCAGTACAAGTACCAGTACAAGTACCAGTACAAGTATGCTGGTTATTGATATTTTCATTTCTCACTACCATAGTATTGAGTGTCAATACGATTGTCGGCACTAATACATGTACTTGAAACTTTAATATTCTGGATTCAGGTCATAAAAAAATTAGCACTGGTAATGAATATATAAAAATATTAGTTAGACTTTTCAGAATACTTCAAACAGCGGTAAAACAGATTTTCTACTTGTACCACAACAAAGAAAATTCGGTAGCCTTTCAGAACTTATGCATCTGCCTGCAATCGGATATTGCTAAGCTGACCAAGTTTAGGCATGTGATTCAATGCTAGAGCTAAATATCTCAATTTTGATCATACTTGCCGCTGCTTCAAGACAGCTGTGTATTGCTGAATTTCAGTTTCCACTTCTTGGATGCTTAAACTAAATAAAATAGAAAATTAAAAAAAAAAATACAAAAAAAGATTTAAGAAAAATAAGACATGCTAGAGGAAATCGGAAATGGAATTGAACTTATACCTCTTTTAGGTGCAATCGGACTCAAAAAAATAAAATGCTCACATATTGAGGCACTTAAAAAAATTTCATATACTCGCATCGCTCAAAAATGAATCTGCGACTATACCGTCATAACTCAAAATTTTTAGATTTTCAGTTAACGCTTTTAAAATTTAATATTTTTTGTATGAACGTAATAATGAAAAATTTTCTTTCCAGCTGTGGCTTTTGTAAATAGGACATCGAGGTTATTCTTATTAAAGCAGCATCTCTTAACGGTTCATTTTGCATCAATAACTCAAAGATTTTAAATTTTGAGTTATGACGGTATAGTTGCAATTAACCGATATCAACACTGATAAGAGATTGTGTGAAATCTGGTATAATGATAAGTTCTGTTATTGGTGTGTATGTGTATGTACATATTTATGTGTTTGTATATCTTGCAACATACTTGCGCACGCGATATTGAAAATTTAAAATAACAAAAATGAAACAAATGAAAACAAATCGCATTTTAAATCAGTGCAAAAGATGCAATGCGCACGCACATAAAAACGTGTGAAGATGACGATGCCAGTCAAACAATTCTACAAACAGACAGTAAGGTGTTTTTGTTATTCTTATATAGGTATCGTTGGTGCTGTTAGTTTTATTTTTTTTCTTTTTCTGTTTATTTTTGATTGCGTCTTTTGTAAGAGCGACACATGTATGTATACCGGTGTCGAAAGGTATCATTAAAATTGTGTTTGGTTTGTTGTTTTTTAATAAGCTCATTTCCACATTTTTTAAGTATTGCTGGTAATTAATTTTGAGTTTCCCCATTTTAAAAAAATACAATTTTATGAATTGTCGTCTTGCTGTAGTGAATATGTGCTGGACTACTTCACGTTTGTCTGGATTCGACGAGTTCGGCACGGTCGAAAAATCAAAAGTAAAACAAATAGAAACTTTTCTATAAACGACGCCACCCCTTGGTTGGTAATGACAAACCTGCAAAAGCAAAAAAAAAAAAATTGGTTTAAATGACATGCAAGTAAGTCTTGTGTAAAATTGGATGTGAATTTGAAATTTTTAATTTTATATTCAGGTTTTTGTATTTATTGAATTTAAATTTGAAAAAAATTCAACACATTGTTAATCTTAATATAGTATCCATATTAAAAACATGAAACAGCCATAACAAACTTTTCCTCTTCCAAAAAAAAGCAAAAAATTAATTTGGAACTCTGAGGACACTCAAGACTTGAAAATTATTTAAAGCATATCATGTTATCTAATATTTCGTATAGAGCACAACGTGCCTACTTAATAATTTTTGAGAGCATCAATCTCTTATATTTTTGTGTTAATAGTTTAATTTTTAGTTTAGCTCAAAAATAACACAGTAAAATATTAAATAAGGTTGTGGTCCTCAAAATTCATAACTATAAAATATTTACACTTAGATTTCATTTCCATAGTCTATAAAAAATAATCTAAAAAATAACATAGTCCAACAAATTAATTTTATTGCAAAAATGCTGTTGGACTGTGTAGTTATTAAAAAATGGTAAAAGTTATCAAAACAAGCTCTTGTAGGTCGGCAAAAAGTATTCTTAAAAATATGTACATTTATTTAAAATTAAGTGAATCAGGCGTTCAGTGTGGCAGTTATCACTTCGACCACTTTGAAAAACAGTGTTTGGAAAAAAACGCGTTTAAAGTTTTGGATTTTAGATACAGGATTCGTTGTGGGCTTAGAAGAAGAAATATATATGACCCCTTAAAATATTAAAAATGTTCGGTTTTAGAGGATATACACCTTCTATAGCACTCAGTCTTTTGGATCATTGGGCTTTGCCAAATAGGTTTTGGGCTTACGTACCTATGTACATATTGAAAAGTTTATAACTAAACTCTAAATTTCAGAGTTCTCTAATCAAGTTGTTCCTTATGAAAAATTTATTTTTTTTATTTCTACACAGACCACAAACTCTGGATCCTTTTTCGGTAGTCTTTTTCTATATTTTTCGAAAAATCTTCAAAGATTGTAAATAACTTAATTTAATGGCGTTCTTTCTTCGTCAAAAAATATTCCTCATAAAAACCTACCTAACTGAAAATTTTCGGAGATATTTGTTACGAAAATGTGGGTACAATAAAGAGGTTAAAGCTCCAATTTTCAATGGGGTTGAGAATTGGTGTAAAAAATGTGTTTAACTTTTCATAGCGAATAACTTTGACTCAGACGCCAAAGTTGTGGGACTTCAAAATTATAAATTTTGATTTCATGGTCACCAGAGTAAGGCTTTGTAATCCATACCATTTTCCTAGCTACAAAATCAACTTGTTAAATTTGTTCATCTTCAACTAGAATAATATTTTTTCTATGAGATTCTAATGATTGAGACGACTTTGCAAATTGAATTTTTTTTTTCAATATGGACCAGAAAAACTTGTGTTAATTTTGATAGGTTTTATACCCTTGAAATAAAATGGCATTACAAAGATTAAGAGCGTGACACTTCAAAAACTATAAAAAAAACATTGAAAAAAGCAATTCGGTGACCTCAAAAAAATTACCAAAACTACTGCAGGTCAAACTGTACACATTAAAACCGAAAAATTCGTATGTACAGTAGGTAGAAAAAATAAGTTATCACAATGAAAACAAAATTTTAGCACCAAATATCTTCACAAAAATAGATAGCTTTAAATTTATTTTTACATCATTATAAAGCTACGTGAAATGTAATTGAAACAGCAATGATATTATGGAGAAAGAAATTTTGTTTTGATTTTCTTTTAAAGTTTAATATTACTAAGTGATAGAACGATAGTGCAAAAGTAAGTTATCAAAAACTTCAACATCCAAAGTGGTCACCTTTTTCGCTAACAGTTTTAGAGAATTGGTCGTCTATAATGAAAACAAGATTTTTACATTGTTTTGGAGTATTTTTTCCCCAACAATCAGTCATTGATTTCCTTCATTCCTCATTAATTTGCGGAGCGTGCTTTGAAACATACATTTTCAATCTATCCTTGCATTACCATTTGATGATTATGATTTTGAGTTTTGTGATCTGAAACGATGAAAACATGAACTTTTTCTGTGTTTGTATAGTTTATAAGCATTCAACTAGGTTTCCTATGACACAAATTTTATAAAACCATTCCTGCACAAATATTTTGGAACATTTTTTTTTTCAGATGCTTTATAAGCCAGAAAAAAGTCCACTGTAGAGAGAAAATTCTTTAAAAATCTCATTCTTATGGATTTTTCCACCCACATTAATATTTTGAGGCATAACTTAATTGGTTTTAATTCTAATAAATTAAAACTGTAAATATTTTATGATAAAGCCATCTTGTAGAAAGTCAAACCCATGAAATGAATAGAAAATGCTTATAAAAGAAACGATTTTTGGAGAGTTCCTCTTTACTATGGGCCCATTATTGACCTCTTAGGAATTTCAAAGAGAAAAATAGTTCTGAAATGTTTGTACATGGGTAGTATAATCAAAATTGTATCACTGAAAATCAAGTTGGATGCTGATATAATTTCTAATCCTTCAAAAGATTTATCAGTGCCTAAAGAGAAAATCTGAATAGGTAAAGTTTTCATCAACTCAGATCACAATGTCCCATCCAAATTTTTAAAATGCTGTTAAAATATGTTCATAATGATGAAAGAAACATTTTCTATTGATCACCACTAAACCCTGACTCGCCATCAAAAGGTAATGCAAGGACAGATTGAAAATGTATTTTTAGAAGGACGCTCCCCACAGTATTATGGAATAAAGGAAAATGGTGAATAATGGTTTAGGGAAAAATACTTCAGAACGATGTAAAAATCTTGCTTTCATTATGGAAGAACAATTCAATAAAATTGTTAGCGAAAAGATGGCCATTTTGGATATTGAAGCTTTTGATAGCTTATTTTTGCACTATCGTTCTGCCACTTAGTAATATTAAACTTTAAAAGCAAATCAAAACTAAATTTCTTTCTCTATAATATTGCTGTTTCAACCACATTTCACGTAGCTTTATAATGATGTAAAAATAAATTTAAAGCTATCTATTATTGCAAAGATATTTGGTGCAAAAGTTTTGTTTACATTTTGATAACTTATTTTTTCCACCTACTGTATTTATCCAATGTCTTTGGCACACATAATTTTAAATCCAAAAAAGCCTTTTAAAAAAATTGTGGGCGTAATACAGATACAGACGGATGAGTTCATGTAGTCTGCCGCTTGAGATTAGGTGAAAAAATATTTTATATCGTTTTTTAATTATTTTGTTTACAATCGTAATACACAATACCTTTGGACATTTTATGAATGTGGACAATACATGAAAGTAATAAATTTTATACACATTTTCACCACCCACAGTGGTGCTAAAATATAAAAAGTATACAAAGGAAAAATGCTATGTTAACATTGTTATAACTTAATAAAAATCATAATTTTTTTTTTTTTTTTTAATCTCATAAACTGGAAGAGAAACCAACATTGAAACAAACAAACAGCAATATAAAAATTCAACTGTAAGTGAATATAAAAAATACAAATTGACACTTTATATGCACGCACGTTGAAATCATAAAAAAGCAGCAACACTAATAATAAAATAAAATCTTAAAAAAAAAAAAACAAATAATAAAATTAAAGTTTAGCAGAACGCAACAAACATAAAATTAAATAAAAACAAAAAAAACTATTTTGAAAAAACAAACATCAAGTTCTGCATGGTTTTTGAAATCTCAAGTATTATCTACACATGCTTAAATGTATATCAATGTATTGCATGTTCGTGTGTGTATATGTGTTTGTGTGTACGTGTGTAGGTACGTGGCATTAAAGGGGTTTTTCATAATTTCTATTTTTACGAGCTTTTCTTAGCCATAAACCACACATAATTCCAAACTCTAATTCGTCGTCATAAAATAATAATTAGAACATCGTAAAATTTCTCTCAACTAACCAGAATCAGAATCTGAAAACTGAAAGAAAATCTTTTAGATATTCACTCTGATGATGATGATGGTTTTCGTTGTTGTTTTTGTAGTTTATTTTTCTACAGTATTTCCACCATGCTGCGCAATTGCCGAGAGATACTTTTATCTCTTTGAGACAGTCTGCATGAGCTTCAACTTATTTTTTGTTTTTGTTTTTTGATGGTTTTATTTATTTTTACCTGTGTTCTGTGTTTAGTTTTGCATTACAGAGATTTACCCCATTGGGAAATTTTCTCCATATCGGATAGCGTCACAATGACTTAAGTGTGTCCGTCCATCGAAATGTGGTTGTTAAAGTATGGTATCGTGTTGGAATTGTGGCATCATTAAAAATTGAATAAATACTAAAGCTATAAAAATTAAAATCGTAAATGTTACTAAAGCATTTTCAGCATTACTTGATTATGTAAATTTGTTATGTTTGGAGGTAGCTGGCTCTGAGTGGTAGCGAGGGGTTAAGTTTTTTATTTTTGCTTTATTTTCAAAAAATTTATATGTTTAAGTTGTAATGAAAAAATAATTTATGATATCAATTTAAGAAATCAAAGTAAGAAAAAAAATTTTAACGCCTACAGACTATAAAAACATTTTAGAAAGAAATTGTGGAGATTAAAAAAGAAGTGACGAATCAATTAAATAATGAAGTTGAATGTGACTTAAGGAATTTGTTTTCTAACTACTTAGCTAATAACAGTAGGCTACAAAGACAAACGAATTATTGTATGCAAAAGTATGGTACCTCTAATTGAAATGTGAAATCCTGCACAACAGAAAACTGAACTGAACCTGGACCCAAACGGACAGGCAAAGTGACTTACTATTCCTGATATTGTTCATAAACCAGCCACACAAAAAAAAAAATGTTTTTTCGGACCAGGAGGTCAGACCGTGTTTATTATATGTTTTTGGGGTCGCTGAATCCGAAGTTTGAGCACACCAGGGTTCCGACATAACCTCAAAAAACCTTGTAAAAAATTTTTTTTTCCGGATCTGGAGATCAGACCATGTTTATTATAAGTTTTTGGGGTCGCTGTATTCAAATTCGAAGTCCAAAAAAACCTAACATAACCTCAAAAAACCTTATAAAAAATGATTTTTCTAGCCCGGAGACCAGACTATGTTTACTGCATGTTTTTGGGGTCGCTGAATTCGAGTCCAAGGTCTAAAAACCCCCAAAATGTCGTTATCGACTGAGCTTTGATAACGAGGTATTTTGCAGGTTATGTTCAAAACTTGATATGCTGGGGCTTTTTAGACCTCGGATTCGGATTTAGCGACCCCAAAAACATGTAATTCACATGGCCTATCCCCGGGCTCGAAAAAAATTGCATTAGGTTTTTTGAGATTAAGTCAGAACACAGATAACGTGGTATTTTGCAGGTTATGTCGAAAACTTGACATGCTGGGGCTTTTTAGACCTCGGATTAGGATTCAGAGATCCCAAAAACATACAATAAGCATGGTCTGACTTCCAGACCCGAAAAAACACATGAACTGTTTCGTACTACAGTTTGAGGGGACCGATGAGGGTTAAGTAATTTTTTTCCGTAGAATGATTATTACTCGAAATCAAACTTTCAATTAAAAAAATTTCAAGTTAAAGAACTGGCCTGGTATTTAAAACTTCAAATTTACTATAGAAACCAGCAGTTGCTGCGGTATGACATGAACATCGAAAGGGTGGAAAATTCACAAGTTGGGCGGCAATGTCTTAAACAGTGGCGGCAACAAAATTCCAACAAAAATTATTGTACGTGAAAATATAACGGCCATAATTTTGCTGCCAAGTTTCAATGGAACCTGGAAAGAATCAAGGAATGCTGATACTCCAAGCGACCTGGAAGCATGAGGTGTTTTGGAAAGAATTTTATTAAGATCCTATACATTTTTGTGACTGTGCTACAGAATATTATTCGAAAATTACGACTATTCTTCTCCTAAAAATAGAAGAGTATGAAGTTTTCTTGTTTGCCTAACTGCAATATACTTTGATTCAAAATTTTTTTTTATCCCTGGTACTTAATCCAGTCATTTAATGAGTTCTTTGCGTATTAATTGGCACTCAACTAGCAAAAGTGTATGCAAAAGTTTAACTTGCTGGGAGCTAAAACTCTAAGACCCTCTTTAATGATCTAAAATAAACTTGAATTTCTATTTTATCCCTACATCTGCATACATATTTATGTATATACAAGAATCGCCCACTCATCAATATCAATGGAATATTTGAAAAAAAAAAAAAAAAACATTTGCATCAAGATAATCAGCACAATCATCATTATCGCAGTCATCATCAAAGTCATCGATGCATTGGAATGTGATGTTGGAACTGCCTGCCATATTGAAATTGCATCACTTCATTTGTGAAATCAAAAAGGAATAAACTTCCCTGCACTGCCATTACAATTTACAACTCTCAACTTCATCCCCAATTCAAGTGTTTAAATGAATGTGCAATGAACTCATTGCTGCTGCTTCAGTTTCAGTCAGTCACATTCACATTCAGAAATGCAGACAAACACAAGATTGACAACAGAAGAAATGTGCCAAATACCAGAAATTTACGCATAACGAAACAAAAGAGCACACCACAAACGGAAACGGAAATAAGCACTAAGCATTTAAACTGACTATCATACAAAGCCAAAGCAAAACGATGAAGAAATGCAGAAGAAGAGAAGTGGAATGATCTGAAAATTTAGGGCTACAATGTGATATGAGGGAAAAAGCATAGAAGCATAGAAGCACCAGCAGCATCAAAATGCCAACAATAACGAAAGCTGAACAAAATATTGCTTACGAAATATTGATTTAAATGATTTTGGGGTTTTGCATTTCCTCCGCCTACATTGTGCTTTATCTACATATAGCCAGAGCTATGTACTCCTACACCCATCTATCGTTCATTTTGACTTCCTTTTACAATTCAGCAGCAATGCCACCACATGTTTGTGTCAAATGCTGCAATCAGCAAATCGCTGTCATCAATAGTTTTTCTTCTTCTATTGCTGCCGCTGCTGTTTGTTTGTTCTTTTTCTTTTGCTTCTGCTGCTGTTGCTGCTGCCTGCTTCAATATTGTTCATCAAAATTGCATGCTAAGCAAAAGTTAAAACAAAAGGATATCTACATATGTATGTATTTATGTATATATATATATATGTGTGTGTGTGTTTGTGTACAATAAGAGAAATTGATGAGGAAGTGACATGAGAGTGTTTAATATGCAGAACCAAAAAAGCACAGTAAAAAAACCGGAAACGGATATATGTGTATGTGTGTGTGTTTATGTATGGAATACCATTTTATGTTATATGATGACTATGACTGCTCAAATTTGCAGTAAATTGAATTTATTATTAAATGGTTCATTATTGCCATTATTGCCATAATCAAATCAACTGAGTGGAACATGTCAGCAATTTTTATTGAATTTTTATGAATGTCTTTTTATGTACAATATGTAGACGAAAATGTTGTTTGTCGTTTAAAATTGTCAAATGGAGGAAATATTTATACACACACACTCATAGATACATACATACATGGAAGCATGTTGTTTTCTTAAGCCGTCGTCGACATTGTGCTTTAACATTTCCGGTCTAACGCTTAAGAAATTTCATTCGCATTATAATTTTAAGTAAATGCGTATTTCACTTTAATGCTTCGCTTTAGGCTAAGCGTTTCCCCCTCCCCCTCAAAAAAAAAAAAAAAAAAAAACCCTACATAGAATGATAAACAAAGTTTACACATGCAACAGGAAATTTTTGCTCTATGGTTATTTGATATTTTTTCATATGTATGCATGAGGCATGAATTCGCTTGTTTGTTTGTTTGCTATTTTTTTTTTTTTTTTGCAATGTGGTCGTGTTTCAGCTTTTATTATGAACATGTTCGCATATACACACACAAACACACACACACTCGCATAGTTATGCGTAAAAGCTTTTGAATGAATCAAATGTGAATGTGTTTGCAAACGTATTAAAATGAAAACAACAACAGAACAACATCCGTAATGCGTGCGCAAATGTTACATTTCAATTTTGCATTTTATTAGCAATAAGAAGAGTCTACATATATGTGCTTGTATTTTATATGTATGGATTTCCACGCCTTAAATGCTAAAATGTTCAAAGCATGCAATCACTTTTGAGCACACTGTCATATATGTTTGTATTTTATACATATGTGTTTGTGTGCGTGAGACTTGTTTGATGAGTTGATGGTGCTGGTATTGGTGTTGGTCTAATCCAAAATCTTAGACACGCATTATATGATTGCTATTTTGAGGTTATAAAAATTGATATTTTCCCAAACCTACAAACATATATACATATATATATGTATGTAAGTATTTAGCATAAATTTTTAGCTGTGAGTGTGTGTGCGTAAAGATAAGACACGATATTGATATTGCGTGCAAAGAACATTCAATAGTACATAGGCATGTTTATCTGTTTAAGCATTTTTCTAACTAAACTTTAAGATAGACAAAAAAAAAATAGCCTTGAAGCTGTTTCCAGTTACTCATATTTATTATTCCTAGATATTTTCCGTTTTTTTTGTAACTTTTTATAAGTAAATTAACGTATAGAATAAGTTTTAAGTTTTTATTTATTAGCTGGTTTTTGTCATTTGATTTTGAGTTTCTTCCTCGGCATCTTATTGGTCTAGGTCTATTTACAATTGAAGCACAGTGGTAAATTTTTAGTTTTAATTCGCTTGATTTATTTATGTTATCTTTGAAAATGTGAATGTCTATTCTATATATAAATGGCTGCCAAAATAGTGAATAAAGGAAGTAATAGTATTCAGTATCTTAGGTAATGTATAACAGGCTTAAGGAACATATATTCAGATTGATTCTCAGTTGCACTGAAGTGGTGAGGTTGGAGATGTTATTACACTTATAACAAAATGATTTCATCAATAAAGTTCAGATTGGGTATCGCGCTCATTCAGTTCATATTTTTTTCATCAAAACATCCATTTTTACAAAAAAAAATGTTTAGATTTTTTTTATTTTTTAACTTTAAAAAATTAAAAAAATTTTTTTTTTTTATTTAATTTATATTTTCGTGATTTTTTTCATCCTCTTTATCATCTTTCACATTTATCTCGTTGTTAGCTTAACCCAGTAATGCCTAGCGGTGCCATATGGCACTTTTTTGCTGAGGCGTTCCTGAGCCAGTTTGTGTAATCGATAACAACATAAGAAAAGTACCACAGTTTTATTTTTTTAAATAATATCTCATAAAAAGATTTTGTTGTACGAAAGTGTATTAAAAATCTGGCTAATGTACTGTATTTCTGAACCTTAAAGTGTACTGAAAAAACTGCGATCGTATCGAAAAACTCATCATTGATTTTGACAGATAAATCCCTGAGTAATGCCCAGAGAATTCATTGTTTATATCAGCAGTGACCACCAAAAATATTTTGGGAGCCAAGCAACAACAACAACAATAACAACAACAACGATCACAACATCATCACCTATGATAGGGATGTGCACTTCAGTTGCCCTCTGCCGACGTCGTGTGTAAGAAGGTGCTAGAAGCGGGGTGTAAATTTAAAGATGAGCGGTGGTGGTTTTATTGTGTGTACACATACACATTATTGTTGTTGTTTTGCCAAAAGCACACTTAATTGTGCATGTATATGTGCAAAAAACTAATATAAGGCAGAGAGTACACCAGTGGCGGATACAAAAAAAAATTTCTGGGGGGATCATAAATATTAAAAATTTTCCATATATTTAGAATTTTTCTATCTGATATTACTATTTTATGTATCTGAAAATTTTTCTGGGGAGGGGCGGTGGGAGTGGGAAATAGCCCCCTGCCACTGGCCTAACCAATTGTGAAGCAGAGTGACCAGGTTATATTAAAATAACCCGCATTCTTCTTTTAAATTTAGCGACCAAAATATGTCCGATTTACATATTTATATTACCATTACCAAAAGTAAATCAGCTTTCAATTTATAAAACATATCTTGTGAGATAGAAAAAAACAATTAAAAAAACAAAAATAGCTCGAATAACCATAAATTGTTAACTTGGCCACACTAATGTGGAGAGTGAGTGAATATGTATAACTGAGAGCGCCCTGGCTACTGCCAGAACGAAGAAGAAATGTGAGCATTGGCAGTAGGAATGCCAGCTTATAAGGAAATCCTCGAATAGTTGGGAATCGACTTCAATTTTAGTTAGTTGTAGGGAATTGGGGAGTGAGATCGTTTTAGTGGGCGACTGAAAATTTTAATTTTTTGCCAATTTTTAGATATGAAAAGTATATATTTTTTGTGTAAAACCTTTTATTAGTTTTTTATTTTTATTATTTTTTAATTTTTCTTTAAAGTATTTGCATACATTACATACATTCATAAAAGTTGTAATCGTAAACAAAAATATTCTTTACCTTTTGTGTTAATTATTAATTTGATCTAAAATATAAAGTTGGCATCCCTTATCAGCACGCAGCAGTGCGTTTGCTGCTTCTCTTTTTTCGATCTCTCAAAGTAACAACCAAGCAGAAAAATTACATATGCATTCAATTATATAATTAAAAAGTTCCACAATGCAAAGGTAATTGAAAAATTCTTTCTTTTCCTGGTAACGCAATTACTAGGTTTATGAAATGAATCCAAAACCATGAGTAAAGTATAGCTAAGTACGAAGTTTTCTTATGCATTCACGTTTACACTCTCTACAGGGACGAAATTAATAAATTCATATACATATACATACACAAAAGAAATCACATTTGTTCTCTCATACTAGTTACTCTTCCCTTTAGCACAGCGTTACCCCTCGTCTTGCCCTTATGAGTATAGCATCAGCTCATATGTGTTTATTGCCCATATGTGTCAAAGTGCACATCGCTAACCTATGACACAATGAGAAGGAAATTAAATGATTTTGGTGGTGGGACAATAACAAATTAAAGAAATTTGATCAAGCAAAATAAAACACACAAACAACAATCCCCCATCGAGCGCTGCGAAATGAAAATAACAACAACAGTTTTTGTGTTTGTTGTAAAGAACCAAAAGAGCCCATTGAGCTACTGGCATAAGACATCAGCAACACAACCAAATGTGATCAAGCGAAAAACAAATACAAATATTCTTAGCGCGAGACCGCAGCAACAAATATTCATAGCAATGCAATGATTTCGGCAACGAGGCAACAACAAACAAATGTGATCGAGGAAAAAAAAAACAAAAATTCATGTGTGCTCGAAATACAACAATTCTTGTGCTTGTTGTAAAATATTAAAATACAACAAACACATGTATTTTAAAAGAGCCAAATGTGCCATTACAACAAACACAATTTGAAAATGAGCCAAAAGAGCGAATTGAGCTCTTGGCTGATCCCCCCTGGTTTATATCTTCTCTCCCTCATTTGTCTATGTATGTATGTGAGTATGAATACAGATACATATTCTACTCCCATTAAAGCAATGATTTTTATAATGATGAATGCAGTGCCTTGATCTATGAATCTTATGCTTGGTTTTTACTATGTCATATTCAAATTTGATCAAATTTGACATAGTGAAAACCAGGCATTATTGACAAATATCTAATCTCCTAAAAGCCATATTAATTATCCTCGACACAAGATTAGCTATGACATCTGTTAGTTAACACCGTACTCCTTATTTATACAACAACCTGAAAGTATGCTGTACTATAATTATTGTATAATAATAATATTTATGCACCAGCCTGAAAGTATGCTGCACTATAATTATTGTAAATGTAAATAAATAAACGCTAATATTTAATATTATCTTATAGTTATATATATATTTTATTTCATATTACATTGTCATCCCGTTCTGAGCTACGTTTTATGTTTCAAGTCTCTAGCTCATAGGTAAGTTAGTTTAAAATCGATTGCAAAACTCCACTCGAATAGACAGATGGACACCATTGAAGGCAAGTTGATATAAAATAAACTGGTAATAAAATAAACTATAAAAATATGTTGTACATAGCGCATGATTAACTTTTTATGTAAAATATAAATTAGAAAAATTAGAATTATCTCGAAATCCGATTGAAAACAAACCCGTCAGTTGATTAATTTTAATATAAGTAATAATCTAAAAAAAGTTCTTACTACATAGTTGCCATGCCGTTATTTTATGTACGTGGGTTGAGTTAGGGTAGGGCCAAGTTCAGGTATTAGGTCAAAATTAAAACAAACAAAAAATAAATCATTGGAATCATTAATTATTTGAAAATGGCAAATCTCAATGAAAAAAAAACTATGAAAATTATTTCATGTTACAATTCGGAGTCGAAATAAAGTCGTTGCTCCATTCATGCACAAACATATCAGGATGATCAATGGCCACAAAGATATTAATAAAAAGTTTTTATTAAAAACTATGTTTTCAACATCAAATTATTGCAATTATACTTAATTTTATATTAATGCTGAGTAAGCAATTTTGGAAAAATTTTAAACTGGCAATACTTTTGCCAAATAAATTAACTTTAAATGTCTTGTTCCCGACCTGTACCTAAACATTCCTTTCTTGGTTTTCTTCTATTTCAATTTTGTTGCAAGGATAAACAGCCTTTCACTCAAAAACTTGAGAAAAAAAAGTATTTTGACATCAAATAAATTCTGAATTCTGTTTTCTCGATTTTTCAAAATGTTTCAAACATTCTAATGGGGATTTCATGAAAACACCATACTTAAACTTATTTAGTTAGTTCGGACAGCGTGAAATATATGTACATATATAAGAATTATATTACTCAACTAAATATTTTTTTTTTTGGTTTTATTTTTGCATAGATACAGATTTTTCATAGAAATCAGATTTGACTAAATTTTATCAAAAATAGTACAAGTTTAACTTTCGATACAAAATGCTATGATATAAAAAGATAAAATTGCCTAAAGTCATAAGTTTGCTTAAAAAGCAAACAAACCAAAAAAAAAAAAACTTTTCTGTCAAAATGCTAATCAAAAGTTTGTCGTACTTCAAGTTTCAAATTTGAATGAACTAGTGTTACGTTAGAAATAAAAAGACAAAAATAACCGAACGAACCGACAAGAAATATTGATTTTGCAGTTGAAAAGGCGCTGTATTTTACTTAAGAAATGATAAGAAGTTTTAATGCAAATAATAAACTTAGCTCGCTCACTCACTCATTCAGTCAGGAAGTCAGCCATTCAGTCACTTTCTGCCTGCAATCACGAGAAAGAAGTAAGTTTTATACTAGAGTAAAGTAAAAGTACAAATAAAAGATCTACAAATACTTATGTTGTCCTATTAAGATGGCAAATAAATGGTTAGCTGCTTGCCAAAAATTCACAGTGCACCAAACACACAGTCTATGTATGAATGTATGGATCTATTGCAAGTGAGATGGCATCAAGCACGTTTGCTTTTGGGTTTCAGTTTTTGTTGAAAGCTTATACCTACATACGTAGAGCATTTTGGGAACTTTTCAATATCAACATTAGTTATTTGTGTGCATTTTTAAATAAATATTTGCACAAAGACTTAACTTAAATGACTTAAAACAAAACTTCTCGAAAACTTAAATGGGATGAAAATAGAATTTAGAGCTGCGAACGTACACCTTGGCATTAATTTTAATCATAATACACTTACTTAAATATACAAACATATACATATTTGACCCACAAGGCAAAGAGATACTCACTGACTGACCTTCATCATGCAAAAATAATAAAAATGTTGTTGCTGGCTACTCGCACTACTACAACCATTAGTATGTATGTGTATATATCTATGTCTGCTGTTGATGATTATGACTTGGCAATTGGTTTAAAATCCTTTTTCTGTTTTTGTAACAATTACGTTTAAGGCATTTTACCTGCTTAACCTGGCAACAAAATGTCAGCAGCCAAAACGACAACGACCCTTTTCTCTGCACAGTTCAACGCTGTTGCTATAACTTAGACCGAGACAAAATATATGTAATCTTGTGTGTGTGTGTGTGTGTGTGTGTGTAAAGCATTTTAAATTGTTTAAACAACTTTAATACATAGAACAGCTTTGTACTAGTGGCAGCTAGTATCAGCGTCGGTGTATCTTCTACAATGTCAGCGACGAGTCTTGTCGAGATATAATATTCTTAGACAAGTTACGGGAGAAGATATACACATGAATACATTTCAACACACATACAAACATACCAATGTGTGTCTCATACACTATGGGGTATGAGTGTGTGTGTGTGTGTCTGTGAGTTTGACAATGTTTTCTCATCAGTTTTTGAAGGAAAGGTCTTCTATATAAATATTGTATGCATATCTCTTGGCTCCTCTTCTGGCTGCCTAATGTCGCCACCGATGACCTTCGTTAAGATTCACTTTGATACCTTGATAAACAGAAAAAGGGATGAAATCAAATACAGACATTACTTGTGTTCTTATTCTTCAACCAAAAATACATGGGCTACATGTGATATAGCTCTAGAGCGCATAGGATGTTAATGTTGATGATTGTTAGGGTTGAGATTGTTGGTTTGACATGTTTTAATGTTGTTGAGACAAAATTAAACAACTTGATTTTATTTTATTTTTTTTTTTTTTTTTTTGATCATTCACAATTTTTTTTTTTAATATTTTTCAAAAAGCTGAACAGTTACTTACATACACACATATTATGTAAGTATAGTATATTTCAAATTGATTAGAGAAAATTGTTTGATGTCGTCGATATTGATTGATTTTAAGACTAAACTTATAATTTATGAGCCAAGTGGTATGCAATTCATCATAGGTTCTTTGATTCAGAATATGACCTTGAAGGAGTACTATTCACTAATTAAATGCAATGAAAAATTACATGAAAGTGTTTGGCGTTATATACTTGAATATCTGTCGTTAATATCTGTGTGTAGTATGAATGTATCTGAAAAGAATCAACCAAATTAAAATGTTCAGTCTCCATCGCTTCTGAAGGAACATGATTTGTCTTTGAAAGTGGTAAGCAGATATACCATCAACGTAATCAAAAAATTGAGATTGAGAAAGATTGAGAAGTCCATGGGCTTTCATCAGATTTTGGTTCTAAGCTTTGGTGTAAGATTAGGTTACAACGGGTATATATATAATTTTTCTCTAATTTAATTTTTCCATCCATTTGAATTTTTTCCTTCCTAAATCACACATCCCTTCTTGAATCTGCTACTTGTTAAATGTGTATATTCTGCTATTTATCCCATTCATGTACAATATGAATCAAAACTCAGAGACTTTTTTGACAATAATCATTTTTTCTTATTTATATCTACCTCAGATTTTTTACCATGAACAATTATTCATCTGCAGACTTTTGTTGGTGAACATAGTCGTGTGTAAAATAACATAATTTCAAAAGAAAAAATACAACAACACAATGAAGTAAAAAATTGCGGTCTTAAATTATTCTGTTTTGCCACTAAGTACTCAAGAATTACTAAATAATTTTCTTGAAATAAAATTTAATTATTTGTTCTATTTACAAAGAAGATGAATATTGTATTCTTTATCGGTTTTGAAATCTGAGAAGTTTAATTTTTTTTGATTGTTCTCATATAATTTTGGGTAACCTGAACAGGTGAAAATTTGAATAAAACTTTCTTTTTATTCTGAACCAATTTCATCAGGGATGTCACTTAGAAAAAAAATTAAAGCCGGAATCAGGAAGTTGCTCAAGGAGAGTTGTTGATGCTTCTTTGTTACAACTCAGAGCCGTCTCTGCTATACATACACATAAAAAAACTAGGCGACTGTTTAGGGCGGTGGTGTTTTGGAGAGACATTTTGGGGAACAATATTCTAAGAGTGGGACTTGAAATATATGCAACAAATACAAATTTGAAAGTGAAAAGTAAAAAAGAAAAAGTAAAAGGAATATAAGGCTATGGAAAGCTATGGTAGTGATGCGGCATACACCAGGGTACCCTCAGCAAAATTTCACTCAGTTTTGTAGAAAAATTTTGACAGGAAGTTTAGTCACTCCTACTCGCAGCACCACAGCTTTGGGTAGGTATGTTAGACTAACCTAAACTAAATGAAACATATTTTTGAATTAAATATGCAAAACCAAAAACCATACCAAAATCCTGTTAAGCTTAAATTCATCGTCTCGGCAGTCAATTTGCACATTATTTCATGACCTACTTGTAAAATTTCAAATTATTAAAATTTCGACTGCTAAAATGTCGTGTGCGAATGTTTTTAGAAATCGATTTGTCTATGGGAGAGAAAAAACGTTGTATCCTCTGTTAAAAATTTTGCAACGCAGTTTGTAAAAGTAATTGGGATTAATAAGAGTGGAATTTTTAAAATAGTATTTTGAAAGTTTTTTTGTTTTTTTTATTGAAAACTGAGGGAGGAATAACGACCAGAATCATATAAGTCACTAAAGTGCTTGATATTTGCCATTACTTCCACCTGAAAGACGCTGCAATGGTCTGGAAGGAGAGTTGGAGAGGAAGAATTAACAAAGACCACTTTGTCTTCGACTTTACTGGAGATGTGGGCAGAATACTAGTGGTTTAAATTTGGAGTTGAGCAGATATAGTTTGTGTTTGGCGGTACAGACATATCTTGAATTAGAATATCGGAATGCCCCTGACCCAACTTGGTCCAGCTAAATATGGCACTGAGTCTTTTAGCAGATCATTTAGCTTGTTGTTTAACTATAAGTGCAGTTAGCTCAGTTAAGAGAGCTTCATAAAGGCAGTGCGAAGAGCCCCAATAATCATTATACTTAGCTGCTGTTCTTCTAACCTTATCCAGTGGTTTAAGATTGACCGCTTTTGCAGTAGCAGGCCACCAAAAAGAATATACGGTTCAACTACTGATGAAAAGAGCCAGATATGATTAGCGGTTGGAGTCCCCACCTGTCTAGTAAGCCTAGGATAACCTTTATGCGAATACATAAGATTGAATATCGGTGGAAAAATAGAAGAAGACATGCACAGTGGCAGCGCGTATTATGATCAAGCTACGCTCCACTAAAAGAGAGAGAAGGAGAACAGAACAGCAGGAAAAGATCGAGAACTGAACTGTTAAATCCACCCTCGCGAAGTAATACCTACGGGTAGTCCCGCGAGGAGAGTGGGAGGAGACCAAGGAAGTGGTTTTAGTCGGTAGGAATCCGACATAACCGTAGAACAAGAGTTCTGCGGTATTTATGAAGATTTCCACCTTCCAACGAACGAAAAAAAAAGGGTAGCCAGATTTTTCAACCGCGAAATCAGTACATTAGACGTTGGAAATCAGTGAAAATCAGTACAAATCAGCCCAGTGTTTACTGCTTTTATTAGATATTTTAATGTAATATAGTTATATAAAAATCCAGAAGTTTTTTCTTCGATTTTGTGTGTCCATTTTATATTTTTTTCTTCGTCAGTAAACAACAATTCAGTATCACTTTCAATATTTAGAGAATTGTGAGAGCTGATGATATCAAATTCAATTATTAACAAACTCCTTTCTCACTCATTTAAATCTAAAGGGGTCCACCCACTGAAGTGCAAGAATGCGCAATCTCGTTGTTGCACTCTCAAGAATACTCGTGGATTGTAAAAAAAACGCTCATTAATGTGTGTGATTTCCAAAAATTTGGAATTCCGCTGGCAAGAATGCGCATTCTTGCACGACAGTGGATGGGCCCCTTTACATTAACCGAATTATGTTCAGTCAAATATTGCTTTTCTCGCCTCGATAGCAGCAACGCGTATGTATTTTATTTTGTAAACAATCAGAAAAAGAAACTCAAACAGGGCGAGACTGTGTGCAAAAACGATTTTAAGACCGTTAAGGTTAAGCACAAAAATTCTTAATACATTAATTTGAAAAAATCAGTACAACATCAGTACAAAATACAAAAATCAGTACATTTTCGTACTGATTTCGAAAAAAAAATCAGGATATGTACTGATCAAATCAGTACATCTGTGTACCCTAACTAAGAGCTTTCCATTTATTATATTTATATTTAACGCTTTTGCTAAAGCTAAACGAGGTACCATTAATATATGGGGTAGAGCAAATCAAGGCCGTATTTAGGCGGGAGGGGGGGGGGGGGAGAGGGACCTGGGGGGTTCTGACCCCTCCCCCCCAAAATGTGGAAACTTTCTTCTATTTTTTGATATTAATTGCCAGTGGATGAAAAAAAGGCAAAATAAAATCTATTGAACAGTTTTTAAATATTTTTTACTTCCATCGGTTTCTTTAAAAAGTGAAATATAAAAAAATAAGCTTGAAATCTTAGTTACACTATGCGACCAGATCCGATTTGTTTTCTTTGACATGAGGTTTGACTTTTGATACAAAAAGAGAAGGTGATGCTGAGCAATTCTGCATTTATAGTTTTTCTAGGTCAGTAACTGTTTTTGATTTACAGTTTCGGGTTTAGGGCTCATTTGGAAGGGCATGATTCAGCCTAGAATATCTGGATTTCGAAGTCTGTAGCACGCCAGTGTTCAGCTCTCCAATTTTTAAAAATGGCCAAAAATTCTATTTTAGGGTTTTCCATCCCGTTTTTTCTAAAACGTGGCGTGATGGGGAATTTTTGAACTCAGATTCGTGTTCAGTATAAAAAATTCATTCACAAACACTAGGAATCATTTTAAATATTCGCAAAGCCCATGTAGGGCAGTAGTAGTGGATCAGCTCCAAAGTTCTAGGAAACAATCTTAAAATGTTATTAATTCTTTAACCCATTATTGCTCAGAGCACCCCGACTCGGAAGACCTCTTTCAATGCAGTAACTGCACGAATTTCGGGAATAAAAACCAACCTCATCCGGATTCTTTATCATGGCCCAAATTCCCACTGATAATCATTTGAAAAAAATGAGGCTCTGACTATTATTAGTATTTTTGGTGATTGTTTTGAGGTCGGGCTCATCATCAGTAATGGCAAGTCAATTTTCTTCGAATGAAAACCGCCCCCCCTCCCCCCCCGAAAAAGAATCCTGGCTACGGCCCTGGAGCAAATTTATGTATTTTGTACCTCTTCGTGAATCATTCTTAATAGATTGATATTAAAACCGATTTCATGGCACCAGGGGAATAGGACACTATGTAAGTGATCCGAAAGTGTTGAAACATATTTGGGGGACAATAGCAATATTATCCCGTTTCACCTAATCTGTTCAGCAGCGTGTTCCTCGCTAAATTCCAAATAACAGGAGATATCACGCCACTTGTGGGGTTCCACTTTTGACAACCTTTGTAACATTAATATTTCCTATAGGGGAGCTGATCATACGTGCTTTAAGTAGTTATCTTATAAATCTAACATCAAGATTAAGAATTATTAAGGCCTTAACGATAACGTCAGTGCAGACCTTATTGAATGCCCCATCGATAGAAACACTGCAAACATGTATTATAATAATAATTGGATTAATATGATATGAAAAATGTATGTAAGGTTTTAATATATTTTTGTATCTGAAGACCTACACAAAAACTTTAAGTTCGTTACCCAAATTTACCAATATTTGTTTTTCTATTCTTTAATGTAGTTTGCCTAGGACGCTGAAATAACTTCGGGCGGTAATGTGAATAAAATACTTGAGTGTATAGTTTTTCGCATAATGATGGGGGCCATATACATAATCGAGGACTAATGCACTCGAATAAGCCAACGAATCAGTTTTACATTTTAATATTTCAACGTTTCACTGTCTAACTTATAAATGTCACGAATGGTTAAAATAAGAGATTTCATTCAGAGCAGTTCAGTTTCGCACAATACTGTATTCTTACAAAATGATACATTTAAATGAATATTTTTGGATGAAATCATGCCGAAAGTTGAAATACATTGTGTGCTTTTACAAAGTACCCACATATAAATACATTCTTCTAGCAGTAGAATTTCATATCGCAAAAATACAATTCTTTTGTTAGCTTTTGATTAATTGTTCTATAAAGATTTACCTTTTGCGATTACAGACACGTCAGACGTCTGCAATAGTTGAATGCTTAGCTTATGAAAGAATAGAAAACCTCTTTACTTTTCTATCTTATTTTCATGATTCATCGAACTTTTTTATGTCAAACTTTTTTGCTATCATATCTTTGATAATAAGTAAGTCTCCACATTTAAATCATATCGCAAGTGTGAGTAATTTATTTAAAACTGAATTATTTATATTTAGCCTCTAGCCAGACATCAATCCAATTTTATTAGTTGCACAACTTTAATTCACATAAACTGCAGTAAGGATTTAAAGAAAATTTCCATTTCAAGTTGTTTTATGTTCGGCATTGCAGTCACTGCATTTGCATAGAGATATAAAATGTTTCTTGCATGTAGGTATAAAAAATAAAATCATTGAAGTGGATTTAAGTCGCTTTTTTTTACATTTAGTACCTATTCCTTATATCAGTATAAAAAAAAGCAGAGAGATAGAAAAAATTAGCTTCATTCAACTTTTCAAGTGTTAAATTTGCTGTGACATTTAGTGCCTATAAAAGTGTAAACATATCAAAATTCAATCGCGTTGTCTGTGTATATAGGGTATATAGCATATAGCATACTAACTATGTAGGTATACATATGTATATGGATATAGAAGCATGTATTGCGATAAGCTTCGTTCCACCGATACAACATCCAAGTGTCATTTCTATTTGATACATTCATTTATACTTACATACACACACATGCATACACAAATATATGTATGTATACATTTGTAGTAGTATAAAATGATTTGAGTTGATTTTATAGCAGCACGCTAATAAAATCAGAAAATGTTTCGCTAAACTTCGTCAACGAATTAACGGAGCGTAAAGATTTATACGAGTGTCATGCTAAAAGCGAAGAGTTTTCATTTTTTTTTAGATGTTCTTTCTTTTATGGTTATGCTTTTAAAGCAAATATAGAGCAACCATAATATGTAGGTACTATGTAGTAAGTATAAAATTTTTCATACTTGTTGGAAATAATAGTTTTCAATCCTTTATGCAATTACTTGAGAGTTGTGATACTTTGATAAATGATTGTTTTGAGAAAAACTGGGAAGTTGGAAGTTTTTTAAACGACATACAGCAAAAAATTAGAAGGTCATGTAATACAAAAAACCTATAACTTATAAATGGAAATGCATAATAGTATATAAATATTGTCGAAAAGCGGTGTTTAACCCTTCCCTGCCAACAACGCAAATTTTGTTTAAAACAATATTAAGGGATAGCATTCTTCATTCTGAACAACTTTTGTTCTATGACTTTTTCAATATCTTAATTAGGTTAGGTTGGAGTGGCTGTCGAGAGACACACTTAGGCCTGAACGGCCCATTGTGATACCACATAGTTGGACCTACAGTTTAACGCCGATTCCGAACGGCGGTGTGGCAATTTTTTATCGGCTTGGTGGTTTTGCCATTACCAACCAATGTGTGTACTTGTACACTATCTTATAATTCTCATACACTTCATATTGATAGTGAATATAAGAAAGTAATGAAAATTAACCACCAGACGAAGACGGGAATCGAACCCGAACCTCCCAGATGAAAGTCTAGTGCACTATCCCATAGGCTATCGAGGTCGTCAATATCTTAATTACAAGTGTTAAAATCTAAAATTACCTAGTGGGCCGTATATGGTTCGTTGGGCAGTATCAAGTTAAATAAGGAGTGAGATTGAAAAAATCTGAACACAGGTTTTACCTAATAATTTTTTTTTTGGTGTAAAATTTAAAAATTTCTTTGATCTAGTTATCTTTGAAAAATATGTCAGTTGTTATTTTTAATAACAAACATGTTGATTTATTGTGAGAAATACGTCTTAAAATTATTAAAAATTTTCAAAAAAACCAAATTGGCCAAGAATTGAAGGTCTGCCGTCAAACTGTTTCCAATGTTATTAAACAGTTTCAGGAGAATTTGACCATCGATAGGAAACCTGGTTCGGGAAGAAAACAAGGAGCACATGATATTGGGAAAGCCATAGAAAATAGAAAGCATATTTAAAAGATCTCCAAACACATCTGGTAGAAAAGCTGCCCGGCTAGCCCAGTGCTCTGACTATTTGGTGCGAAAAGTTAAAGCCAATGCAAGTTTGAAAACATACAAAGTCCAAAAAGTTCAAGACGGGGATGCTGAAAAAAATTCAGACGCCAAAAGTAGGGCTCGGAAATTAAAATCGAATTTCATACAAAAATATTCATGTTGTATAGTGGACGACGAAACGTATGTACTGGCAGATTTTACGCAGCTTCCGGGTCAAAATTATTGGACGCAAGATGGCGCCACTATTACCGTCCAAAGTGGTGGGACCATACATGGCAGCATGGGCAGGGAAGGATTAATTTCTTTACCCCTTTATATTTTTTCTTGAGTCAAAGCATGCATATCCTCAAAGAGCAGGTGTCCAATCTCAAGTGACCAACCTCAAGTGGCCAATCTCAGATTCGTATCGATGGACTAAGATTGCCAACCTTCTTCTCGCCAACGTTGGGCATTGGCACCGTAAGTGCGTTAATATTTCCAGCTGCTCCAATCAAATCTACACGTGTCATGATCAACACGTTTCATCTTCTTGAGGTGATCCGTAGTCAGCTGTTAGCCAGCTAAAAGTCTTTCGGTTTAGTCCGATGACTCTGGCCGACTCACTAAGATTCGCATGTGTCCAAGTTGGACCATCACTTATGCCATGTGGCATTCGTCAACATCCTAAGGGCAGTAGTTGCCGCTATTTCTTTATTGCTAAATCCAGTGGCAGCAAGCCTAACAGCACCTCCATCGCGCTTGTCGGTGTAGTGCGCATTGCACCAGTTATGCCATTACACCTCAACCATTGAACTCTATCCAGCATCCTCTTAATGGTTATCTGGTTTACTTTCGGCCACCACATCACCAAGGCATACGTAATAAAAGGTGTAACCATCGTAGTGTAGATACATTTTGAGGCCTCCCAGGGTATACCCCATTTGAGACCACAAGCGCGTCTACACTGAAACAAAACCCTCTTAACCATCCGAATCATGTCCTCAACATGATCGTTCTAAGTTAGCTTGCTGCCTATTTGACCTTCCTGGACATGTTGATTTTCGATCCAAAAAGACGACCAACGTTTAATTGAGATTTTCATCGGCAGGGGAGGGTTCTTTTTTATGTTCTTCAAGGAGGGGCGGGGACGTTACGGCGATTACTCGCCTAGGGCGGCAAAATATTTTAAGCTGGACCTAACCGCAAACTCTTAAAAACCCATTGTCTGAGCGAGCTATTATATTTCTGGCAGAAGTAATAATTATAGAAAAAGCGAATAGAGCAGTGTGGGTCATTCCACACTATTGAAAAAAATCAGTTGTATAGAAATATGTGTGAAAAAACAGATATGTCGTAAGACACACACTAAAAGTGAAAACTATGGAGAAAATACTTCAAAAGTTAGTTTTTTTTTAACCCTCAACAGGAAAAAAGTGAAATATTAAATAAATGCTCTTTGGGGCATTACTACCAAATTGTAGTTTTGCCGATCCATTTAACAGAATTCGACCAAAAGTCCACCATAAAACAATTTCGGCAAATTCACCTTTTTGGCTTTTCTTGAAGTCCATTTGATGTAGCTGTTGTAAAACGTTAAATATATTTAGAAAATCGTTTTTGTAAACATAACGCGAACAAGAAATAATAGAAAGCTAAGCTTAATTTAAAATAAACCAGTTTTCATATGATGTAATGTATAAAAAGGCTTAAATAACGTGTATTTGTAGTCATCACAACAACAGTGTATATAGAGACGGGTAAATTAGCCGGCCGTTTCGGAATCCGCCATGATTCCTCATCAGTGTGATAGTTATTAATTAATTAAGTGATAGTTATTAATCTTTCGTAACCCGTAACCCAGAATTCCAGATTTGATTCCAAACATCTTCATGGAATAGAGATATTGAAAGAAAACTACCACTACCGTTTTGTTTTTCTCATTACTACTAGACTGAATAACAGAAAGTTGGAAAAATTGTCATTGGCAGATGGGTTAAAATGAAACAGCCAACTTAGCCAACTTATTATTATATATTATCAAGTGAGGGCATGTAAATCAAGCGTATACTTAACTTTAAGTAGGTTTTGAGATGTACTTCTTGATCAGGGGGCCGAATGGCATGCACTATAAATTTTTAATTTTTCTTCTTATTTATTTTACATAAATGATACAAACATAGGAATACAGGAACACATACACTCACACGCAAATGTATTCATATGTATATGTGTATTTCCATATAAAATAATAGCAGTGATGCTTACTATCTGAAATCTGAAATCGATGAATGAGTTATTGCAATTTCATGCAAATGTTGCCACCTACACACACACACACACACACACACACACATACACCAACGCACATATATCGATTTTGACGTAACAACGTAATACATTATTACGTAACAAATTGTCGTCGTTGCTGCTATTGCTACCGCTCCTGTCGTTGGCGTTCTGAATAATGAGCTGCACGTACATATGTATCAAGGAGAAAGACAATTTGTCGTATAAATGATAAAATTTTGATAAATTTTATGAGGAAACGGAAAATTTTATTAATTGGGCACAAAGCTAAAAAATATACGGAAATAAAAAACAACCAAAAAAAAAAAATAAAATTTAAAGTGCAGCAGGTTCATAGCTTTGCTTAAAGTTTTCAATCTGTTTCAACTAAAATAAATACAATTAATTATTATTTACTTTTAACGATGGGTAGATGGTATGGAAAATAGAACGCTAAAGGCAAAACTCAATACCATAAATTACATTTCACATACACATTCATACAGCGAACGAAGAAAGTAATGCGTATCCTTTGTATCCTTTTTAATTGTATGCGTTCAACCAACGCATATCCTGTTTGTATATATGTATGTATTTTATACTCATTTACCGTCATTTCTTCGACTTCCGCTTGTGATTTGGCGCAGGTGCGCGATTTTGTTTACCCAGCCACAAGAACAAAAACAAAAAAACAGAAAACAAAGAACAAAAAATAATCATTTATTATAATATAACATAGCTTTTTGATTTTATTGTTAGCGATATGCTGTCATACTTTATTGTTTTGTTTTCTTTTTCTTTGTTTCTTGCTTTCAGTACTTTGTTTTTTTTTTTGCCTTGTTTTGTTTTTCTAAATACATTTTTTTTGTTCCCTCAATTCCCTCACGAATTTTGGAAACATAAAAATTGAGGATTATAGGACAGAAAAATCAGTAGGGGCTTCCTACGTCTTCTTCTTTATATTTAATGGGAAACCTTTAAGCAGAGATTTAAACTTTTTGTTCCGCTCTTTTGTTTTTGCCTACGAAAATATTTCGGAATTGTGAAACTTTTATGTTAATAAATAAATTTAATATTTCATGCTGTTTTTCGTGTAAAATTTTAAGATTTCTTGTTGTTTACAGCAAGCTTTAAATCCAATAAGAGAAAAAGTATAAAATTTAGGAGTGTTCTTAAGTTTTCATAAAAATATTAATTTATTTGAAAAACAAGAGAGCTCTTCTCCCGTCCTGGGATATTAAGACCGCAGTTAGAGAAGATTGAGAAAAATGGGCAGTATTGGCTAGAAAAAAGAAAACGGGCGAGGAGATGGGAAATGGACTTTTAATTATTTGTAATAATCTACGAAAATGTTCCAGGATCAATAACATTGTGCAACAGCCAAAATCAGACAGGCGATTTGACATGTATTTTTGATTAATTTGAAATATCATTAAAATGATTCAAATTTGACCTTTTGATATTATTTGTCCAAGAATAAGGGGGTAGAGATTATTTTGATGTTCTAGGGCCACACATACTTTTTTATTAGCAAACTTTTATTCAAACATATTCTAATACTTTTATCATTCCTTTTGCCTGTAGGCAATGTTGTTCTAAGCTGTACTTAAAAAACTCCCGAAATTGGGGGTATGAAGCTTCGATGGAGGATTCTAGTGTTTCCAAAAAATGTGCTCCTTTTTCTACTAAACAACTTTTCTATAACGATTAGACATAAATTACATTGGTACAGTGATGATGGCAAAAAGGTCTCCAGATTCGAGCTCAGCGACTCCAAATTACTCAAAACTATATGTCAAATCGCCAATCCGATGGAAAAAACTCAATTTTGTGGCACAGTGTAAATTATGGTTATATTCCTAATATTATATATAATGTCTTCAAAAGTATTAAACTTAAGCAAAGTCTGTCTAAACATTCCTTGATAAAGACATCCATAATAAAATGAGTCGATTTGTCATTCAAAGGATGCAGCTTGTGAATTTGTCCTGACTTTTGCTTTTTGATTAATCGAATAACCGAATTAACTGGATTATCAAATTATTCAATTAATAATATTCGGTTAAGGGTATTTGACCAGTTAAATGCACTCGACTATTCTATTAACCCTTCACTTTCCAATAGTCGGTTAACTTTCATGTTGCATATATTTTGCATGCAAGGAAAAGTCATAATCGCTTTATATTTTCAACTTAGAAAATGAAATGATTGAAATGAATGATTTCTCCCAAAAAGAAAAAGAAAATAAGAGCAACATAGTTACGTTATGCGAAAAATTTTTCAGGTGATGCAAAATACTTGAATATTTTAACACTGTGCTTTCTGTGTTACTTGACACACGAGTATTTTAATATTTTTACATTTATACAAATTTCCTACATACTTACACAGGTATATATCCCACATTTAATTACTCATAAATTTGTGTGTTTGTATAAATTGAATGTATGTGCTTTCTGACTACTTAATCCAGTAAATATACAGGATAAAATACATTCAAAACTCAATTGTACTAGAATGACTTCCAGAAATTTAAATGCAAAATCTTTTGTCTACATTTAGGCTGAGAATAGTATATAAATCATATGCTCACACACACACACACACACACACACACACTGCCATTCAAATTATAGTTCATCTGCGCTTGGATATGTACTTAGATTTATGCATATAAGGACATATATAGTACATACATTTTCATTTACATTTATGTATTGAAACCTGTAGGTAATTTTCTAAAAACAAGAGCAACAATTTGCACATGCCATGAATGTGTATGCTTTATTATTATCATCATCTGCACCTGGCATCAATGTGTGAATGAGAGCATACACACACAGACACACTTAAATGTTCATGTGTATGTGTATTATGCCACCATGTATGTATTTGCGATTGCATGTGTGCAAGTTCATCTCTATTGATCATTTAAAGCCTCGCCTCTTGTACTACTTTTATATAACAAAATTCTTCTTCACAAACGAGCAACGAATCTAAATGCACATGCACGCAAACTTTCATTTATTCACTTATATTCTGACACACTCTCAAACACAATACATTCATACATTCCTTCTCACACATACTTACATAGTATGCTAGCTGCAGTAGTAGCAGTAGTAAATGCTAACAATGCAATACGTATGTACCTACTATGCCATAAATCACATGAAATCATAAAATAAACTTCATTCATGCTGAGCAACTTAGCTCCTTAAAGTCTGTAATTCGTCTTTGTTAAGTATATGTTCATATTCACATGTGAGTGTGTGTGTGTGTTTGTGTTTATGTGTGTATGCATATTTATGAGTGCACTATCAAACATCATTGTTGTATTGACTGTATTGTATTGGATTTACTAGATATTTATGGCACACATACTGCCTTAGAAATGCTACTGAAGGTTAGAAATTAAGCTCTTATTATTATGATTTTAACCACAGTAAGACATGATTTAAAATTATCAGTTAATTTAAGTTATTATATATAAAACAGTTTTTATTAGATTAAATATAATGATGGGAAATTAAATTCAATTAAGTTTGCATTAATAACTTTAATTAATCAAGAACAAATCTCAATTTTCATCTAATTAAGTAATTCGAAATTTTAAATTAATTTTTATCTTTTGGAATGCAGTTTGAAAGACAATTGAAAGACAAAATAATAAAATAACTCAGTTTCTATGGGTTCGCCCTGGATTTTGAGCACAAATTTGTCTAAATTGACCTTCTACAGTTGTTTCCTATAAAAATATCACTACTGGTCGCCAATAAATTGAAACCGATGTATATAATGTATCAGATCAGCGGGTAGTAAACTAGACTTTCAATCGGAAGGTGGTGGGTGTGATTCCCATTTTGGGCTGGTGGTTAATTTTCATGACCTTCTTATATTCACTATCGATATCAAATAAATGAGAATTATAAGAAAGCATACATATCATGGTAGGTAATGGCAAAAACTACCAAGTGATACCAAATTGTCACACCGCCATTCCCGGCGTTAAACTGTAAATCCAACCACCATCTCGTTGTTCGCGGGTTCGATTCCCGACTAGGGTATTTCCTATCTATCTTTCTTCCTTTCTTTCATAATAATCTTATAGGTTACAGTGCCTGACTTTTAGGTCGTCCCTTTTTCCGATTTCAATCAATCATTTAATGTATCATACAAAACATGAGATATTGTAGGATCAAAAAATTTACAATGAAAAAAGCCGACGCCACTGAAAAACTAAAACCGAAGTTTCGTACCCAAAATTGTCATTTATGCAAGTCAAAAAGTCATTTAGACCATGCGCAGGAAACTAAAAATTCCGCAGTGTTAAGCAATATAAAGAAATTGCAGACGAACTTCGTTATGACGAATTCGGAAGGGACCAGAAAATTACTTCGTTATATAGAAAACTCGTTTTCAATCTGGCAATACTTTTTTCGGAGTTGGTCTTTTTGACAGTGTGGCCAACTTTTATTTTTCAAATCCGCTAAAATCAGGAATATTCTTTAAAAACGCGCTAAATTTGTTTTCTTATAAAAGTGCGAGAAAACTCAATACATTTAAACTTTTACACTGATACACGGACACATTTGCTACTTCTAGCCAATCAAAATTTCTTCGATTTTTCGAAGAACTTACAGCGTATTCTGAACTGAGCGCTAAATCACTTTTTTTCGCGTTTTAATATTCAAAAAGCACTAAATTTAGCGGGAAAAGCGTTGAGTTGGCCACGCTGCTTTTTGACGGCTGTCACTTGATTTATGCTCAGTTTGGTTTGCCATTTCATAATGAATAGACTTGCTCCTGAAAAACGTTTGCAAATCGTGCAAATTTATTATATTTGGTCGACATAATCGCCCAGCAGAGTCAGTAATTCGAGCAACCATGGATTGGTTTCTCACCACGTTTACTCTAGTGAATAATGCGCATCCTCAGAGACGCCGTACGGTGCGCACCGAAGACGATATTGCTGCTGTGTAGCAGAGTATCGAAGAATACCCGAATGAGTCCACCTGCCATCGCGCGCAACAATTAGAGCTGTGCCCATCCACTTTGTGGAAGATTTTGCAGACGGATCTTCGTTTGCGGGCTTACAAAATCCAACTCGTGCAAGAATTGATGCCGAACGACCGTCAAGCGCGTCGCACGTTCGGTGAATGGGCCAAAAACGAGATGGCCACCGATCCCGATTTTCACAAGAAAATTTTGTTCAGCGATGAAGCTCACTTTTGGTTGAATGGGTACGTTAATAAGCAAAATTGTCGCATTTGGAGTGATGATAATCCACAAGCCATTGTTGAGACGCCGTTACATCCTTAAAAAGTAATTGTTTGGTGTGCTTTATGAGCAGAGGGATTCATTGGTCCATATTTCTTCAAAGAAAGCCGGCCATAATGTTACAGTTAATGGGGAAGGCTATAGAACCATGATTAATGACTTTTTCTTGCCTGAATTTGAAGATGTTAATGCGGACGACCTTTGGTTCCAACAAGTCGGTGCTCCATGCCATACAGCCAACGAAATAATCAATTTATTGAAGGAAACTTTTGGTGAGCGCATTATCTCGCGTCGTGGGCCTGTGGCGTGGCCTCTAAGATCGTGCGATTTAACACCGCTGGACTATTTTTTGTGGGGTTATGTGAAGTCGCTTGTCTACGCAGATAAACTCGACGCCTTGGAAGAGAATATTCGGCGCGTTATTACTGGCATACGACCCCAATTGCTGCAAAAATTGGTCGAAAATTGGGCCTCTCGGCTAGAAGTTATTCGAGCCAGCCGCGGCGGCTACTTGCCCGAAATCATTTTTAAAACATAATAAAGCTATATTCTTGGCCATAACATTAAATTATATGCGTTTTATTACTTCTTGAAAACCACACTTCTAAAAAAAAACACCCTTTACAAAAATGATGAATTTTTTTTACTGTTTTATTTATCACTGAACACAGGCAACTGCTGCCACTATTTTTTGTGATGGGACTTTGTTTATTATTGCAATTATCAGTTTCAACTTTTGGAGATCCTATAAAAATGTGTTTTCTCTGTACGAAGTTTCATTGATATGTATATAGAAAAATTCGTTATAAATAGGTTAAAAACCTTTAATAGCTGTATGTTGTAAGGATGTTTGTTATAGAGAAAAATTCGTTATAAGGAAATCAAAACACACTTAAAGTAGATCGGAAAAACTGTATTATTGAAACTAATTCGTAATAGAGAGCACTTCGTTGTACAGAAGTCCGTTATAGAGAAGTTCGACTTTGTATGACAACGCAAAAATATTGCCATCCAAGAACAAGAGTCCAATTAAATGTAGCAAAATGATCGCGGTTGTAAATAAGCAGTAAACGATGATCTGAAAACTTTAAAGAGATTTTATATATAATCGCCTTAGTTTGGTGAACGCCGCCGACTCAAATGACTCTTCAAATTTCGCAGAAAATCTCCGACGAATCAACATTGTAATTCTATTTAATTCCGAAATCACTTAAGCAAGTACGAGTTTGAAAAATGGAAAAATGGCTAGCAATGATAACATATGCTCAAAATTCTTAAAGTGTAATCCAGACAAATGTGGGCAGAAAAAGTTTCGGTAAACTTTTGAAACGAAGAAATACTTGTCAAATTTCCAATGAAAGTGGATTGCAACAACTACCCAGGCATGGCACTTCTACCGGGTCTCCAGCAAAATTCTTGCATATATTGTTTTGGAGTATATAACAGAGGTTGTAGAGGAGAGTATGTGCGACAATCAATATGGATTCAGATCAGATCGACAGTTCATTTGATCATTTGATTACTGTGCAAATTATATTTGAACAATTAAACGAAGCGTAACCATAAATTTATGCTTCATTTATCGATTTCAAGAAAACATTTAACAGTATCAGCTGAGCATACATTTGGGAAACTCTACTCAGAAGAGTGGAGTCAACATTCCCAATGCTATATATGATTGATTTGGTTGCAGTGCGCTGCTGGATACTTTTGAAATTGCTTTTGATGAGGCTATGTGCTCTAAAATAAGAGAAAGACCTGAATCCAACAGACATAACTTTTTCACAACTCGAACGCATAAAAATACACGAATGATGTATATTTGGTAAATCATAAACTGAGTAATTTGAAATCAAAATTATACCAAATTTATTTGCTTCATTACATCTACTAATTCCAAACTCGGAGACGAAGATAACGAGTGTGGAGGGAAATTTACTTCCCTGAAGAGTGTGATGTTAAATAAAAACGGTATTTTAATTCTTTATAATAGAGAGGCTGAGAGGAAAAGTAGGATAACTTCTACGTTCAGAAAAAAATGGAATAATTTTACTTAAGAGCAAAAGCAAAACGAAATATGTCCAGAGCAAAAGTGAAACGAAATATATTCAGAGCGAAAACGGAATAAAAAACTATGCTGTTCTTGCTCTGAAAGAATTGTTATAGTATTTTTGCTCTTACTTTTAAGGCGTTTCAATTTTACTCTAAACCGTATTACTTATGCCATTCTTGCACTGACACTAAATTATTTCACTTTTTCTCTTATATAAATTGTAGCCCGCTTTTCCTCTCAGCCTGTCAATTATTAAAACTAAATCGGCGTTCGGTTTGTTAAACAATAATTTGGAAGTCAAATTGCATAGCACAACACACCATCGATTCAAATGTAAAATCTGTTTTATACTATAGTTCTGAGTCGTAGAATTGCTCTTATTGTATCGAGCCACATATACAGACGTTTATAAATGTATGGAGGGAATTTTGAGAACTTGATGCATTCATCATATCTCCAGTATTTCCAACAAAGAACTATGGATGCGTACTGCACTAGCAGTAAGGGAGACCAAAAGATGCAATTAAGCATGGTTCGTTCATTCTCTACTTAAAAGCACTAACAGTATTGAGGGTTCTAAGTCCTAGGCTGGAAACCTCAAGGTTTAGCCATCCTGGTACCCCAGTCAAAAACTGGCAACCAACTACCTTAAGTAGCAGAAGCCGTAAAACACCAAATCAAGTCAGATTTAGATCAATTGCAGAAGCCGCATAATACACTAAGAGAAGACGATCACAGTCAAAAATTTAATGCAAAATTAACTTATAATAAGTTTTTCCATTTTTCATCAGGATATTTTATCAACGTTTTTAAGGCAGAATTCAATTCAAGTGTATGAAAAAATTATTTAAAATTCATTGGGATATTCTTCTCAAATCTCCTCTTATATATTTGATCCAACAATTCTTTACATTTTTCAAGTATATAAAGTCAAATCATTGCACGCAATTCATGTATGAAGTGCTAAAATGATTTTATATTCTCTGCACAGCAATTTCACATAAAATAAAATGAAAAGTGATGAAACATTATGAATTTATTGTATAAAAATCTAAAAGAAAGAAAGAAAAAACAAACGTTTGCATAATGCAATGTGTTAACACATTCGCATCAAATGGAAAAGTGTAAAAAAAAAGCAAAATAAACAACAACAATAGAATATGTTGCTATAGCTACTGCTGCTTCTACTGTTGAAGTGCAAACGATATTTGCAATACTGCAACAGCTTCTTTTGCAAAGTATCTAACTACTACTAAGTATGTATGTGTGCATAAGTAGATGCAATGATTCTACTACTCAAATATCAGTCTATGTGCATATATCTGTATGCGTGCATGTGTGTGTATATGCCTCTCCGTGCATGTATGTATCTATGAGTTGATGTGTGTATGTATGAGCACATACAAATAAATGTGTTTATAAACGGTTTCTCTTTTAACAAAGTAGCAATTGCAAACAAAAATGAACAAAAAAAAAAATGAAAAAGAAAATAAGGAATGAAAATATTATTATATTGAAATAGAACAAAATCGCAAAAAAAAAGAAGGAATAAAAAGCAGGAAGAAAAAAAAGAAGTAGTTTCTAGTACCAAAAAATAATGATGACAAAAACTGCTGCAAAACTCAAAAAATTGTATGTATTCCTTGAATTGCTACTACTTAGTATTTCTTAGACAATTGTTTTTTTTGATAGTTTTTTAGGAGACTATGAAAATTAAATCTAGAGGTTAATTTTCAAAGTCATGACTTAAGTTCATGTCAATTTCGTTATTTGAAGTTATATATAAACAGGCTTAATGAACAAATGTAGTCATCACAACAACAATGTATATAGAGACGGGCAAATCAGACGGCCGTTTCGGAATCCGCCACAATTCCTCATCAGTGATCTTAGTGATAAGTTCTTAATCTTTCAATATCCTATATAAGCTACTAATATTTGAAATCATAACCCAGAATTACGGATTTGATTCCAAATATCTTCACTGAATAGAGATATTGAAAGAAACTACCACTACCGTTCTATACACTTATGTTGTTGTTTTTTTCCCATTGTAGCTAGTCTGCATAACAGTTCGTTATTTGAAAGTCTAGTACATGGGAGAGTGTGTGTGTTTGTGAGAAAATGATTCTAGGTGTCATTTTTTCTGAACGGTCCCCATTCGATCAGTTCATGATAGTTTTTTAGGAGACTATGAAAATTAAATCTAGAGGTTAATTTTCAAAGTCATGACTTAAGTTCATGTCAATTTCGTTATTTGAAGTTATATATAAACAGGCTTAATGAACAAATGTAGTCATCACAACAACAATGTATATAGAGACGGGCAAATCAGACGGCCGTTTCGGAATCCGCCACAATTCCTCATCAGTGATCTTAGTGATAAGTTCTTAATCTTTCAATATCCTATATAAGCTACTAATATTTGAAATCATAACCCAGAATTACGGATTTGATTCCAAATATCTTCACTGAATAGAGATATTGAAAGAAACTACCACTACCGTTCTATACACTTATGTTGTTGTTTTTTTCCCATTGTAGCTAGTCTGCATAACAGTTCGTTATTTGAAAGTCTAGTACATGGGAGAGTGTGTGTGTTTGTGAGAAAATGATTCTAGGTGTCATTTTTTCTGAACGGTCCCCATTCGATCAGTTCATGATAGTTTTTTAGGAGACTATGAAAATTAAATCTAGAGGTTAATTTTCAAAGTCATGACTTAAGTTCATGTCAATTTCGTTATTTGAAGTTATATATAAACAGGCTTAATGAACAAATGTAGTCATCACAACAACAATGTATATAGAGACGGGCAAATCAGACGGCCGTTTCGGAATCCGCCACAATTCCTCATCAGTGATCTTAGTGATAAGTTCTTAATCTTTCAATATCCTATATAAGCTACTAATATTTGAAATCATAACCCAGAATTACGGATTTGATTCCAAATATCTTCACTGAATAGAGAGTTTTTTTTGTTTGCTAGCTCGCTACCTTTTTGTTTATGCAACATTATTTGAGCAATTTGCTTTTATGTTTGTATGTGTGTGTGAATTGTTATTGTTGTTGCTAAAAGTCAAATTGCTGATAAGTGCGAGTGATATTCACTACTGTGTACTATGCAATTGTTTGCCGTTGTTGGCGCTGCTGGTATCAACTTTTAGCAGCAATTCAAAGTTTCCACTATTTAAGTAACAACAATTTACTTGATTACTACGAATTTTTATGTCTTCATATTTTATAGCATATATATAAAAACTTACTTATTCAATTTATTTATTCTCGTTATTATAGTTTTTAGATTTGAATTTTTTAATCTAAACAAAATTAAATTGTTTCAAAAGAAAAAATGTTCAACTTTTATTGGCAATTTTAAATTTATGACATTTATAGTGCAAAACAAAAATAAATCCGCTACTTCTCATTTTTTTTATGATATTTTTGTTACACTCCACAAGTATCATAAAAATTTTGATAAATGCAAATTCTATGACAATAAGAAAAGAAATAAATAAGCGGTGGCACAGTATTATTTGACAGTTTTACGTGTGTGCATATCCATGTAAATACATAGATAAGTACGTGTGCTTAAACTACATGCAAATTTGTTTTTTTACGATTGCATGATTGCCAGGAGAAACTATAATTTTACGGTTTACATGGTTTAAATGGACCAAGGCAATTGTTTTTTTTTATGTGGAAATATTTTAGTTCGCAGTATGGGTAAATACAAAATTGTGTAAGAAAATACATGTCGCTCTTTTGCAACAAGACCGTTATAATAAAAAAAAAAATTGTTACCGTTACTTAGTGCTTTATTTTGTGTACAAAAATCCATCCGATATTTTATGAAATCACCTAGTAAGAAGAGTATTTATTGCACTCTGCAGAATGGTAGTTCATTCAAAACTGTAATTGCAATTTTCCCACAAAGTTGTTTTTTAACTTATGTATGGCAGTTTTGCAGAAAACGGACGACATGATGTAATACTAAATGATGTGCTTACGGAGGGATGTTATAAGGCCATATGTATTAACGCCATAATGGCTTTATTGCACTTTCGATTGGGAAATAACGCCATATTTGCGATATGGCGTTATTTCCAAATTAAAAATGCAATAATGCCATAAATTTTAGCAGACGAAGTGGAAATAACGCTATACCGGTGGAAAATAATTTAAAAAAAAAAACAATGTGAGTTTATATTTCAGGAAGTTCCCGGATATAACACCCACGGCGTTATGACCGCTCTAGGAATGGCCATTATGCCCAAAATCATTTTGGGCGCTATGGCTGCCCCGAAAAAGATCATAACACCCAGTGAGCGTTAAGAACGTTGTGATTCTTTCATTAAAATTTTAAAAGTAAACCAAATTTACATGTATAAGAAAATGCAGTTTTATTTCGAACTTTTTTAAAAATTGGCTTTCTAAAATAAAAAACTGTTCCGTTTAGGATGAAAGCGAATGGGTAAACCTATAAAAACAGAATGGAAAAATATGCTCATATAGTAAATAGGAATGGTTTGGTAATAAGCGCCTCAGGCGAAATTTTTTTTTACAAAAATAAAGAAAAAATGAAAATATTTAATAAAAATCGCGCGATTTTTTTTAAATATTTTAATAAAAATGAAAATATTTAATAAAAATCGGGCAATTTTTTTTTTTTAAATGAAAATATTTAATAAAAATCGCGCGATTTTTTTTAAATATTTTGATTTTTTCCTTATTTTTGTAAAAAAAATTTTGCCTGCGGCACCTCTTTCAATATTACATTTAAATTTAAGTAAATAATACCGGGGTGAAGAATAAACACCAATTTGCTTTGTTGGAAAAAAAAACAAGAAACGAAACTCAAAGAAAAAAATAAAAAAAAAAGTTCCGTTCATCTCGTTTGTTTGTTGTTTTTGGAAGTAACGGTATTTTCTTCTTCAACAATGCAAATTTAAAAACTAGTGAAAAATAAAGTCGCCGTAGCCTAGTGGTTAGTGTGTTGGACTGCTACGCAGAGGTTCATATTTCGGCACGCTCAAAAATCAAAAATAGAAAAAAAAATTTTTGCTGTATGGCACCACCTCTTGGCTGGCAATGGCAAACATCCAAGAGTAAAAAATTGCTATGAAAAGCTTTTCACTTCACCGTTCGGATTCGGCAAAAAACTGTAGGCCCCCTCCATTCGTGTATAAATATAGCTCACACAACATGAATGGATGCAAAAATCTCGGCCTTGGCTCTCCAGGGGATGTTGTGCATTAATAGTAATTGTAAAAAAATAAAGACAAATTATCTACGCATCATTTTGCTGTTTTCTTTTAAAATGTGCAATAACGCCATAATGGCGTTATTCCCGTTTCAAAGTGAAATAAAGCCATATCGCAAATATGGCGTTATCGCGCAATCAAAAGTGCAATAAAGCCATTATGGCGTTAATGCATATGGCCTTATAACACCTCTCCGTGCTTACACCTCTTTCTCACTGACCGACCATAAAGCACATAAGAGGACACAGAGAGAGCTGACGTCGACGTGTCTGCAATTTCCTCAAAAAAGTAAATCTAACTGAACCAATGTGTGCAGCAGCGATGCCAACTTGCGGGGAATTCCCGCGATTTGCGGGGAGTTTTACTTGGCGCGGGGAATCGGGGAATGAGCTGGTTTTTGCGGGGAATTTAAAGTATCTCAGCTTTTAGTAATTAAAGTCTGTAGAATATTTTTTGTCAAATTTTATGTAATATAAAACGTATGAAATATTTCATATTTTGGGTCTTAAAATCTTCATTTTTTCTTAGCAGGCCCTGCAATTTATTAGTTTGGAGAAATTTAAATTTGCTATTTGAAAGTATTATATTTCGAAAGTATTTTGTAAAAATTTCAGAAAACGCAGAGTGCTTTCGTAGATACAGACGATTATAGCGGAGAGTGCCAGTCAGGCCAAAACAGTCGCGCGGCTCTTCGACTTCCCTTTCGCCCGATCAGAAAGGCTTAGCTTTGCCTTCGTTTAGCTCTTAATCATTGCTGACTAATCTGTAAGCTTACAAATTACGGTCAGCCATCATAAAGGAAATGAAGTATATTTTATATGTTAAAAACCGATAGTCAAAACTTTGAACCCTTTTTTTCACAAAACAAAGTTTTTGCCATTTGTCATTTGAGCCAAAAGAAATCCCATGTCTTCTCCTTAGAGAACTTTAATCTCCAAAGTGGGCTGAAGCTTTTATATTAAAAATTCCGGAGACAGAAAGTACGTTTCTATTAATCAACCAGTCACATAAAAATTTGTTAAGTTTTGTACCGAGAAAGTTCAGGGTAGCCTTAAAATAAGGTCAATGAGGTCAATTTCGTTTTTGTAAAATATTTATGTGGAAAGTGCGTGTAGCGCTGTTATAATATGAAATTATACCAATGCGGGGAACTCGATCGAAAATCGGGGAATTTCTCGAGGGTTATCGGGGACAGAGAAAAAATTAGTTGGCATCCCTTGTGTGCAGTCTTGGTTTTATACATTCCAGTTACCAACTCTTTTAACTAGTGCTACAGAAATATGTGGTTGTTGCAAATTTGTTTTGATTTCACATATTCACTTTTTCAACGCTTACTAAAAAATATAAATATCTAACTCAAAGCAGTGTTGAATAAAGCAATATTCATATAGTGTTTGAAAGTGAGTTTGCCAGAGTTGCATTTGGGAATACAGAATAAATAAAAAAAAAAAAATATTCGCAAATTTTTTTAGATATTTTAATGAAAAAAAAACTAAATAGTTCCGAATTCCCCGCGAAAAACAGGATATTCATTAATGGCTATCGGTTCACAAAATTTGTATGGTGATGGATTGCTCTTTCAAAAAGTTCCCGGAGTTTATTTAGAAAATTAAAAATACAAGTTTATTTATCTAAATCTATATTGTCCCCTTCAAAGTAATCCCCATCGACTGCAACACACTTATACCAGCGCTTGATCCAATCCTCGAAACATTTTTTATATTCGGTTTTCGGGGTGTCCATCAATGCTCTGTCTTTTGATCAATGTGGGATCGAATTAAGCCTCGTAAATCATGTCTTTTGCTACGTCAACACGGTCTCTTTTTTGCATGAAATTGACGTCTTTTGGCACTAACTTTGCTGCTACACGACGGAAACCCAAATCATTAACCAAAATATCTTAGACGGATCCATAGGCAATGTTCAAGTCCTCCGCTATCTCTCTGATGGTTAATTTGCGGTTATTAACCCAAATTACTTTTACTTTATCAATGTTTTCGTCGGTTTTCGATGTCAATGGTCTGCCACTGCGTTCATCATCTTCGATTGACTCACGACCACTTTTGAACCGCCCGTGCCACTAGTAAACGACCGTCTTTTATAGAGAATCATTGCCGAAACACTTTTCCAACGTTCGCGCACCATCAAATCCGCTTTTTACACAAAATTTAATACAAGTTCATTGTTGCAAATTTAAATCCATTTCTAAAATTTAAAAAAATCGCCAACACACACAGATATAGATGTACTCTTGGCTACGTAGCTTTTGCAAATGTCAAGCTATGACGCTAAGATTTAGAGGGAATATCAACAACAGATGTACCAACTTAACAAAAAAACTTAATCGGAACAATGGGAGCGCCACGCAGTGGTTATTCCGTAAACTTTTAGATCAAGGTGGCATATCCCATTTGCCTCGATAATGACTGCTACCGTATATCCATCCTTGAACCTAGAAATAAGAAACGTATTCAAAAATTTCCTAATTAAGATACAGCTTTTCACATTACCTTCAATTTCGGAGTAAAAAAGCTAGTATTGTTTGGACCTTAAACTTTTGATATTGTTCTTAAGAACTCAGGGTTCCTGGATTAAAACCAGATCTACTTATTCCTCAGGAATGCAAAGCAGTAGATCGGCTGTCTATAGTTTGCTGATCTCCACTCGTTGGATTTTTTTTAGTCTAAGAGCTCCTTTTGCGGCACAGCCTTGAACAAACACCCGTAACGGTAACAGATGAAATATCATATTCAGACCTTCTTGATGTGCACTACTTACAGTCCCTGAGATCCCCAGGCTTACAAGCCTCTGTATTTTTCCCATGCGAGCTTGGTTGCTCTTCTTACCCAACGCCTGCCACCAGACGAGGGACCCATAGGTGATGATGGGTCGAATGATTGTGATGTACATTCCATGAATAACGTAAGGCGACAATCCCCACCTTTTCCCAAAGGTCCTTTTACAGGTATAGTATGCAGCCAGTCCCTTCTTCGTTCTCTCTTCGATATTCCTTCTTCAATTAAGTTTCATCGATTCGGTTTAATTCGTTTCTTTTTTCTAGAATATTTTTGAATATTTCACTTGTAGAGAAGTATCACAACCACTTGAGACCTTATCCAGGCTCAAAGAAATATTTATACCATGTTTGGTTGAGATTAGCTAAAATTGTGGTGGGCTTTCGATCTCTTCGGTGCCTTTCCTGTGATGGGACTGTGCTGGACTTTTTTCATTTAAATACCTTGGCCATTTGCTAACAACTGAAAATAAAAATATTAAAATTCTCTTCAACCTGATCCATCTTGAAGAATTAGTTCATTTAATCTGATAACTCTTTCATTTGGATGACTAATAAAGGGTTGGTTCGACAGATGAAATCTACAATGTCCTTAGAGATGTTGAAGTATCTTCAAGAATATGTTTTATCTCACCGAAACACCTTGTGTCACTTAATTTTAAACCTTATACAACTCAAAATGGTTCAATAGATTTCGGATTCCATTAAAAGTTAACTGCAGTTATACCACGAAAATGTCCTTCTTTTAATATATCAGATTTCACATAAAACTACTTTGCTCTTCTAAACTAATATAAAAAGTTCATATATGAAAAATCCACAATAGTTACGTCTACAAAAGAAATAGAAACAATTTCACAGAAATTTCCAAAATTTTTTCGAGAATGTGTAAAAAGTCAAAAGACTTAAAAATGTTGCCAATCTAAGAAGCCTTTTTGATTGTTACGCCCTCAAATCTTTTCACGGATTGCAGCCATGTTGCCTGCCTTTGTTACTGCTGTAAGCGTGAATTTACCATACAAACAAAAGGAAAGTAAAAATATACATAGCAGTGTTTAGAGTAGCAAGAAAAAAGAGTTCTGAGTCCTAGCAAATAAAAAAAACAAAAAATAATAAAAAAAAACGGTGAGTATTGCAAGTCAGCAAACAAAATGAAATTTTTTCTTTTTGGATTTAAGCCGAATACTTGACTGCAGTACTAGAAATTGCAACTAGCACTATGGCCCAACAACATACAAAAAAAGAAAAAAACTTTGAACCTCATACTGGCCCCAAGCCTAAGCCTTCTTCAGGCTGCCATTACCACTCTGCTCCTTGCCATTGTCTACTGTTCATTGTTATGTGTTTATCCACTTTGTGTGTTAGAGGTTTTCCCGCTGTAGTGTACATATGTAAATTGCATTCGCGGGATTTAACTAGCTCTCATAGTGGAAGCTTTTCTGTTTACAATTTTTTTTTGTGTGCGTAAATGTGTGAGTATATGTATTTTAAGAGGGTTTCACTACAACGTAAAGCACAATGCAACCTATTTAAGTACAATGAAACTTCATAAAACACTAGCAAGCAGAGAAGTAAAGAAGTTAATGAAACGCTTTTCTTTTTTTTCCTGCAAGAGCAAAGGCGACACATATTTACGTATAAATACGAAATGAAATGCGCTTAATTATAGATTTAAAAACTCAACAATTTAAAGTGCACACACACACACACAAACAGCTATGTAAAAAAAAAAACAATAATTCACTAAAACCAAATTTCATTGATTTACGTATGTATACACGTGTATGCGAAATACCTTTAAATTGTGAAGCCATTACAAAGAACAATAAAAATCCCCACGTAATGCGAATGCATACAAATTAATTCCACACATTTTTCCTGCCTGGAACAACAACAAATCTCAAATAATAAATCAGTGCATAAATGTGATAATAATCTCTCAAAAGTGATAATAATGCAGCAGCTCTACAATCCTATAACATTCCGGGGGCGAGGTGAAAAAGAATTACGCGAGACCTCTGTATTATTATATTGTTCACCTTCTTTTTTTTTTTGCTGTTGTTGTTAATGTTGTGGTGGTGGAGGTGGTGATTATTGGGTGGGTGGGGTGCCACTTTAATGGACATACTTACACTAAAAACAACAACAACAGCAACCTGCATAACAAGCCTATTAGTGTACGAATCAATTTAAATTCATATAAATAATGCAAAATCGTTATCAGCATTGGAAAAATCTTTTTACTTAACAAAATAAAAAATAAAAAATAATAAATAAAAAAAAGACCAAACAATTTACCAGCAAAAAAATAAATAAAATAACAAATAAATAAATAAATTCACTTTTGCCAGGCAGCAATTTGAAATTCGATCAATTTTTCAGAAGCACACACTCATTCAATAACAAGAACAACAAATAGGCAAAATCTACATTCCTCGCCCCTTTTTCATTTTTCACTCACACATACACACAATGGTATGTTTGATGAAATTCTAGTGATGTGTTAGTTTAAGTAATCAAAATTTAGTTTATCAGTGCCGGCTAAAGTGCTTTAAGCTTTTTGATTACGTATGCGATTAACGTGAGGTTCAATTGTTGCTTTATTTAAATTACAAATATGTTTCAAAAATTATAAAAAAAGGGAAATAAAGTCGTCGGCGGATTGAAACATGAGGGTCTATTTTGTGAGCATGTACCATTTCCGTAGATTTTTTTTGCATTGCATATTTAGCTAGAAAAATCATTAGAAATCGGTGAAACATCTCAGAGTGTAGAAAAAACTGATTTTTCTGACATTTTGAAATCAACTTATTCCGATTCCAATTGACCGCTTGGAAGAATTGCCTGGTTTCTGACAAGGCCCTAATAAGGTTTATCCTAACTCTGACAAGGGCCTATAGGAATCATTTCAGATAATGAATTCTGGAATTCCTTCTTCTCAACGATTCATCGATTCGATTTTTAATAATTATTCGGTTATTTTTTTTAAGTTTCCAAAACTTCACTAGAGCTGTCCCATCTTAGTTTTTCTCATGAAAAACTATTCAACTACTAGATAAGTTTGTTAGTCTAGTTTATCTTCGACACAGACTATCCAGGGCCTCCTCCTAACTAAACATTTTTCCATGTGGGTTTTATTCTCAAGTAATCATTACAAAAAACTAAAACGATAGCTCCATCACTACCGGATAATGCAAACTTTTTTGTTTATAGACAAAAGAAAAACAACAGCATATATATAAAAAAAGCAAGCACCAAACGGACACCGGAAACAAAACAAGAAAAAAAATAAAATATTTTGTTTTCCAATTCCATTAAGTTTTATTGAACTTTTATGGCAATTTTAAATTGCCGTTAAGAGAAAGAAAAAAGAAGCACTGTGAAGCGCAAGCTAAAAATCCCTAAAAGTATGCCATAGAAAAAGAAAACAAGCACATAGAAACACTAATACTAACACACATAGGCAGACAGACGGAGACCATCAGCAATACACAAAACATACCATTCTAAGCTATAACTCCCTAAAGAACAAAAGAAAAACATACGAATTGAAGAAAAAGTAGAGAAGGAACGAAAGAAACTGGAAAACAAAGGAAATACAAAATATAATCAAATAGCATACCAACTGATGCTCCCAAAGCTTATCCTGTTCCAGCTACATACTGTTAAAAAAAAAATACAAAAACAAAACAAAAAAAAAAAAGAAATTCAATGAGGACCCATTAACAACAGACGAAAGAAATAGCATTTTCGAATTATTGTAAACCAAAAATATAACGTTACCTTCAAAATCCTGCACCCTAACAAAGCCACCCTAACAAAGCAAGTCGCCACAATCGGCAGGCAGGCAATATTGTATAGTTCAAAACCCAAAATCAAATTAGAAAACATACAAAATAAAAGCCAATAAGTTTAGTCTCTCGTTTTGTAGTAGGTGTGTAGGCGGAGGACTTTCGTGGGCGTTGGCAAAGTGGTTGCGAAGATGATACCTCAATTGGAATACATTTTCGTATTTGTGTATGTCTTATTTTTTTTTTTTTTTTTTTTTTTGAGGTTCACCATTAAAATACCTAAGAATATAGAGAAGGCGTTGAGCAGGTACAATAACTAGTAGCAAGATATATGATGTGAACATAAGCGTAAATGTTATAAAAAAAATGTTTAAAAGAAGAGAAGCTAAGCTTATATTTGCAGGAAAAATATGGGAAAAAATATTGAATATTATTTAAAATAAAACAACTGAATTTTAGTGTTATGAATTTGTGGGAATGTGTGCATTGAAATATAGCCATTTAGTTCAAGTCTTTTGAGTTTTTTAATTTTTTTTTTGGCAATGTTAAACTGTAGAAATTAGTTCGTTATAGTTACCGCAAAAATAGTTCTGAACTACTAAAATTTCTCAGATTTATTACGGAAAAACAATTCATTTAGATGAATTAATATGCGTACTCACGATCTGTAGTAATATCCAATGCATATTGTTTTCATCGACGAAGCTCATTTCTGGTTGAACGGATATGTTAATAAGCTAAATTGTCTCATTTGATATGATGAGCAACCAAAGGAAATATTTACATGAGCTGCCAATGTATCCAGCGAAATGCACTGTTTGATGCGGTTTATGGGCCGGCGGAATCATTGGTCCATATTTTTTTAAAGATGTTTATGGCCGCAACGTTGCCGTCAAAGGGTCCCGTTACCGTTCGATGATTTCTAGCTTTTTTGCCCAAAATGCACGAACTGAATCTGGCCGAAATGTGGTTTCAACAAAACTCTGCTAAATGCCACATAGCATGTGAAACAATGGACCTATTGGGAAATAAATTCGGTAAGCAATTTATCTCTCATTTTTGATCACTGAATTGGCCACCTAGATCGTGCGATTTGACGTCTCCAGACTAATTGTTGTGAAATTACGTGAAGTCATTCGCCTATGTCGAAAACCAGCGTCAATTGCAGCCTTGGAAAACAACATTACAAGTGTAATTAGCGAGATACCAGCAGCTGTGTTTGAAAAAGTGATTTAAAATTGGGTTTCTCTAAAAAGTAAATGGCAAGCATTGGTTTATCGATCCAAATAAAAATTAGATACACTTTGAAGTTTTTCTGTGTTGTTTTTGAAAATTAAAAATCAAACGCATAAAAAATCTAAAGCCATATTCAACACTGGATGGAATTTAAAAAATCGGTGCTATTATTACCAAATGTTTAATTGCGAATATTTTTATTTGAATTGTTTTCCAAATGGTTGTCTTTCATTTCTATTTTCTTAATTTCAAATCCAAATAATTACACAGCCCAACAAATTCAGACTTTTTGGCTGCAACAGAATAGGCACCCTATAATCCTGAAAGGGTATATTGTATAGACCATTTTTGTGAAACAAAATTATATATAGTGAGTCAGAGTTTTCTTATTTTGGTCGAAGGGAGCTAAATACTAAGTGCAAAAAGTGTTATAAATTGATGTCTGGGAGATATCTTATTGGTGAAGTTTCACAGTAGAATTTTACGAGGGTCATTTCTGTAGAATGTTTTAACTCTTTAGTTCCTCTTTTTATGGGACAATTTGACCCCTTTTTGATGAAAATCTGAAAAGTCCTTTCAAAAGAGACATTTAAGGATTAAAATATTCCCCAAAAATTTTTGTCAGAAAATTCCACTAGGAGTCACCAAAGACATAAAAGTCATATATATAACTGTTAATAAAGGCTGATAAAAGGAAATAGTTTTTTGCTATTATCAATTTTGTAATTTACGAAGAACTAGCAAGCGCCTGGACGTAGAAAATGCCAGTGCCCTATCACCGCCTTTATATCAGGTCAATAGCCCACTTTTTTTAAGTTGTACATATAATTTTTAGTTTGAAAATTTTAGACGAATTTCTACAGAAATTACCCTAGTAAAACTCTACCATACAACTTCGCTGATAAGATTTTTCTCAGACATCAATTTAAAACACTTTTTGAACTTAGTATTCAGCTCCCTTCGACCAAAATAAGAAAACTCTGACCCACTGTAAAAAAAAAACTGAGAAGTGTTGGACTATAAGCTTGTTTTACAAAAATAGTCTATACAATATACCCTTTCAGGAATATAGCGTGCCTACTCTGTTGCAAAAATGCTGTTGGACTGTGTTATTAAACTCTAGGGGGAGTCGGTGTAAGTTGGAAATAGTTTTGTCTGACCTCAAAACCTCAATTGTCTCCCACATAAGCAATTAATTTAGTGATTAAATCTGTTTGACCTTGCCGAGAACTACATATTTGTCGACAACACCTTTGGCATCCAAACTTAATATTTGGCCGAAATAGAATAAAAAATCCGAAACCCATTCCATCAATCTCATGCGAAACATCCCATATAATATATCGTCGGTCTAAATAAATTATTTTAAACGTTTAACTATTTTTTCATACTACCAATCATAAATTCATAATTATATAATATGATGTGCGCCTCAGCCTGCTGTTTTATTTTATTTTTTTATTATTGTTATGACTAGCACCATAATATAAGACACTGTTCTTATTGTACTGGGAATTCTTAAAAAATCAAATAAATAAATAAAATAAATAATGAAATCTGATAAGCTTATTCGATGAGTAATATTTCAATCTTTTCCGCTGGGAATATGCATAAATATTTTAACCTAAATATTTGAAAGTCTTAATTAGTTTTGTCTAGACATTTGCTAATACTGTAGTTAAAGCTATTAAAATATTTTAGTTTAATTTTTAATTGTGGACAAACGAAAATTTGTTACTACTCATTATCCACACAGATGGCATTCCATAATGTTTATGTAGTATAAGAAGCTTGAGTTTACATTTCAAAAGGACATGAGTTAAAGGTTGATGCTCCAAAAAGTATAATCTGAAATATGATATTTATATTTGTCATTTTCGTTCAAATTTTCCCTTTTAAAATGTAGTTTGTATAGAAGGTAGAAGTAATTAATATTATTTAAAAGAAAAAACCAATTTCGAAATAAACAAATCAGAAAGAGGCTTCAAAGAGCTTAACAAAAGTAAAAGAGAAAAAAACTATGATCTCGTGATATGCATGAAAATAAAACATAAACTTACTGTGAATACAGAATCAACGAAAACAATTAAAACTTTACAACATTTGCGAAACCTTTTATAAACATTTTTCAAAATGCATAACCCTCAAAAGTCAATGTTTGAACTACTATTTCTGCTTAAATACCTAACTCGAACTACTAGCATCAATCTTTTAGTCAAGGTTAAGCAGCACTAGACCATTTAAAGAACTTATTCTAATATTACACACATAAGTATGATATCCACATAACTCACATTTTAACAAAAACAATTAATTCAAAATTATTGTCACTCCCAGGAAATTAAATAATTTTTATATAACACATTATAATAAAAAGTGACACTTTTTATGCTTACATTTTTCAATTAGAGACACACACAGCTGCTTGTAAATTTTAAGTTGGTGTGTTAACCCTGCCCATTTCACGCATTTACACACATGCATACTTAGAAAACACTTATACTTACATACATATATGCATACATATATGCATTCCTAAAGTGGTACAGCGAATTCAAACGTACATAAAACAAGCATTAAACATTGTTCATAATAATAATAACAATAAAATCTAACATTTTCATTTCGCAGCACATCGCATGTTGAAGTTAACCGCAATATTGCAATTGATGAAACTAAAGTGGAAGTACCAAACACACACACACACACACACATAAAGTGTATACACTCGCGTTTTAAACGATGAGCAGCAGTTTATGTTTGCCAGCAGTTTCTCTTTAAGTGTACATACATAACCCATGTCAATATTCTTCACCTTCCAGCGCGGCTAAGGATCTTCTTTCAGGTGCAGTTTGGAAGCAATTTGTCTTTACCATTTACTTTTCAGTAAGCGAAATTCAATTTAGTATCGTTTCTTTCTATCACACGGAGTGGTGGATTCATGATTTAGTTTTGGATGCGAGATATGATTTTCGTAATTTATTGATTATTGTTTTACTTACAACACACATACATTAAAGCAGATATCAAATTTTGCAAGCATTAAATAAAAAATAAATTAATGAGAATAGGGCATAATGGAAACTATGTAACCATTGTTACTTACTTATATATGTTTTTATGTCCTTTATTCAGGGGCGGATACAAGGGGGGGAGGGAGTGGGGGAACATCAGCCAAATGTCAAGTGAAAGCCGGAGTACGACAGGCTAGTGTTCTGGGTCCTGCTCTTTATTCGATTTTTACCTGCGACTTGCCTGAAACTGATGGTGTTACTATAGCTACTTATCCAGACGATACTGCCATTTTAGCGTCAAATTAATTTCCTACAGAAGCTGCTAATCTAATTCAGAAACAGCTCGACTACGTTCAACAATCGTTATTTCGTGAATGAGTGCTTGACTGGAGTTTCATTTGCCTCAGGTTCGATTCCCAGATGGGGTTAAATTCTTAAAAAATGTCCAAATGGATTGTTCTAATATAGTGGATCATTTCAGTGATTTAGTTTTTAAATACGTGACTCAAGTACCAGTTCAACTGGTTCTATTCACAGGTAGAGAATTGAATCCACCAAAAAAGGAAACAAAATTATAGGTTTCGGGTCGATATAAAAAAAATCCCAAATGGGAAAGAGAAAATTTGAATACAGGGTAGGAAACAGCGACCTTAAATTATTCTTAAAATTCTTAAAATTCTATTAATTCTTGACCCATTATAAACCAATCTAAAACCTAAAACTGAATAAATGTATCCTATTATTATATTTTCCACGATCCTTTTCCTTGGAAATAGATCATAGAAATTGTGAAATGCTTTGCTATAACAACAGGGTTTCCCCAAAATGCGTAACGTACCAGTAAGCTTTCACATGGCCATACCCTTGAAACTGTTAGTCGTCGAAATAAAGTTTATAAATAAGCATAAGCAAAAAAAAAAAACCGATACACGAACGAGAAAAAAAAACGCTTTTTGGCGTTTTGAGTCATATGGAGAATTTTTATGTTTTATTTTCGCCCACCCCCCCTCCCCCCCAAAAAATGTTTCTTGCACCGCCACTGTCTTTATGATAAGTTTAAAAAAGGTTTATGCAATCGAGCTGCAGACAACCGCATAATATACCATTTTTGTAATTTTTTTTTCATATTCTCTTATGTTTCATAAACTTATTGTTGAAAAAAAATTCATTTCGTAATAATTTAAAGCATATTTTTCAAAAAAATAATGTAAAAAATTTTACTGAAAAATTGTACACTCCGTTTTCTGGCTTGACTTCAAACACAAAAAATCAAAAAAAAAAAAAAAATGGCATAAGCCCGAAATCTGAAATGCTCGGCACCCAGCAAACATGAAGCATACCTAATACATATAGCATTACTAGTAAAATTTTTTAAACACCTATTTTATACCTTATCAAAGTGAATACTGATAATTTCTGTTTTTTGAAGTTATATATAAACAGGTTAATGAACAAATGTAGTCATCACAACAACTATGTATATAGAGACGGGCAAATCAGACGGCCGTTTCGGAATCCGCCACAATTTCTCATCAGTGATCTTAGTGATAGTTCTTAATCTTTCAATATCCTATATAAGCTACTAATATTTGAAATCATAACCCAGAATTACTGATTTGATTCCAAATATCTTCACTGAATAGAGATATTGAAAGAAACTACCACTACCGTTCTATACACTTATGTTGTTGTTTTTTTTCCCCATTGTAGCTAGTCTGCATAACAGTTCGTTATTTGAAAGTCTAGTACATGAGAGAGTGTGTGTGTTTGTGAGAAAATGATTCTAGGTGTCATTTTTTCAGTTTCAGTTTTTTAGGAGACTATGAAAATTAAATCTGTTTTTTTTTATTTTATGTCTACAACAGAGCCTCACACAAGGAGGGTAGGGTGGGAATGCTTACCCATTGGGATTGGAAGCTCATTAATTTTTCCTTATAAAAAAGGAAAACTACTAAAGGGTAGTATTCAAACCTTGTTTTTGACTGCCGTTCTTCGCCTTACTTCTCCCAACATTTTGACGAATCATTCGTAGGTTCACTTATGTTGGGTACCTGCACACATGGATATCTCAGACAACTGCGAGCCCGCTAAAATGAGGCTAGTTGCTTTCCGATCTTCCGCTCTCTTACACGATTGGAGTTCCTCTCACGTCTGTTCAATTGGTTATCAAGCAAAACAAGCTCGAACAAGCAAAAGATTCTGGGTAGTAAAGCATCCTTGTAGTATTACCAGAGTAAGAACGACTTCCATAAACAAAAGACATACTTAAACAGCAACTCAAGCTCAGCCGTAGCTCCATCAGCGCAACGATTTCGGTGCTTAATGGGGAGACATTCTGCAAGATTAGGATCAATGACTTTCAATGACTTCTGTCGGAGCTGTGATTCTAAAAAAGACGAGTCTTGAATTTCATATGTCAATGCCCATCACTGTCTAGGAGGAGACTAAAACTTTTTGGTTCACGTTTCTCAACTTGTCTGGCCGAGCTATAGTCCATAAATAATTTAGAATATAGCAAAAATCAAAATGGAATCTTCCACTCAGTAAGAGTGGGAGAGTCACGCCGTTCTACTGTGGTATCGCAATGAACCATAAAACGTGTTTAAGTGTGCTTTCATGAAGAAGGCTCCCACTCTAACTTAATCTACACATCTCTTTCGAATTATAATGAATTTGATGGGTTAACGATACATTCAGTATAAAGGATATAATTGATTCTTGTGCCTAGACAAGCGTTCCACTTTGAAGAATAACCCTAAGTACAAGTCCAATCATTCTAATTGCCCTTGCTTTTAAAAAATGCGGCTCAATACAACAAAAACGATTCTGATGGGCATCTCTATGCCCCTGGGTATTAACATAAGTATGAATGTGTGCACGTTTAGCTTATGGCATCGATTAAATGTTTCCTCGCACTTTTAAATGCGTCATTGAGCAATTATATTGCAGTAGTAGTGATATGCTTGAACGGGATATTTCTTACAATTTTGATATCCTTCACTTGCAACAACCACAATGCTGGCAGTAGTATTGCCAGCAATTCGTTATGCTGTTAAATATATTTCTGGTGATGTTATGGGTGTTGACGATAACGTTGATGAAAGTGTTAAGTGTAAGAATAAAATATACTGCAAAAGCTTAAAACACAAAAACCATTTAAAACAGTGCTAAAAACCGAAAACCCCAGCACAATATGGAACAATAACACCTCGATAATGTGCCAGCCCCAAAACCATAGTAAAAATGGTAAGCGCCCTACCCCCCATTACCATCCCCTCCTTAAAAAAATGTTATACTTGTCATAACTTACTTTAATTTATATTCTGTAACTAAAAACGAGCGTTACATTAAACTGTTATCATCATTGTCATGAATATCAATGGTCAAATTCAATTTAAGTTAAACTTAAGTAATAAGGCTAAACCTACTAAATCTAATAAGTTCTTGCTAACTTTTCACAATGACACAAAAAACCTTAGTGCAAAAAATAACAATAAAAAAAAAATTACAGAGCAACATGACAACAAGCAACAGGCGTGTCAAGAAAAGAGAATTTGTTTTAAATGAAAAAGTTTTTGTCACACCAAATGCACGCCGCCCAGTCCCAACAAAACGAACGAAGCCGCAGTCAATATTTCTTACAACACCAAAAATTAGCAACTAAATGCCAAAATTCATCATACCTCAAACAGAGCTACTACTAAACTTTTTACCGCCTCCAACTGAAGACCAAAAAGATATACATATAAACAAAAAAAAAAAAAACAATTTTACCAACTTTTTCAATAATCCATCAGTTGATGGGGTCAGTTTTTGATGGCTGGATAACCAAAAACCAGAGAGAAAAAGTCTATATTTGATTTGATATGAATTCGGTGAACCACACGCATACACACACAAAAGTTGGAAGGAATAACAAGATTTCTTACAAGAAATAAAAACTTTTCCTGTGGAATATTTTTGTGTGTGTGCTTGACACACGAGACACCAGCGCCTGCCAATTTGTTAAATCTCTACTAGGAGCAAAAAAAAGAGAACAACAACAGGCATAACTTTATTTTTTTTTTTTGCTTTCACTATCCCAATGTTGTGTAATGGAAATTAAACCAGAAATTATACTCATATTTTGTACAAACTTATAAGGAAATCCAATACAAACGAACTTTCACACACACACATATACAAAAATTACAATACACTTCATTTGTATAGTGCTGCTATTTTGGTGAGCTTGTATTATGCAAAAGAAAATTATAGCAACCTGAGCTGATCATATTCATATGCACTGCAATGTATTTAACTATATAACAGAGTTGTGTTGTTCCATTGTTTCGTTGTTGTTCCGTTCTACTCATACACACACAATATATACATACATATAAGCACATTTACGAAAAACTTTTGCTTTCGGCAAAAAGTTTATCATCTTAAAGTTTTACTTTTTGACTCTGTGTCATTGTATTGCTTTTGTTGCTGTTCTTGTTCTCATTCTTATTTTCTTTTTTTTTATGTTTGTTAATTTTTGTGCAATGGTGGAAGGAAATTTTTTCTATATTCCTTTTTAAGAATCGCATGGTTCTGTATATACTTTCGATTTTTTTTTTCGATTGGAAACGCCACTTGTAAGCAGATGTTATTGCAAATTTCCGGTTGAGAGATGACAATTCCCAAAGTATGCAACCAAGAATATGTTTGTACTACAAATACACTGTAAGCAAGTAAGCAGGAAGAAAAACAGCAACAACGACGAAGATGATGATGATGATGATGACAATGAAAATCAATTTAACTTTTTGTTTGAGTTTTTCTCAAGTACATACAAAAAAAATTTAAATTAATTATTTTTCGATGTTGTTCCCGCCCTATATATCTATAAGTATCCTACCCACCTACTACACTCTCATAAAAGTTTTTTTTTTTTTGGTTATTGCTTAAAGCGTAAGGCACATTTTACAAGTGAGGTAGTGGAGATAAAGTGTAATTGCTGACTTCGGTTATAATATTATTTGAAAATTGTGGCTTTGTGGTGAGTGCGTCGTCATCTTGTAGATAAAAGTGTCTGTTTCTGGGTTAGATTCACTTATAACAGTTGGGAATTGGGGTGCACAGGTAAATTAAATCTTGGCAAAATTCATTTGTCTGAAATATTTACTAAGATTTATTTGCATAAATAGTTTGAAAGCTCATTACCAAATGAAAGTCATGATGTGAGATATGGGGAGGTATTTGCTTGAAGTACCAAAAATATTTCATACATTAATAGAAATGTTTTTTAAGTTTTAGTCTATTAAAGTGGAATAGATTCCTTCTGGACTATATGTCCGTACTAATTGTCATATGAAAATAGTTCCGCACTATAAAAACTGATTTGAATTTTCCACAAAAATGGCATTTATCGGATTTCCGCTGGTTAAACTGTAGTAATAAATACAATTTTCAAATCTGTGGCTGAAACCACTAACGATTGTTAGGTTAGGTTAGGTTGGAGTGGCAGTGGCAGCCTTCTGCTTGAAAGCACACTTAAGCACATAATTAGGCTCATTGTGATACCACAGTACGGCGCGACTCCCTCATTTACGGAGTGGAGAACCATGAGGATTCCATAATGAATCTGGCTATGTCCGTAATATTTATGGATGATAGCTCGGACAGACTAGTGAAGAAAGGTGAACCCAGGAGTTTTAGTCTCCTCCTGGCCAGGTATAGGCATTCGCACATGAAATGAAGGACTGTTTCTTCCTCCTCCTCAGAGCCGCAGCCCCGACAGAAGTCATTGAATGGCAGTCCAAGTCTTGCAGCATGTCTCCCCATTATGCAGTGTCCCGTGAGCACCGAAGTCGTTATGCTGATGGAGTTTCTGCTTAGGTTGAGTAGCTGTCTAGTACGTCTATTGTCCATAGTGGTCCATGTTAGCCTGGGAATACCACAGGTATGCTCCGCTACCCATGATCTTTTTGCTTCCTCCAGGTAGTTTTGCTTAATGGCTAATTTAATAGATGTAAGAGGGACACCAATGGTGCAGGTAGGTGATATATCTGTAAGTTGCGAGCCCTGTTTTGCTAACTCGTCGGCATTGCAGTTACCTGAAATATCCATATGTCTCGGTAACGGTAGTTAGTACTGCGAATTAATTTTATTTCAATATTGAAACCCATAAACCTTCAGATTGAGATTTAGATGAATGTCGGGTGGAATACGATTACTATTGATTTTACTCTTCCGAATGTGAACCACATAAGCACGCGGGACAGATATGGGAAAAATACGCAGTCCATAGTGGTTCTATGATTTAGATTTGGGAAGGGCTGATTTCACTAAATTATCAGACCAATAACTAGACGAAAATCCCAAGTAGGAATAATCTCAAAAACTATTTCAAAAATCTGATCACAACAAACACCAAAACTCAGACCAAAAATCAAAGCAAAATTCAGATCGAATATCGAACCAATTTCAAGCCATAGATTAATCCAAATTTCCGAACAAGGCTCAAGCAAATTTTAAAGTATAAATAAATCGTAAATTCAAGCCAAAGGTCAGATAAAAATTCAGATCAAAATTGAGACACATATTTAAATCAAATTTTTGACATAAAGCGAAACCAAAACTCAAACCATAATTCAAGCCAAAACTTAGGCTGAAAAATTAAAACCAAATGTAGTCCACAAATCTAGCCGAATTAGACCAACACTCAGACCAAATATCAGACCAAAAACTTAAACCAATTTTTAAACCACAAATCAGAGCAAAAATCAAACCCTTAATCAGATTGAAGTTCAGACTAAAATTCAAATTAGTATTAGACCACAAATCAATTTAAAACTCAAACTAGAAATCAAACCAAAATTTCACCTAAAATCCAAATTAAGACCGAAAACCAAATTAGAATGCAAAATTCAAACCAAAAATCAAACAAAAATTCAGGACAAAAATAAGACCAATTATCAAACGATGAAATCAGGCATAAAAAATGTGAAACTTCTGGCGGAATTATGTAAATTGGAAACGCAATTAGCGGGAGTCAATACACAGGAGATTACTGCACTTATGGTGGTGATGCGTGCAATTTTTGATAAAACCATGAATCAATGAACCAATAACCGCGTCCAACTCTTTTTAAAAGACTAAGAAGAAAATCAGAAAATTAATTTTCTGGTTAACAAAAATTGTATCTGCAATAAAATCAGAGAGCGGAACCTATCATAAAATATGTGCATTTTGATCCAATTTTTTTATAAAATCTCCCAAGCATCTTAATTTTTACTAAACAATAAGATTTGGAGATGAAAGTGTAATTTATTATCTCAGCCGCTCTAACAGCTCCTCTAGAAATACAGACTACAAGTCAGTTGGGGAGTGTCATCAGAGTTGGAGCATTTTTTGACATTTGCTCAGAACTTCCGCTAAATACCGAATTTTTATCAAAAATAAAAATCCATCTGTGTGAATTTTAAGGAAAATTAAATTTATTTTATACACATACGATACAATGAAATGGCACGAAAAAGCGAGCGGGTGAAAAAAATGTATTTCCAGAGTCAAAACGCGTCATTACAACAAAATTTTCTTATTAGAAGCAGTGTTCCGATCCGGACAACACACGAACAATTTAAGTGAACCTTCTTTGATGTTTGCATGTTTTTTTTTTTAAATTTATTCACTTTTTATAGCAATGTTAAAAAATTTTGTTTACACTTCTTTTAACAGGCTTAAACACTTATATACACTTCACTCTCTGAACTCGAAATGATATGAAAAGTTTGTTTTCGTCATGATAAATTATACTGTATATTAACTTAATGGACGCCAGTGAGATATAACGGAGAAAACAACACTGTCCCGACCCTGGCAACGCACTGACCATGAAAACACTCCCCTACATAAAATTTATTCAGCAAATTATGTTAAAACGTCGTGATCTACGGCGACTGGTGTGGCTCTAGTGTTATATCTGAAAAGGAACTTAATAAAAAATGGGTTTCTTTTTCATATCCAATGCGAAAAGGCATTAACCGCTCATCTACTGTCAAGCATTCGTTTGGATTGTATATTCTCTTCACGTTAGTAGCCCAGTTATCCCACAAAACTCTAATAGGGGCCAGCTTTTCGCGAGCTCGTCGCTCTGTCTTATCAGATTTGTCATCGAATCACAAAACTCGGCCAATATTTTGGAATCTACGCAGTGTCATACTGGCTTTCAATATAGGTCTTCCTTTCTCATCGTCCCATAAACTTTAAACAAAAGCGATAAACGTCTGCTAATAGCAGCAATCCAAAATATGCCTTCAGGGATGCGTGATTGATATCCTCCAAGTTTCTCCAAAAGCTTTAGTTCCTACAATAATAAACGACATACATACATGTGCACCTGTATAACTTAATATGTATAAACGTACAGAAGCGGGCAAATGTTGCTGCTACAAAAGTATTATTGGGTGGTAAACCTCGTTAGATTTATTATAAGTGACTGGAGAGGGCAAGGAGCCAGCACGGACTCCGGCAGTTATAAATAGTGATTGTAACATCAGTACAAAATGCATTGGGCAAAATTTGCCCAAAAGACAGGATTCGTTACTTTTTCTGTAGGGGTTTCTCTGATAAAGCTACAAAATCCATTTTCAGCACATCGCTAATTATAAGTAAATAAATAATTGTCAAGAAGTTTCGTATTGAAATAATAAAAAACGCCTAAGATATTTAACATTTTACAGGTCCTTGGGCAAGATTGGCCCAAAATTTGCGTAATCAGCTCAACTAAAATTTTAATCGCGACTAACGAATCATGGCTAAATTTAGTCATGATGGAACAGTTAGTCATAATCACCATTGAATAAATTACTCATTCGATCATTACTTCTAGACATATAGACAGTGTTTTGAAAAATGTTAAGTCCTAAGTGTCAAAACTCTCAACTAAGGAGTGAAATTGAAAAACGTTTTACCTAATAATTTTTTTTGGGTGTGAAATTTAAAAATTTCTTTGATCTAGTTATCTTTGAAAAATATGTCAGTTGTTATTTTTAATGACAAACATGATGATTTATTGTGAGTTTGATCAAGAGAAGTACGTCTTAAAATTATTCAAAATTTTCAAAAAAATCCAAATTGGTCCTACAAAAAATTGGCCAAAGAATTGAAGGTCTGCTGTCAAACTGTTTCCAATGTTATTAAACAGTTTCAGGAGAATTTGACCATCGATAGGAATCCTGGTTCGGGAAGAAAACAAGGACCACATGATATTGGGAAAGCCAAGAAAATAGAAAGCATATTGAAAAAATCTCCAAAAACATCTGGTAGAAAAGCTGCCCCGTTAGTCCAGTGCTCTGACTATTTGGTGCGAAAAGTTAAAGCCAATACAAGTTTGAAAACATACAAAGTCCAAAAAGTTCCAGACAGGAATGCCACAAATTTAGACGCCAAAAGTAGGGCTCGAAAATTAAAATCGAATTTCATACAAAAATACTCGCAGATTTTACGCAGCTTCCGGGTCAAAATTTTTATGTTGTTGATGCTCGAGGAAATGTCGAAGAACAATTTAGAATCCAAAGCAGACAAAATTTCCAAAAAAAATTCCTGGTATGGCAAGCTATATGCAGTTGCGGCAAAAGAAACAAGTCATTTGTTACAGTGGGCTCTATAAATACCGAAATATACATCAAAGAATGTTTGAAAAAAAGACTTCTTCCTTTCATGAGAGAGCACAATGTATCCACATATTTTTGGCCCGATTTGGCATCATGTCACTATGGCAAGAAAGTCTGGAGTGGTACCAAAGTAATAACATAGTTTTTGTACCAAGAGAGGCCAATCCTCCAAATTGTCCGGAGCTAAGACCAGTGGAGAGATATTGGGCTCTTGTGAAAAGAAACTTAAAGAGCACAAAAAAGGTGTCCCAAAATATCGAAGATTTTAAAAGGAGATGGGCAAACTGTTCCAAAAAGGTGTCTGAAACAACTATCAAATCTCTAATGGAAAGCTTACCAAAAAAGGTCCACGAGTTCATGAATAGTGATTAGAACTATAAAAGTTATATTTTTCTCTAATTTATATAATATTATCAATTAAATAAAAAAAACATCAAAACTCTAAGATCAACCGTTTAAAAATGATTGAATTTTATATATGTTAATTTCCTGGTACTTCCTATTGAAAACAAAACAAATCAAAATCATCATTCTAAGTCATGATTACAATGAAAATTATTATTAGTTTGTAATTAATGATTGAATTTTTTAGTCATTACTTTTCACGCATTAGTCAGTTTGAATTTTGCCCAACACCGTCATAAGGCTAATTTTAAAACCAAGCCAACGAGCTTGAATAATTTAAATATATCCAGGAGTAATTTTAAACATGTTTCAGATTAAAACTATCCCTTACTGGTTTAAAACCAAATGAACAAACTTTTAAACACCAAATATTTGGAATTTAATTAATTTCGTTGAGCTTATCGCTTCCGAGTACCCTACAGCAGCAATTGTAGAATGTAATGCATTTAATATTGAGTAGCACAAAGATTTTGTGTGGTAATCGCTGCTAATAATAACCTAATTTACCAATAGTCGCACACACATACACAGAATCACCTTCTCATGTACACAAACACATAAAGAAACACGAACACGCACATACGTATGTATGTATGTTGGTAGCCGCCACATGGTGGTATTTGCCAAATAATTAAATTTAATTTATATTCTATGAGAGCGCGTTAAGCATGTGTGAAATCACGTGGTTTCTTACATACATATGTAAGAGTACTTGTGTATGTGTGCGTTAGTAGATTGGTTTTTGTACGTGCTGAAATGGAATTTTTGATTTTTTGTAAATTGTGAATAATAAAATTGTATGTTTTTGACTTACATAAATATGTATACATTTCATAAATACAAAATTTTGATATAAAGGATCGAGGACATATTTTTTAAAGCTCAAAAACGGTTTCTGGGAATCATAAAGTTTATAGACGAAACAAAAATTCAAATCAATGTTATAAAACTTTTCTTTAAATGTATTTACAACTTGCTCACATGTAGTGTTGATTCGATACCCACATTGTATCGATACTTTTACTCATTACTTGTGTCGAATAAAAGTATCGATGCCACCGAAAATACTGGGAAAAAGTATCGAATATGTACTTGTATCGAATACTCCTTTAAAGAGACAAATTACACTTTTTTTTCGTTTACGTGGCTCTCGAGGAACACATTCAGGCCAGAACGGCAAATTGTGATACCACATGGTTTAACCTACAGTTTACACTACTCAACACTGAGTTTCCACTGGAAACATCTGAATCATATAGAAATGACGTCAATTTAAGTATATGATATTTATTATGTTTAGATGGAAATCGTTAGAAAATTTATAATAGAAGGAAAACTCAACAACAGATTATAGCTTGCTAAAAATATTTTTTTTAAGGAAAAAGTTTCAGTAAACATTATGTTCTACATGCATGGGAGGCAATATTTTCTAGAACTTCAATACTGTACTGCAATATTTTCATGCATTGGAATATTGCAATATGAACTGAAACATTTTGAATATGCATATTGATTAATTCTGCAGTAGTATTTTGAAATATATTATTAATTGCTGCAAAATATTGCAATACGAGACTCACAACTTTAAATATTGTATAGCAATATTTCAGTTTTATAAACCAATATTTTCCAAAAGTATCGAGTATCCGATACTGACCCTTTTTTGTCGATACCAACTAAAAAATTTATGGCATGGCATCGAGTAAAAAAATTACTTGAATCGAATGAAAAGTATCGAGTATTTACTTGTATTTATTTGTATCGAATCATCACTACTCACATGCCGATTTGCAAAATCACTAAATCAGGGTAAAGTTAAATTTATCCTTGTACTGGAACGCCATCTAAAGACAATTTTTGTGCCAAGAAATCCATTTTCGGCGTATATTTTTATTTGAAAGATAATCCAAAGGGGGCACCAGAGCAAAGGTTAAAAAAACTTAGGAAAATGAAAATTTTTCCTTATACTGGATGGGCCGATTTTGTTCAAATTTTGTGAACCAAGATTTTTTAGGTCAAGAAGCAAAAGTTAGTATATCCCTGAAATTCCAAAATTTTTATTGTATCCGAGAAAAATAAATAGGTTAGTAACATCTTTGCTTCAGAAATCTACTTAACACTTAACACCCTACTTACAATTTTTTTTTTAAAGAAAATGCCTGAATATTTTCGAAGCTATATTTATTGTATTGTATAAGTCAGGATTCTGATTACCCAAGAAAAATTATTTCATTTAGTATGCAAGCCAATTCATCGTGGGAACGCGCCTTTAGTAGTAACCCCGGATCAATTTTAAAAGAAAAATGTTGAAAATCTCCACGACAACGATAACGATATCAAATTTACGTCGTAAAATATCATAAAAAAGTTACACTTAATTTCTCAAACTGTTTAACATTTGGTATTAAATTTTTTGTTTTTGCCATTTCAATTTCGGTTCTACTACTCTATGTAACTTTCTTCTATATGGTTTGACCATAGTATTTAAACGACGCACAGTGTGACGAGTTCATGTAGTGAACGGACAAAAATAGAAGGAGTTGTTATAGACTAACGAAATTTGGTACACATCGTTTTTATGAGCAGCGAAGCTAATACACAAAATTTCGAAAATCGGATTAAAACCACGCCCACCTCTCATATAACTTTTTAAATTTTTTTAAATTAAAGTAATGTAATATCAAAATAAATAACGGCAGAAAGTTAAAAATTCTTCAGAATAACTGCCAAGATTACTTGGAGGTGCCTGTAAAACAGTTTTGGTAACGGCCTTTCATATTAAAAAACATTAAATATGGGATTTATTTTTTCATACTCTTCTTCATATGATAACTTAGGCTTATCTTTCCCGACCCCATTCATTCCAACTGATACTAAATTTTAAGATCATAAGCCTCAATTCCTTAGATAGAATGACAAGCACTTTTGCAATAAAATTAAAAGTGTTTGCCTGCTTATTGCTTTTTACTTGCAACCAAGCATTAAAAACCGCTTTAATTTGCACACGGGTACTTACTGAAAAAAGTGTATATCTTCAGAAAAAGCTAACGAAAGCAGCTGAAACTTTCATATATTAATCTACATACTTGCTTGAAAGAAAAAGAAAAAAAAATTTAAGGTGTTAGGTTGTTGGGCTGTTCATAAAAGAACACACTGAGACCTATTGGTCCATTGTGATACCCTTGGGGCGAGTATTACCTCTTGATCCCTTCCTAATCAAACCAATTTGTGTTTGCAATGAAACGTGATAAGTCTCTAATGTCAGAGATTGCCAGTTTTGTCAGTCTTCCATAGAAGGGTGCTCCCAGAGTTCTGTGTCTGCGTGCTGCTACAGCAGTGCAATTACATACAAAGTGGAATATGGTCTCTTCTTCCTCTTCATTTCAACAGTTTCTGCAGAAGTCATTATAGGGAATACCTAGTCTACGAACGTGGCTGCCAATGAGGCAGTGCCCTACTTATGTGGACATGGTCCAGATTAATGAGCGCTTTAGTGCTACTATGGTTAGGCATCGGCCAAACCTGTCAGCCAATTACGCAAATTGGTTTCATTCTCCACCTGCTCTTCGTGATGTGGGAGTAGTGATCTTTAATTAGAAGTTTACACGTGGCAAGTGGTATACCTACAGTCCCAGTGATTAGTGAATTGCTGAGTGTCGTACCAAGTCTGGCGAGGTCATCAGCCTTACAGTTTCCCTCAATGTCGCTATGCCCAGGCACCCATATAAGGAGCAGCTTGTATGCCATGGCTGTCTCGTTAAGAGACGATCTGCATTGTAGGGCAACTTTAGAGTTATTAGCTGGACATTGGAGGAATTTTATTGCCGCCTGACTATCAGTGATCATTACAAGGTATCGCATTACACCTTATCAGATTTGCGGCTTCAGTGATCGCAAGCAGCTCTACCTGAAAGACGATTCAATAATCAGGAAAACGATAGTGCGCCGATATGTTCAGGGGCTCAGAGTGAACCCCACCCCCAACCCTACCATTCAACTTTCAACCAGCAGTATAAAAGTCGATGATATCAGGGCGTATCACATTATTCGCACACCACTCTTGGCGAGATGGATTATTCCAAATGAGAGGGTGAGAAGTGTTAAGAAAGGTTTTTTTTTTTATTTAACTTTAAAGTTAAGACTTCTAGTTATTGTAGAGTGTTTTCTTTACATTGTTTTAACAATAACGGTAAAAATCGGTACATAACGGTAAACAAAAATATAAATGCAGATTTAGCATTGCCAGTTTTAAAAAATTACC